>CAMXCT020004328.1:0-40111 GCA_947184155.2 Cladocopium goreaui
CTTCCACTGGCGCATGCATGAACGCCACAGAAACATCAGCAGTCAGCAAACTGAGATCTTTCACCACGGAGACTGCGAGCACACAACGAAGCCCGTCCAGAGACGACGTTGGCGCGTAGATCCCAGCATTCAAGGCTGAGGTCCCTCCCGTAGCGAAGTCTCGCACTACAAGGCGACACCGAACGATTTCTGAGGTCTTTTGGGTTAATACCCAACGTGAGGTCAAGACCGTGACTTGCTTTTCCTTAGCTAGTGCCCGACCGTCACGTTCAACAAGGCAGCGCCCGACCTTAAGTCGTTCAAGCTGCTGAACCTCAGTTTTCATTCCCTGTTTTACCTGTTCAAAGTCTAAAGCAGCTCCAGTGAGCTCGTCAAAAGACCTTTCAGGGATGTTAACCCGTACTCTTTGACCTCCAAAATCCTCTTCAAAGAAATCACCATTTCCCTCACCAACAGGGAAAACACAACCAGACTCTCTCAAACAAAAAGTGTTCCACACATCAGCTTGTGTTTGAAGAATAAGGTTGTTCAACCACGCATCCCCTTCTTCCTCCTCAGATCCTTCCCCTTCTGAACCCTCATCGACCCTGTCGATCGTCATGGGCTCAGGACCTTCACCTACCTCACCTGCATCTACATCCATACCATCAGCTCCATCTGCAATGGGCTGTGGAAACACCTCATCCCTTGGGAAAACTGGTGGATCCAACTCTGGTGGAAAATCAGGTGGTGGTAAAGCCTGTTCTGCCTGTGGCGCCTCAAGACGTGGTTCTGGGAAGTCCTGTGGCCTGACGCCTGCCAAAAGAGGAAAAAGAGATTCAACATCATACTGGAGAGGCTCTTTCAGTTTGAAAGAGTGACCCTTGATCACCTCACGATACCCTTCAGCATCAACAGAAAATGGGTACCCCAAACAACCTCCACCAGTCACATACCTCATGCCGAGAAAATGGCACAACACCAAACGCTGACCAGGCCATTTTGCAGGTTGAATTGGTTTCAAAAACCCAACTGCCCCAAAAGGATAAGACCTAGGTGCCTGACCTCCCCGTTTCTCTCTTAAACGTTCTAAGGGGGTGCTCCCAGCTTTTCCCTCACAGTATGCGTTGTACGTCCTGTAGACATGTCCCACCAAATATCCCAAAAGGGGGGATTCCAACGCAATCCTGGCATTGCAATGGCGTTCAAGTGCCAACCAGTTGGCATAGATCCCTTCTTTCATGATGCAAACGGCTCTCTCGATGCCTTTTGCCTGGGGTCTTGCCTCTGAAATGTTTCTCCAGTGATAGCCTCGTGCTGAACTAGCTGCAAGGCCTCTTTCAACCAAAGATTTCAGTGCTGCCTCATTGTCAGTAGCTACTTCTACAGACAACCCTCCAACACCAATCATTGAGAACTGCTGCAGTGGACTGCACGTCACGTTCTTTGTCACCTCCACAAACCACCATGCCAACCATCCCAGTGTGAACCATCAACAGGACCAGAACTTTCCAATGTTTCCCTGCTACAAAAAGGAAATCAGCAGCAAGACTGTGGGGTGTTTCATGCTTATGACCTACTCTCCTAGCAGGTGTGCGTCCTCTTGACTGCACGCAATCATCCCATCCCCTGTCATAAGGCCAATGGCCCCTGCACTCATGTTCCAGCCTGAGACGTCCATCACCCAATTCAGGGACACTGCACTCCAGATCTGATCCCTCTGGACCATCTGGTGTGTCTGGGCGTTCTGGCAAACCAGGTTCATGGGGACCCCAACCCTCCAAATCTTCTGAATTGGCAAGTGATGGGGAACCAACTTCAGAAACCTCACCTGCCTGAGGTCCATCACCGTCATCAATTTCATCCTGTGTCAAGTCCTCAACCTGAGGAAAACCACGCATCATCCTAAAACAAGGGTCCACAAACGTCCAGTCACACCTGCATTTCCGATCAGATTGACCTGAACCTGTCCTCCCTTCATGGTATTTCCACTCCATGTGTCCAGATGTGCCATGATCTTCTTGACAAAACTCTTCAAAATCACAACATGACATGACATGTAATCATCGTCACTGTCTGTCGTTTCAGATGTACAACATGACATGAAATAATCTTCACTGTCTGTCGTTTCATCGTTTGTTTCAACGTTTGTCTTCAACAAAACGTCTGTTTCAACGGTATTGGGCTCATGTTCATCAAAAACATGCTGAAAAAGACGACTGCTTCCAAAATGAAACATCCTACAAACATAGGAAAACGACTGCAACATGTCTGCACTCTTCATCTGAAGCTCCCGACGTTTGACCTTGACCTTGGCAGAACCTCCTGACCTACCCTTGGTGACCTGCGCAACCTCCTGAGTGGCAGCATGATTCACAGGGTCCTTAGTCAAAGAGTCCTTAGTTCCCTTAGTTACCAGGTCCTTAGCCACAACATCCTCAGGGACAACTGCTGCAACTGAACTACAACCACAACAAGTGTTTCGTTTGGCTTGTTTCGTTTCAGTGCTGTCAGTGTTCACAGTGTTTCCAGTGTTCATGGTGCTCAAGTCCATCGGTGCTGGTCCAGAACCCTTCACACCACTCTTGTGCTTTGAAAGCAAACTGACTTTCAGCCACCATGCTCTCTCAGAAATCTTCAAAGGAAGTTTCAATTTCTTCAAAAACAATCCACTCTCCTCAGCATTGCCAAGGACGGTCTTCCAACCAGTTTCCAAAAGGGCGTAAGTTGAGATCACATTCAAAGGAATTCCTACCACTACTACACGCTTCATGGTAATCTTCGTCTTACCTACCTTGAATTCCAGATCTACAACCCCTTTGACAGGCAGATCATTGTCTCCTGCACCCTTCAAGCTTGGAGATGGACCAGGATACTCAAAACTCACAGTGTAGTGCTTGACCCACTTCTCAGAAACGATGTGGCATGTAGCCCCTGAGTCTACCAGCCAGCAGGTCTTAGGATCTCCTATCCCTACACTACCTACAAAACCCTCCAGTGTGCTGCTCAGGTGGTGTGTCACCGGTCTCTCAGTACTCGATGTCCCTGTGGCCCCCTTTGGCCCACCAGCATCTGATCCAGTCTTCACTGCAAAGGATTTGACTACCATAGCAGCCTGGTTTCCACCCTCCTGCTCAACTTCTGGTTCTTGAGACTCCTCAGCCTCACAAGGCTCTTCACCTTCTTCAACTTCTCGAAACTTTCCTCCTTTCCCTCGACCTTTGCCTCGGCCTTTGCTGCCTTTGCTCTTTGCAGCAGGCTTTGCCTTAGGCTTTGCAGAAGGCTTGGGTGTTGAGGAAGCTCCAGGTCGTTTGCTGGGATCCTTGGCCCAGCAGTCCTTAGCTGCATGACCTGACTTACCGCAATGGCTGCATTTCACAGGCTGTGGGCAGTCACGAGCAAAGTGTCCACGTTTGCCGCAGTTGTGGCAAGTGACACCTTCAGAACCTTGCTTTGGCCCTGTTGCCACATGAACTCTGCTGTCCAGGTCATTGGTGAGTCTCATTCTGGTGTGGTACGCGACTACAGACTCCCAAACCCTGGCAACAGTAGTGGCACCACAGTGGAGTTGAACATATTCTGCCACCTTCTCTGGTAAATTTCTCAGATATAGCAAAAATTGATCTCCCTCATTGATGCGCAAATCAGCCAATTGACCTGCAATCAGGGAAGCTTCCAACATGGAGTGAAATCCTTCAATCTCAGCCCCAATCTCTCTCAGCACATCCATGAGAAGATGCCTCTCGCTCTTCTTCACGGTGTACTTCAGGCAGGCTTCTCTGTATTGCAGCGCCTCTGGACGGCTCATCAAACTGAACTCTCTGCGCAGCAATCTCAAAAGCTCAAAACCATTTGCCTCCTGAATGCCATAAAATGCAATCTGAGATCTCACCACATTGTCAACCCTTGAGTATCCAGAAAAGCTCTGCTGGAGCAGATGAAACAGTCGACGACTTCGAATGGCTTGATCTTGGTTCACGATCACCACAGTGTATGGCAAGTTCAGAGCTTCCTTGAGCTCTTGCGCATAGCTATCGTGGACAAGACACAGCCACGATGCAAACTTGTCTAACCAACCCTTGAAACCAGACAGCTCTTTTGACCTTGTACTCCAAGACTTCCAGTCTGGCAAGGGTGCTGCTGGAATCCACTTGGTATCCATGGTAAGACGTTCACTTCCTTGTCCTTGACTTCCTTGGACCTGAGCTTGGGGCACTGGCCCTTGAGCTCCAGGCAGTGGAGGGACTGCACCTGCTCCCTGCGCTGTACGTGACAGAAAGTCAACCATGGATTGGGTCAGCAACATTTGCTGTCGAAGTACTTGCATCATCAGTGGATCTTGGCTCACAGGAACTCCTCCAGGAACTCCTCCTGGACCTCCTGCTGGACCACCTGGTGTGTCCAGAAAACCTGGCGGCATTGCAAACGTAACTCCAGTTGCTGGTGTGCTCGGTGCCCCTGATGGGCCTGTTGACTGGCCTGTCGATTGGCCTGTCTGGTAGGTACCAGATGACAAAAAACTTCCATCTGATCTTCCACCCATACCAGTATTGAAGCTCAGCCATGGGTCTCCTGATCCTTGCAGAGGATCTGGGTTTGTCGGCACATAGACAGTGGGTGGGCCTTGTGGCCCTGACATACTAAACACAGGTGTCGTTCCAGTGTCTAAATGTCCAGAAACCAGCCCTGCAGGGGCACTACTGGCACTTCCAGTAGCCACAGCGGTGCCTGGCTCTGTGCTGGGACTCATTGGCCCAGGTCCACTCATCTTAAGATGCCAGATCTTTCACAGACCTCTTCTGCAACTCTCACAGCAAGACAGCGGCAGATCTTAACTGTCTTTCTTAGCGTCTGCCCCTCACCCTCAGGATCACTGGGGCTCCGCTACCATGTGAAAACACGAGAGCGGCGTGGCAGCTCTTTTTCACAGCTCGGACTTGAGCCAAACCACACAGGGTTGACAGCTCAGTCACTCTTCTTCTTAGAAGAGTCGTGCAGAGTAAAACGCAGTGACACTCAAACGTCTTCAAACTTCTCAAACTACTTCAAAAGAGTTCTCAAGCTTCAAAAACGTTCTTCCAGCTTCTCCAAATAAAACGTCTTCAGCTCAAACTCACAAATAACCTACAAAACTCCTACCAAATAAGTTCACAACATCAAGTTCCTAAGACATGGGTCAAACAACATCCAAAAACACCAAAAACCACAAAAACAAACGAAAATCCATCTCCAAGCTCTTCCATGCACAAACTGGTTCCATTTGGTTCCAAATTGGTTCCTACCTGGTTCCTAGAGGTTCCTATGGGTTCTATAGTTCACAGATCGGTTCCTACAAACTTAAAATGGTTACCTAACTGTTCACATGCACATGCATTGTTCCAAGATAGGTTTAAAGATGTTCAAGTAGGTTCAAGGTGGTTCAGTACACTGTACATCCTCTCACCAAACTTTCACACCTGCATGGAATTTCTTGGTGCAAGCATGCGACTCCAACTGAATAACCTTAAAGCATCTCCAAACTCTGGCAACTTGGGAGACACTTGGAAGACCTCTACAGTTCCATTGCATTGAAGTCTGGAAGACAGCGGCATCCAACTCCTCCATCCCCGTAGACTTAACGTCTGGTGTGTGTGTGTGGGTTTCCTCCGGCTTGAACTGGCCGTGGATAAATTCTGTTCCACCATAAATAACAGTGTATTCTTGAAACGGGCCAAAATTACTCCACGCATTTTGTGTTGGCCCTGCCATCTATTTCTGCATTTTTTATTCCGGTCATGGCATGGCTTGACGGGACATAGAGACGTTTGCAAAGTATGTCTGGAGTTTGTACATATGAAAACACAGCACATCGAAGGTGTCACCCAGAAAGTGCTCATTCCTCAATGAAATAAGCGCACGCAGACATGAACAGTTTGTTTGAGATTTGTACATATGAAAATACAGCAGAAGAGGAACAAAGCATTGCAAACAGAAGGACGGTAAAAAATAGATGATCAAGACGCACGGAAAGCGAGGCGTATGCAGATCCGCCTGCATGCAATTTTCCAGTGCAAGCATTCTTTTTTCCGTCTAACGCCTTCATGGCTTTCGCCAGGTCGTTACACAACTTTGAAAGGATGAATGACTCGATTTTGTTTTGAGTATGGGTCCAGAAATTTTCGTTTCAATGTTTAGATTGAAATACCAAAAAACGATTCATTATTAGCTCCCATTTTGGGAGCCGGAAAGCGACTTCCAAAATGGGAGTGCCGTTGTTGTTGCAAAAAAGTAAATGAGGCGTATTTTGGGTCAAGAAACGATTCCTTGAACGGAGGCTGCATTGTGAGTTTTTTTTATTGTGTTGCTTGGCATTCGAAAGAAGCGGAATTTGATGATTTGCAAGCGCAAGTTTTTGGCAGGTGTCCCCGCGGCTCAGTTGTTAGGGCGTCGTTCTTGGCGACGCGGACAGACTGCCGGTGGTGGTTCGATTCCCCGCTGGTCCACGGGTAAGCCTCAAGTGGTGACCTGCCGAAAGGCAACGGGCGCCGGCCAAAAAAAAAAAGGCGCAAGTTTTTGGCAAAGTGTGCCTCGCTTAGTGCTATTTAGGACACATAAATAGCATTCTGGTTTTGGCAGCTTGCCGACCTAAAACGCAGTTGCTGTTACTTGTGATTATCAGGCATCTGCACTTAGACCATCTTGAAGAAGTGTGTCGTTGTGTTGGGCGAGAAGACTTGTAGTCAATCGTTTCCAAGCTTTTCTTTCCAAGCTTGAAACGCACAGTGAAGACACAGCGAAACACAGTTGTAATTTACAATGGTTTTGCGTTTTAAGCAGAAGCAGGCAAGCTGCCAAAATCAGGCCCACCAGCTGGGGCCTCTCCAGTAAAACCAACGTGTCATCGAAAAGTGCATTACGAAACAAATTAGTAGGTCTGGAAAATTAGCCAGAAACTGCGTTTCTTGCATGATGTGACTGGAAGTTTGTCAACCAAGTTTGTCCGGGTCTGGCGTTTGAACGACTTTCGAGAAGGTTCAAAAGTCTGCTTTTTTTTGGCCCGAGCCCGTTGCCTTTCGGCGGGTCTACGGTACTTGAGACTTACTCGTCTACCACGTCACGATCGCGGCCCCGTACCCGGGGGAATCGATCCGCGGCTAGCTGTCTATGCACGGTCCTGAGACGGGCATTATACCACTACGCGACGAGATCGCCTAAGAAGGTTCAAAAGTCTGCAAACCATGGGATGAGGAGATCACGTTTTGCGGCGACGGAATTTGCCAACACCCGTTGTCTTGACACTTGCAGTTCTGGCGCGCGTACATCGAACCTTCTACAATTGAAATATCTGTGGATGAAAAACAGGTCTCTAGAATGAGAGCTAAATGGTCATTATTTAGTGGTTATTGGTGCATTGGGTCGAGATGCATTTTTGCAGGTTCAACAAGATGAAAAGGTTGGTCCAATTTGCAGAATGAGCCCTTCATTATCATGCGCAATCTTCCTGGGCAACTGCATTGAGAGACGTTTTGGAGAAAACCCTGGAATTTGAATTTTGCCCTGAACAGCCGTGTCTTGGGCACAAGGGACGCAACTATCATGGTACCAGGAACTACAGTCGACAGAGTTATCAGTGCGTCTGAGGATGCATTTGGCTCAGCACCAGCACGTTACTAGGGAGGCCCGTATTTGCGTGTCCAATTTTTCTTGACTTTACGGAGTCGGTGGTGTCCAGCTGGCCTACTCGGTGGGTGAGTGGAGTTTGTTCTGGATTCTTTATCTGAACCCCTTGGCTGCGACGATGCAATGCACTGCAGGTATTGTACTGAGACGAAGACACTCGGGAAGCACCTGAACAGTTCTGCAGGTTATTTTCCAACTTGGCGCCCTGTGACTGTGCACGTCTGAGAATTTGCTTTCCAGTTGCGGCCGCAGGCCGGTCATGACACAATGTTTTGCTGACTCTGCATGTTGTGACAGGATTTTTCTCCCCTTCGACCTGGTACGGTATTCATGTCTACCCAGTGATGAACTTGGTGAGTGGCGGATTTTGACTCGTCACCTACCTTGCCTTATGTG
Organism: Cladocopium goreaui; assembly: GCA_947184155.2. Lineage (NCBI taxonomy): Eukaryota > Dinophyceae > Suessiales > Symbiodiniaceae > Cladocopium > Cladocopium goreaui. Next base: position 8,035 of record CAMXCT020004328.1, read on the forward strand.
ACCGTTCTAGCCACTGCCACGGAGCTGCTCCCCGTAAGGGGGGCGGTACAATTGCAATTTGGCTGCCAACAATTTACTTTTCCTGCTCCTGAGCCAACCGTTCGGAACACGGCAAACACAGTTCGTCTTGAACCGAACACCTGAGCAAGAACTTGTGAGAGGATTCTGAGAGGCTAGAATGCAATAGTGTACAGCCAATGCTTTCCTTTGTTGTCTGTCAGCAACAACAATTAAGAAGCGTGTTTCACTTTTCTGGGTAGCAACCAATTCGTTTGTGCATCTTTTTGTGTGTTGCGACACAGTGGCTTTTCACCACTGTGTCTTTGGCAAATCTTAGGTGTGGTTGTTTTTGTTGGGCCTGGCCCCGTTCGCTTTTTGCTTTGTTTCTCTGCTGGATGGCGAAGCGCATATCTGGCTGGGGGATTTGCGTGTCGCCCCTTGTGGTTTGTGTTTGTGTTTTGTTTGTGCTTTTGATTTGCCATCCTACATGACCACAGGTGTCTATGTAGATGTTATTTTAGACTGCTTCTTCTCATGTAAGGACCGAGCCTCAGAGCGTGATCGGCCATACCGGAGGGAAAAAAAAGCGACTTTTCCCATCGTCTTAGAACAACTCGCCTTCCTTGGTGACACTCGGAGTCGCCGTGAACTGCTGGTCTTTGCACACGCAAATCCATCGCGACTCCCACTGACCATGGGAATCCTCCAGCCAGAGATACCTGTCAGGCAAATGGCCAGCGAGCGCAAAACAAAGCTCAATGACGCGTTGGTCCGCATTCTTCGCCGTTTCCTGACACCGGCGACAGTAACCTTACCAGGCTCGCATGACCTGTATCTTCGAGACAATCTCCTTGCCTTAGCCGGACATGGAGATGGCCACGTCCTCACTGTCACAGTGGCACTATTACTGGCCATCCTCACTGGACGATCAGACCTGTGCATTGCAGGAGTTTTTGGAGCTGGCAAAACGCGCTCCCTAGCGGTATTGCTTATTGCCCTTAGTTGTGAGCTCGATGATTTTTCCGCAGTGGTTTTCACCAAGGAGAATGTTGCTGCGAAAGCCCTTGCTGACCAGGTCAGTGACCTAACTCCCCCAACGCTTGCTCAATTTGGACGATTGCTCGGTCGTATTGAAGAGGGCAAAGGTGAGGCCTATGCAACTAGGATTGATGTCCGATGTAGCGATCGAAACCGAATCATCTCATCCAAACGCATCCTTATTGTGACTGGGGGGTCTGCCACGGCGGAAATGTCCATGCGATACTCCACCTTCAGCCAATGGTTGTCCAGGATTTGGCTTGCATTTATGGATGAAAGTCAGCAATATGGTAGCTATCATGAAATTGCTGCACTTGCTGCCATTCAGCAGCCTGCTCTTATTGTGTCTGTAGGTGATCATCGACAGACCCCTGGCGGCCTCTCCAAAGGCAGAGCTGCAGCAGCCAATCGACAGAAACTGCTCCATCGGCCGCTAGGGCTGCGAGCGTTGAATCGTCCGGGTGACTACCTTCCGCCCGCACGACTAGCCAGCCTGGTGGCCTTATTGTGGCCTGATGCGAGTCAGGACAACGACTTGGACATTGCCCGCTTGCTTCGACTGGGCCAAGCGCCTCACTCAGGAGTTTGGACTACATCAGTCCCGACACAGGAACCACCGATTTCACTGGCACGCCTCTTAGACCAGAGGACACTTAGTCAGATCAATGTCAGCAGCAGCCTTATCGCCGCAGTTCTCGCTGTCCGACTGATTGCCACAGCACCGGAGGAATTCGGAGTGCCGGAATGCACCAGTACCCTGGAAGCGGCAGGACTGGAAGGCTCACATAGATGGGGCATTATACTTCCCAATAGCTCGCGGGTCTCCTTGCTTACCTATAAGGCTATAGTTGCAGTAAGATACCCTGAGCTTGTTCTGCATGACCAGAATCCCATACAAATTGGACATTTCGTGTCTCACGATCATACAGTTGAGCACGGAGGATTCCGAACTGTCTTGTGGGATGCACCGAAGGATCTCCGTACAGCAGTCGAGGACGTAGTTGCCTTCTTGACCTACTTGCAAAATCGTCATCGAGACCTTAGCCAAGGAGCCACAGCTCAGTTGTTAGTGTTATGCAACCGCACAGCTGTGCAGCTCCTCCAGCACGGTTTTCAAACAGCATGGCACGGTAGGCTACGAATCACTACCACCTCCTCTGCAGCGGGTGCAACTGCCCGTATAGCAGTAATTGTACAAACAGGGTGTGGCTTTCTCAGTGGTGGGCGACGAGGGGCCTCCTTGGATGACAGAGAGGATTGCTATGGGAGAGCGACAGTGGCGCTAACAAGGGCTATTCAGCATACTTATATTGTTTCTCCGCTTGACATGGCGGGGATGATAGGGATGGCTCAGACCCTGGCGGTGTACCACTACGGATATCATACCCTGAAGGCTAGACAGATACAGTTTCATGGACCTGCGCTCGTCCCATCTGACACAGCAGCAGTCTTGGACTGGGGACTTGATATTCCATTTACATCGCTAGACAAGCCCCCCCTTGCTATTACCATGATTGTAACAGTGAATGGGGAGCGCTCTCTACGAAGATACCGCTTAGTGATTGCCCTGAAGTCACAGCTGCACTTGCATCCCAAGGTCGAGACCACCGCCTCACAGCCAGCGGGTTCTTCCCCTGTTCCATCGATAGGGAGTACCTATATGGATATGCTGCGGATGGATATCGCTCGCCACTCTGGTTGTGCGCTTCCCACAACGGGAACCCGGTCCTAGTTCATCGGCAACGAGGCACCAAGGTCTTCTTCCATCAAGCTCTCCAGGACAGGAAGCTCCTTGCAATTCCGGGCATTCACTACTTCGACGCTCACCGGTTACAAGCTCATCTGCTACAGGCTCCGGAGCTCCAACTTCATCCTCGCACCAGCAATATTACAGGACCTGAAGGGGCAGGGGACGCAGTCGAAGATCCCTCCTCGGATGAAGAACGAGACACCACGGATGCTGAGACAGATGCGGAAGCGACTTTGGCAGAAGAGTCTTGGTGTCCGCCTATCCCGGACACGCCAGATGACCCCACCGAAAACGAGATCGCCGGAGCCGCCGACAAGTTGGAAACCATGATGAATGGTTCTCAACCGCAGGCGAATATCTTCTTCCAGCCAGACAACCTCGGCGCACTTCCGGCCTTGTGGCTACAGGCGAAATTGACTATCTCGTTGACTTCCATATAAGACAAGTTTGCCAAATTGTTTATGACAATTGCAGCAGAACTGTGGTTGCGAGGGCGTATCGAGACCCTTGAAGCAGTCTTCCAGGCTGCTGCCAGAAACTTCACCATTCGGCTTGCAGAGAAATTAGCGAAGTATTTGTGCTCGCTAATGCGACGTGCTGAGACCCTGGCCACCCCAGAAACGGAATGCCTTCTCTACGCCACGTACTGGTTTCGGCCGATATGGTCTGAGTTGATCGGAGCAGCCACGGAAAGTGCAAACGTCAACCGAGATCGCGCCCCAAGTGGCCCGGTCAAAGTGGTTGTTACCAATCAACCTCACTCGCGACCCAACGCAGGAATTGACCTTGTCAGTGGCGTATCAGCCCTCCTAGCGTGGTTCCCGGCCAGTTGGGCGAGTAAAGTGGCGCAGTGTTTCATTGGTGACGCGGGTGGGGCAACGCAATTGCCGCAGGAAGTGACCATCCAGTGTCCCAACCGTGAAGCTGCAGGAACACAACGAGACGATGGTGACCAGGTGCTACAAGCAGTCAAATTTACTGACCAGAAAGTACCTGGGCTCCACCTTGACCTTGATGAAGATTTCCAAACTGCTGGTTGCTTCACGGAAATCATTCGTGGCTACAAAATGGGGGTTGTTGAGCCAGATGTTATGCGCGGCCTTCAGCCAGCAGGAGCCACCAGAGTAACGCTTGACGTCATTATCCCGTCTCCCACAGGCCTGACTCCGGAAAAGTGGAAGCAGACCGCGACGCTGTGCCCGCTGGACTGGCCTTCCAACTACAGTCTACTGCGGCTCTGGCACATGACAAAGGACCTACACCAATTTGCGGACCAATTAAGAAAGCAAATGAACCACCGCCATATGTTCTCTCATTGGGAAATCAACCATGAAAAGTTTGCGAGCAGAGTGCTATACCAGTTACCGGCTCATTATGTTCCAGAAGCCACGCTGCAGCAAAACGTGCAGGATCGGGACTTCCCTAGCAGGAGAGCGCGCAAGAAGCCACCTCAAGCTGACATTTATGAGTTTAAAGCGAAATGTAGTGAGCTTCGACGGCTCGCCACTGCTCAAGAGCTAAGTAACCCTGTCTCTTTCGCCCTAGAAAATAGTTGGACTACCACCCTCAAATCTGACAAGCTACACTTTCTTGAGCACACTACACTCCGTATGACATAGATACCCTCCCCCCTTTTTTTGGTGGAGCTTTCTCCCTGACGCCTGTTTCACCCCTCCTGCTTAACTAAGGTACAGAAACATCTTAGTACTTGTGTGTCTGTCCGCAGACTGGACAGGTGCACTCGTACTTGTTTTCTTCGTTTCTACCACTGCACAGCCAAGGTCTTGATCCTTCTAGTACTTGTGTGTCTGTCCGCAGACTGGACAGGTGCACTCGTACTTGTTTTCTTCGTTTCTACCACTGCACAACCAAGGTCTTGATCTCTCTTGTACTTGTGTGTCTGTCCGCAGACTGGACAGGTGCACTCGCTATTTTGCTTCGTTTTTACCGCTGCACAACCAAGGTCTTGATCCTTCTAGTACTTGTGTGTCTGTCCGCAGACTGGGCAGGTGCACTCGTACTCTTTAATTCATCTCATCCCGTTTTCGATTGACTTTTGGCCACCTTTCTTCGCGGTTGTCTGGTTGGCCTCCTGTCTCTTGAGTGTACTCCGTTTTCGTTTTCTGCGGGTGTTGTTTTTTCCTTCTTCTGTTGCTTTGTGCGTTTTTGCTTGTGTTGTTTGGGGTTGCTTCGGATTGGCTCGTTTTCTCCTGGCAGCGTCCCCCCCTTGTCCTGCCCGCCCCCTCGGTTGGTCCCTTGGCGCCTTCTGGTCCAGTCAGTGTTCTGTCTGCTGGTCCCTCCTTCCGGGTATCTGGTTGTATCTTGCGACGGCCCGGTTGTCATGCCTGTGGTATGGAGTGTAGTGACGGCTAGGCTCCTGTCTTCACTTCTCCTAATGGCAACAAAGGCTTCGGCCCTGTGTGGGGCTCTGCCCTCTACACCATGTTGCGGGTGTTGTTCAGGTGCTCTTCCTTCCTGCACTGAGGTATTCGCCCTTGGGTGATCCGGAACCCCCCTCTGGACACCGTTAGAGCTGCATGCGCCCACCTCCTTGGCCCGTGCTGCTTTCTCCCCTCCTGTCCTTTGCTGCCTTCCCTGGCGCCCTCTCCCTCCTGCTGCTGCTGGCCTCCGCTTGCTTTCTCCCTACTCGTCCCTGTTCGCACTAAGGCTTTCATTGCCCGCAACTCAGTCTGTTTGAGGTCTTTTTGAGTTACTTTTCTGGCCTTTTGTTGTTGTTTGTCTGGTGCTTTCGGACCTCTCTTCCTGTTGTGTTGGTGTGTTTTGGTGCTGTGCCTGTTGTCAGCCAACTGAGGTGACTAAGGATTGCAGAGTGCTGCCGGCCCCATCATCACACACACACACACCCGCCACCGTGACTTCCTCCCTCCCCTCGCGTATCTTTTGGAGGTTGGCTTGTCCTTGAATTCATTTGTTGGTTTGTTTGTCTTGGCTGTCCTGTGGCCTTGTCCCTCTGGCACGTCTGTCTAGTTCTGTAAGGGGAGTAGGAAATAGGCGGCCGGAGCCATGGACCAGGCTGCACTGCAGCGAGTTACACTGGCGCGATCCAGTGGCACTCTCTGTTGGACAGCCCGGGGCGCCCGTGAGCAGCAAAGTCTGCGCACATGGATCGTGAGTTTCTTTTTCGGACTGGATGGTATCCAGCTGGCCCACTCGGTGGGTGAGTGGAGTTTGTTCTGGATTCCATAGCTGAACCCCTTGGCTGCTACGATGCAATGCACTGCAGGTATTGTACTGAGACGAAGACACTCGGGAAGCACCTGAACAGTTCTGCAGGTAATTTTTCAACTTGGCGCCCTCTGACAGTGCACGTTTAAGAAATTGCTTTACAGTTGCGGCCGCAGGCCGTTAGTTACACAATGTTTTACTGACTCTGCATGTTGTGACAGGATCGTTCTCCCCTTCGACCTGGCACATGTCTACCCAGTGACGAACTTGGTTAGTGGCGGACCACGACTGGTCACCTACCTTGCCTTATGTGACTATCCTTGCCACTGCCACGGAGCTGCTCCCCGCAGGGGGGGCGGCACAATAGCAATCTGGCCGCCAACAATACACTCTCCCTGCTCCTGAATACACCGTTCAGTACAGGGCAAGTTCTTTTCGTCTTGGACTGAACACCTGAGCAAGAACCTGTGAGAGGACTCTGAGAGGCTAAGACGCAATGGTGTACAGCTAATGCTTTCCTTTGTTGTCTGTCAGCAACAACAATTAGAACGCGTGTTTCACCTTTCTGGGTAGCAACCAATTATTCGTTTGGTGCTTTTTTTTTGAGTTGCGACACAGTGGCTTTTCACCACTGTGTCCATGGCAAATCCTTGTTCGTGGTTGTTTTTGTTGGGCCCTGCCCCGTTTGCTGTTCTGCTTTGCTTCTCTGCTGGATGGCGAAGCGCATATCTGGCTGGGGGATCTGCGTTTCGCCTTTTGTGGTGTTTTTTGTTTGTGGTTGTTTGTGGTTGTTTGTGCTGTTGATTTGCCATACTACATGACCACAGGTGTCAATGTAGATGTTATTTTAAATTGCTTCTTCACATGTAAGGACCGAGCCTCAGAGCGTGATCGGCCGTACCAGAGGGAAAAAAAGTCTAACCACTGTCAATTTCTGTTATTTTGCGTCCCAAAAAACAGATAGAGAAAAACCAGGGTGCAAAGAACTTTCGGAAGTGTGAATAAGAAACTATACAGGTTCTGTGTCCTACCCTGAAAAAGTTTGCACCTTTGCACCCTTCAAAATTTGGCAATGTACAGGGAAAGTGTTTCCCCATTTGTTGATCTTTCTGTCACTTTAGGAGCAGCACCTCGCCATGTCCAGAGGGTTCGTTTTTAGCACCTGAAATCAGCAGACTTTTTGGAGACATGGGGGCCTCCCTTGTTCGAGGCCCTGGTTGCCAACTCGTAGTTGCTATGATGTGTGACGCTGATGTTTGTGCCTCAAGAAAGTGTTTGAATTGGGCGTCAAACAAGCCCCCAGGGAGGCACCAGATTCAGAATGCTGAGGGCCCAGTTTTGGACCCTTGCGCAAAGCAAATATATTTCAGAAGGGACCCAAAAGTGGACCCTCTTAGGATCGAAAGTGGTCCCTCTTGGCGGGCCTGTTTTTGGTCCCTTCATTTTGTCTGATGTGCTGAAGCTTTGCAAGCTGCTATGTGCGCAAAATGTCAAGCTTGAAGCTGCTTTAACACAAACAGCATCCGTGGCAGGAATCTTGAACTGGGGAGGCCCGTATTTGCGTGTCTAATTTTTCTTAACTTTTTCGGGCCCAAAAATAGACCCTTCTGAATGACAGGCAGAAGTAAAAGCCGTCCAAACGACCACCTCTTGGACTCCTGAGCTGGCACAAGTGCATGTGACAGGCCCGGCATCCCCCCTTCCCCCAAGAAACAAAGATCAAAGTGCAGATGCTGCACAGAATCATTTTCTTATTTTTCTCAATCACTGTCTGGAGGGGTGCAGGGGAACGTGCCCAAATTTGAGAAATTGTGGCGGATAAGGTTCCAGTCTAACCACTTCGTATGGAATAACAACGCGGTCAATTTCTGTTATTTTGCGTCTAAAAAATAGATAGAGAAAAACCAGGGTGCAAAGGTGCAACTTTCGGAAGTGTGAATAAGAAACTATACAGGTTCTGTTTCCTACCCTGAAAAAGTTGCATTCAAAATTTGGCAATGTACAGGGAAAGTGTTTCCACATTTGCTGATCTTTCTGTCACTTTAGGAGCAGCACCTCGCCATGTCCAGAGGGTTCGTTTTTAGCACCTGAAATCAGCAGACTTTTTGGAGACACGGTGGGGGCCTCCCTTGTAGGTTCCGAGTGATGCCAGCATTCAACTTACAGACCGCTCGCCAAGACCGAATGACCGAGACTCAAGCATGTTCCATACAATCGTTGGCCTATGTTTGTACATTGGACGTGAGAGACCGGACTTGATGTACACAATAAAAGAAGTGGCTTCTTGCATGTCATGTCCAATGGTTGCAGCATTGGCACGCTTGCGTAAGATGATTGGATTTATGAAACGGGTTGGAAACATTGGAGTGAAACTTTATTTGTTATCCAGAACCAGCTGAGTGTGAGTGGATCCTGGAGACTTTTAGCGATGCAGATTGGAGCGCGAACAAGACCACGAGGCGCTCTTTGGTTTTGGTTGTTTGTTTTGTTTGTGGTTTTTCTGTTGGCATCGTGACAGCTAATTGGACCATGTACTGGTCCTACTTCAGTTCAACTTTTGAAGTCCACCTTTGTGAAGATGGATGACGTCTTTGCATTAATTAATCGAATTTGTCAATATGCAACTGGCTTACCGGCATGATGAACGACCTGGCGAAAGCTATTAGGCGTTGGACGGAAAAAAAGACCACGAGGCGCTCTACATCTTGCGGTGTCCTTTTCACCAACAACTGTTTCATGTATGCAAGCAGCCGCAATCAAAAAGTCATATCCCTTAGCAGTTTTGAAAGTGAACTTCATAGCTTGGTAAGTTCTGCATGTGACGGTATCTACATCAGAGCTTGTGCAATGTTTGTGTTGAATGGATTGGTGGAACACATACAGTACACTGATGCTGGGCGCGTCAACTTGCGTGTCGACAAGGATGCGGAAGAGTGAGGCACGTTGCGGGCAAACTTTTGTGGATCCAGGAGAAAACGGCAGACAAATCCTTTTCACTTCACCCTGTTGCCACGATTCACAATGTGGCAGACATTGCAACCAAAACTCTGTCACGTCAACGACTCTTTTACCTTTTGCATTCATGTGGTTTGATGTATGGAGTTGATTTTTCAGAAGTGGGTGAGAATGAGTTGTCACTGGTGAATGAAAGGTTGGTCAATGCGCAGCAGCTCAAGAAGATCTCCAAGGCGATTTTACGTATGAGATTTTGCAATGGGGATTACTTAGGGCCTTGAGTCAAGTGGCGCAATGGCTCAGCAGTGCAACATGGAGGAGATCCAGACCAACAAGTTTTCCTGGATGTTTGCATGCGTGATTTTGTTCATTTGCGTGATTTGCGTGTTGGTTGTGTTTGCAGCTTTCTGGCGAAAATTTCAAAGCTTTGTGAAAAGTTGGGATGACAGAATGAAAAGGCTGGAAAGTGATGTGGGCTCACTCCAGGTCAGGTGCAATTGGGAGATCACTATGAATATGCTGGAAATTTGGGAAGCAAATTTAGACAGTGTGGACATCAGATGTGAAAGCATTGATGAGGCCTTGGATGCACAGGCAGCAAGAGCAGCAACATCGGAGGAGGGCATGATGGAATCCTCTCATACAACAAAGGAAGCAATTAATTGCTTGCGTTTCGGGCTCATGGAACTTGGAGGATTCGTTCGACATACTATCCTCTCCCGTGAGCAGAGGTCCCATATGTTCGTACAAGAGCGCGCAAACATGGTGTTTTGGAACTTGCGCAACAGGGCCGATACAACAGATGCCAACTTGGAAGATCATCGTGAAGGAGGAGAAGAAGAATCAAGAACAGTTGATCCAGTAGTTGAACCTGAAACTCACAGGTCCCACGGATGTATTTCATCCCTGCTGGAACATGTGAGACGTGTTTTAAATATTGCACTTCAGGCAGAGCGTTGGACAGAGGCCAATCAGTTACTTTGGACGCTACAAGCGGTGCAGGTCCGGAAGGATTGTCGATGAGAATTGTGAGAGATGTGAGACACATTTTTCAGATGTTTTACAGCATCCACAGGAACAGGGGGCTGGATGAGCGCATGGAAAGGTTTCAAATTCATGGCAGAAGTGGGTTTGGAACTACTTTTTGATGATTTGTCCGGTGGTGTGTCTGTTTTGTTTGGAAAAACAGATGGCAGAAGTGTGGGAAATTCCATGTCCATCAGGAAAAGAACAATTTCAGTGGCAAAGCAACTCAGAATGGGAATATAGGAGGGATAGAGCCAAAAATATGGGTATGTATTGAGTTTGTTTCCATTTCTAGAACTCATTGATGCAATGATGGAAAAGACACTGGGACGGATATGCTTCTCCAGCAAACTATGGCTGGACATGCGTTGAAAGGCTGGACTTTGCTTGGAGCACTCAAATTCCAAAGGAGGAACGCAAAGATTTGTAGATCCTATTCATGTCCCAGACTTGCAAGGATGACACAGCACAAATCGAGATGAATTTAGTTGTCATGTGTCACGTTTGAGCATCATGAAAACCATGAATGACTCTGTGATCGTCGAGGCCCTTTTGGGCACAAAACAGGTGCCTCATTTTCGTCCATTGCTTCTCAAGATCGAAATTAACAGCCGAAAACGTGTGCATTTTTCAAAGGGAACCTCCCCTAGAATTTGTCATTCAAACCCATGCCAACACGTGTGAGAATGCCCACGCGCGCATGTGCACAATTTGGGGTGTTTGAAGTGGAATGTTTGCATGATGCTTGTTTGAAACTGTGTACGGTAGTACATGTTTGATTTCATCGGATGTAGCTTTGAAGTGCCGTCAAAATAAAGGGGCAGATGATGTGGATGCGATCTCGGCCCCAACAACGTTGGCAACAATGTACTGGTTGCATGATACGACGGATGTGCATGTTTTTCTTGAAAATCATATTGAACGCACTTTCGGGCACCATGTGACAATCAACGATCAGCACAAACACTCGCAAATTATGATTTGATTTTCAGATTGCACAGTTTTATGCAAACAAAACACGATTCAACTTGACATTTTGCAACCCTTTTCATTTGCTTCAAATCTTGTGAGCTTTTTGTGCGGGCGTGTTTTCACAATTGAAGACGTGATTGGATTAAAACTAATCAAAAAAACGCATTCCGCGCCAAACAAAGAAATATAATTTAACCCTTGCTGAATGTAGGATATAAGAATGAAACGCAGTTTGCAACCTCAGCAAATGAAACCATCAATGATTGCATTATTGCTGGTCTCAAGTGTAGTTGAAACAATTGGTTTGGCATCCCCAGGTTGGCGGGAAACGCTGGTGGGAGAGTCATCACCAGTTTGGCATGCAGTCGGGTTTGCAACGTATGACAACACAATGCCATACGAATACTTTGTTTTTGGCGTTCCAGTTCCTTACAACATGTGAGGGATATCAGGCGATGGATTTCTAATTATGTGTTTGCAAGTGTAACGTGTTTCCACTCTGATCATTGACCATGGATCTATGTTGTTTCTGCCGTTTCTCGACGATTTTTGTCCACTTTCGTTCTCAATGCCAGGCGAAGTCGCCATGGGGGTTTGTTCAGGCAAAAACCAGGCGGCGATGTTGATGTGGTACATATGTGGCACATATGTGGCACGGGCATAAAAACCAGCGGAGAAAACACATTGGCCCCTTCAAACTTTGTACATTTGGTTCACGGTGTTCAATCAGGGTGGAAAATGAAAATTGACGGACTTGTGAGGTTAAGCAAGGGGTGGTTTCAAGATAATCCATGCCATAGTGTTTTTATAGTGCTTACATCGTGCTTAAATGTGTTTGCTGTATGCAGTCCTGCGGTCAGGAGATTGCCGTGGTGGCGAAGAGGCCAGGACGACCTGATGCCTCGCAGCTCGATGCAACAGCAGTGCAATTAAAAAATGTTAAAACAACTGAATCAACTGTCATTTTTTTCCTTACTTGTGATCATCAATTTGCAAAAACAGGATTTTGAAAAATGGATCAATTTCACAGTTTGAACCCGTTTAGAACAGGATTGGTTTTGTGATGTTTTGTGTGAAATTGTGTTATGTATACTTTGCTTTGGGCCTGACAGATGTCAACAATTGATCACAATTGATGCCGGACTCCGATCCATTGAATCCATTGAATCCATTGAATCCATGGAGTCTGGCAAAGGGATGGATTTGGAAGTTGCCAATTTGCACGTGAAAAACTGTGAAAAACTGTGAAAAACTGTGAACAACTGTGAAAATTCGATGTTTTGTTTTTCTCACTGAGGAAGGTCTCCCTTCCAACCATGCTGGAGACCACTTCGTGCCTGGCTCGATTTTGTGACGTTTCTGCTGCAGCATTTTCCCCTCTTGCAACGCAACGACTTGCTCCAGTTGGTACACAAGCCTTCAAGTAGACACAATTGCAGGATTGGCCAAGATTTCGGTGCTGGTTGCAATGGAAATTCCCATCAAATTTAATTTTGAAAAGGTTTTGGGCATACTTGGCGCTATGAACAAATTCGAGCAGACTCATGACCGGATTTTGAACGGTTACACATGTTGTGCACAACGTAAATGAAACACTTGGCAGCTATCAGCCTTGACCCTTCTCCGGCCGAGGCCCAGTAAACCTGCGAAAGCAGTGGTGAACTCAAATTGGACAACAAAATGCGACATGAGTGAAACAGTGGAAACAGTGAAATTGTGCGATGCGAATCGGAGGTCAGGTATCACATGTTTGCCGTCCCAGGACTGCCTGTCCCGTGCGCAATTGATTCCGAATCATCCAGGGAAACTTGGCAGCGATGGCCTGCAGGCATGGCACCAGAAAAAACATCCTGTCGCGGCCCAGGAACATTCGGGACATGTACAACATCGAGGTCTGCACTTCAGTGCCACAACACACCTTGTTGTTCATGCAAGGAACCCTTCAGATCACTTCGTGTGTACATTTATATAACTATATTTATACACGTGTGATCATATATGTAGAGCATTACATATACATATACATATACATATACATATACATATACATATAAATATACATATACATATATATATATATATATGTATATATATATGTATATATATATATTATATGTATATATTATATACATATATGTACACATATGTCATAGACATGACATGACATGACATGACATGACATGACATGACATGACATGACATGACATTCGTTCGTTAGTTCATTCATTCTGACAAAGCAGATTCAACATTGAAGTAAACAATAACATATAGGGGGCCATTTCAGCGCTTCCAAGGCTCTGTCTTCTGAAGTCTCTGGGTTGGCAACCCCGGCAACAATATCTTAGGCCAAGAAGCTTGGAGAAGGGACCTATGGATCTGTGTCTTGTGCCAGGCTGGAAACTCATTGAACATTGTTGTGAGAAACATACATGGTGATTCATGTTGAAAAGGATAGTGAAAACACAGCCACGAAGCAATGAGGCACAAGGCCACTGGGGCTGTGCGTGCTGTCAAGACCATGTCGAAGGTCGGACCGGGGCGGAAGGGTGAGCACGTGAGGATGGGCACTATGGGCACTATGGGCACCATTCACAAATGGGAAACCGTTTTGTCCGATCGATTTGAGCTGAACGAGCTGGTTTGGACAATGGCAAACCATCAAACCAATTCAAACCATATATTTGTCTGTTTTCAACATTTTTCAACAAGCTGCAAAGAGGCACACAGAGGCACACAGAGGCACACTGCACATGGCGAACTCTTGGCACAATGCTCAATGTGAAGTTTCGTGTGACCGTTTCACAGGGCCATGTGAAGAACATGGAACGCTTCCAGCAGGAGATTGCCATCATGAAGGCACGGGCACAGCGGCACGGCATGGCATGGGATGGCACAATGCACAGATCAGCAAATCGTTTCAAACGATCAGCTTCCACCTGCAGTTGCATGTTGATGGCCGCAGATCGCATCGCGATCCCAAGCGCACTCGCACTATCTGGCGCCAGGTCATGGACCATCCGAACATCATCAAACTCTACGAGACTTTTGAAGATCGCTGGGAGCAAAGATCGGCTCCAGCGGCTCCATGGGCTCCATGTCTTTCCCCCGAAATTTTCGAATTTGCTCATGGCCATCATGGCCATCATGGCTCTGGTTTTTCGTTTCTGCAGCGCATTTAGGCAGCGAAATTGGTGGTCTTTTGCGATATTTTGGATGCTTTCATACCTCTATTGAATCTATCGTGGTTGTTCTTGCCTGAAGTTGGTTGCAAAACACATAAACCACGTTGCCCTTTCGTTGTTTGTAAAACTGGGGCACCTCAGCCCTTTGTTTTCCAAGTAGATTGCCAAAGGTGCGGAAATTAGGAATTCGCAGCGAACAGCTCGGCAAGGTCGTCATTTGTATCTGGTCATGGAGCTTTGTACCGGCGGAGAACTCTTTGACAAGATCATTGAGGCAGTGGTGCAGTGGCAGCATAGGACGGCAGGCACTTGTGAGAAGCTTGCAAGGCGGACAGGACACTGGATTTTCTGAGTTCTGCATACATATTGAACATGATGCATAAACAAGTGGCTGTCATGTGGACCAGTGGCCAAAACACCCAAAACACCCAAAATACTCCTTGCTTTTTCAGGCTGGTCACTTCAGAGAGATGGATGCTGCAGTTGTGGTGTGCTCTCCTTGGCAGTTGGGCTTTCAATTTGTTCAATCTTCGTATCTCGTGTGGCAGTGAGGTCACACATTTTGCACGCGATCTTCTACATGCACAAGAACCTCGGCGCTGAAACGGTTGGACAAAAATTGGCGAAAAAACGGTTGAACCCATTCCAACCAGTATTGTAGGAGCTGTACGCAGTCTATGCGCTGTAGACTACAGGGCCAGCCTACTTTTTTGCTGGGGGTTGTTGGGAGTTGTTTTCAGCTTGCTCAGGAATGGTGTTTGTGTGACCCTCAGTTTCACTATGAAGTTTTGAGCAGAAATCCTCATTATTTCTTGATGTTTCATTGCCGTTTCATTGCCGTTTCATGGTCTCCAGATGTCTCCAGAATCTTCAACACGTGGTCACCATGGTCACCATGGTCACCGTGGTCACCGTGGTCACCGTGGTCACCGTGGTCACCGCACTCTGAGGTCACCGTGATTTGAAGCCGGAGAACTTCTTGCTCCTTGCCATACGGCATACGGCACAACTATAGTCCAGACTCGATTTCTTTCAAGGCTTCACAATTTTTGGCCGACCTTTATGCTACAAATTATGCATCATGGCATGACGTTTGATTTTTTCATCAGAAATCCATTGAATTGCCCCTGGTGCACCCAGGTTTCTTTCGAAGGAGAGCGGTATTTCATGATATTTCATGCATGTCATCCTAATGTGACAGATTTTCCGGAGCCTCTTTTCTTTTTGGCCTCAATTCTCAGTGACAGGATCCCATCGACCAGAACCAGCTGAAGTTGATTGTCCGGGCACCCAGAAGCTCAAACCATCAAGTCATTGCGAATAATTCATAATAATTCCATATTTTTGCCAACTCTTGGCCCTGCGGGCTGCCGGGAATCTGAGAGAATTCCCATGAATTTTGGAAGCTGCGTGGCCCTGCGCAGGACTTTGGCTTGTCAAGTCTGATGGGCAATGGAAAGGCACGCTCTGCGATGCAGCGATGCAGATCCCGAAATTGTGGAAACCCAAACCATTTCTTTCCAAACTTGCGCTTTTTAGAGGCTTTTTAAAGTCATAGAAAGTCTTGGCTTTCTTAGCTTTGTGGGAGTCTTGTGGGAGGCCAACCGTCCAAATTGTGCCTGTAATAAGTTTCAGCAGTTTAACCTCATCTTACCGTCTGACCTGTAGTGAGGATAGCTGCAATATGTGTGGTTACGTTTCCTTTTGCAGCAACAATCCGAACTGTAAGCGTCAGAAGCGCAGTTTTGAAGCAGGATGTCCTTGTCACAGGCAATGTCCACGAAAGCTGGAACGCCGTACTATGTGGCGCCGCAGGTTCTGTGCTGTTTATGCAAGACCTGTCGCATCTGGTCATGGCACTGCTATGTGCTGATTTTGAGGTGTTGCAAGGCAGTTATAATCACTCCTGCGACATTTGGAGTTGCGGCGTGATAATGTGTGGAACTCAGGACGCTGACACGCCAGGATTTTGGGCCAGCTGTTGCCGTTTGTGACACTGTCCTAAGTCAAAGCAGTTGAAGGATGTCCCTAAGGCAAATAAAAATAATATAAAAAGCACTTCTTTTCGTGACTCCTCGATACTGTCACGATACTGTCACGATACTCCACGCATCTTATAGCTGACAGACGGTGCCGCAGTGTGGTCTCTGAATCCTTCATTCTGGTGAACCCTGAGGTATACTTTGCTCTGTGGCTATCCTCCCTTTTATGGGAAAACAGACCAGGAGGTGGAAAACAGTTGGCAGCAACTGGTGGACTTTTGTCTTTCCGGATTTAACAACCTCTTCTCCGGACAAGTAAGATTAGTACAGTGCTGGGGTTGTACCACTGGTACAACTCAAGCGTCCAGCCTCCCATTCCCATCAACCAGCCAAGGGTCCAAGGGTAAAGAGGAGGACCGTTACTTATTAGATTGTCTCATGCGGAATCAACCCCACCACTTCCCAACGACAACATAGTGATCATAGCATGTCATAGCGTTATATAGCGTTCTAAAGGGAAAATAAACAAACCGGTACTGAAATATACAGTACTTAAATTGTCTCATGAGCAACCAAAACCGCCATTGACTTGAAACAAAATATTGATGATAGAGTTTCAAAAGAGAAAACAGTAATGTCTCATGAGGAATCAAAATTCCCACGTTCTTTGAACATAGAACATAGTATTGGCATGTATTGGCAATATAGAGTGTCAAAAGGGGAGAAAAGAAACCCGTGACTTAGATTGTATCATAAACTATTGCATGGAAAAAAACAGTGTGCGTGTCAAGAGGTCCATGACCGAGGGATGTCGCAGGAAGAAGCATCATGAAACACCATGAAGCATTTTTCCATTCTTTTATCAACATATGTGGTAAGAGCGGTTTTTCTTTAGAACGTCCGAAACAACACCGTTGCAGGATCGTAGTATGCCTCCGAAATTCTGGCCGTAGGATTACCACTGGTGTTTGTGAATCCCACGCGTGCAGTCAGGTTCTCCAGAAAGTTAAGAGTGGCAACTTCACTTTTGAAAACAAGGAGATTCTGTCAGTGCAATGAACAAATCAAAGATTTTGTGATTTTGAACAAAGGAATGAACAAAGGAAGATTTGGCAGCATCATATAGATAAGGACCTTGATTAGGATGATGATTGGATGATTCCAATGATGCTGTGGCCAGGACTGGAGGCACATCTCCGAAGATGCCAAGGCGAGGAGATTGTTCTCGAATTTTCAATTTGAAGGCAGGTCAAACAGGAGCAAAACTGCTAATAATGGATCAACACATGTGTATATATATAATTATATATAATTATATATTATATATATATTGATATTTCGTGCAATATATATATATAATTATATTTAAAAACCAGTGGATTGCAAGCTTGATGGTTGCATGCATGATGGATTGATACGTCCATATCCAGCTGGGTTCATATGAGATCGACATGCATCTTCCGATTTGCCCCGGGGACCTTGAGCCAGCTCTAAGGAGAGCTGTGCTTACGTTGCTGCGCCTGGAGGAAAACACCAGTGGCCCTTGTGCACGATTTCATCCGTGCCATGATTTCATCACGGTAGCGGCGCAATAAGCTCCAGCTCTGCGCCTTTGGAAACCGCGTGAAGTGCTTCACTGCACCCAAGGTTTGCAATAGCCTGTCCTGGCTTGTGGGTGTTGCATTCAGCAGGATCCGAAAACGCAGCGTACGGCCTAGCCGAAGCCCCCAGAGCCTGGTACCTGCGGCTATCTCGGGAACTACTTGAGGTTAATATGTTTTGCTCCCAGCTAGACCCTTGCCTATATACCTTGAGGAGAAATGGGATACTATTGGGAATTTGTGGTATCCATGTTGACGACTTGATAGCAAGTGGGACCCCTGAAATGGATAAGACCCTGAAAGCATTCAAGAAAAAGATGCCATTTGGGGAATATAGGACTTACCCCATCCGATACAACGGAGTGGAAATCCGCCAAAACCTTCAGACTATGGAGATTGAAGTAGGTCAGGAAGCATACATAGATGCCCTGGAGCCAGTACCAACAAAGCCGTTGGGAAATGCCTCAACACCGTTTCAAGATCCCAAGATCTTTCGAACTTGTGCCGGACAATTGGCATGGGTAGCCAACAGCACTCGGCCAGACCAGTCGTTTCTTGTGTGTTACTTGCTAGGTGCTCAGGATAAGGGAACTGTTGCACATGTTCAGATGTATAACAAGGCCTGTAGAGAAATGAAAGAAAGCAAGGTATGCCTCAGGACTCAAGCAACATCTCAGACAGCCAATGGAGAATTCTTTGCTTAGCTGATGCAGGTTGGGGTACAAGGGGCAATGGTGAGTCCCAAGGGGGTTAAGCCCTTTGGCTAATTGCCCAAGAAATGTTTGAGAGGAAACGAACCAAAGCCTGGGTTGTTGACTGGCAATCCCACAAGCTTCGTAGGGCAGTGAGATCGTCCCTTGCAGCTGAAACCCTAGCCGGGCAAAATGGATTGGACAGGCTCAAGCTTTGGTTGAAGAGACACTCCGTGGTGTCAGCCCCAAAGCCTTTAGATCCCAAACTCCAAACTATCCAGCCGGGTTGGTAATAGATAGCACAGGTTTCTATGCTGCAATAACACGTAGCTGCTGCATTCAAGCCATTTCTATTGAGCTCCGCCTCCAAATTGATTGTGCCATTGCCAAGGAAACAATGAAAAATCAGAACATACTGGCGTTTTGGGTTAACAATTTGAGAATGAGTGCTGACTGTTTCACAAAACTACGTGGGGACACGAAGCCGCTGTTTGAGATCTTGGAAGGTGGTACTTACCACATCACCATAGGCACACAGTCCGGAAGAAAGGAGAAAGCACAAGAGTCAGTGTCCGAACCTCCACCAAATGAATATATAGTTTCATCCAAAAGAAGTGCATAGTGTCCATACTTGGTGAATGCAGGTAGCTACATGTATAGGGCAATAAGCCGTGTAATCCAGAGCTGCACGCCAATGATGGCGATCCACACCCTGCTTGTGTAAGACCATAATGGGACAATAAGTTTTTGTATAGATAAGTTGGATGGGACTTTAGTCGTAACCAAATAAACTGCAGGTATGCACATTCGTTTTTGCCAGCAGTGTGAACGTTGTTCAGTTTGTAAGCGAGCCAAATGCCAGAGCTTTTGGTGTCAAGCTGGGCCGGAACGAGAGGGATCCGATCCACTCAGGTGTGAATACGTTTGCCTAGCACCGTGTCAGCGCCTCCAGCCAAGAAGGTCGCCGCTAGTAGGGGCCGCTCAGCCAGCGTGAGATTTGTCTTGCGACTGGGTTGTTGCACCGAGCCATCAAGTTCAAGCAGACCAACCGGGTCCTGACCGCCTATCAGATGTCCCACGCTCCCAAGTCCAACTATGTGCCCCAACGTGCTTGCCGCAACAGTGTGAGAACATGACCAATGCTACGAAGCGTCTTCGTGAAGTTGAGGATGATGGAGATGATGGTACGTCAAGCTGGAATGTCTTCTGCTATGGGGACAACTATCCGCACAGTGGCTATCAGCCAGCACCGTCCTATGTGGGCAACCCAGGATATGAAGCTCCTATGCCCAAAATGCAGAACCAGACCATGCCGCAGTTGCCAGTCATCAATGGCAAGATTCCTTTGCCCAAGGGATTGAATGAGATCGCATGGGGAAAGAGCTTCTGCACGATGGACAAGGTGAAAGAATGGTCGCCCAATGGCCGCTCCTGTGTGGGACTGATTGAGGATGCCAAGAAATCTGCCGAGATTTGCGCCTACCTGAAGTGGATCAAAAAGGCCTTCAGAACTGGTGGGTCGGGCATTGTTAAGAAGAAGATCACTCCTGCAGTTGACCTAGCGCTTTATTTAGAGCGTATGGGATGGATGGATGAAGAGGCAGATGCACCGTTCGTGCGAGAGTTTGCGGACTGACAGAGTCCATGGTGCCATACAATGGGTGAGCCTGTGAGTGCAATTCGATACTGCAAAGTGCCGATCCAGGGCGTGTAAAAACCAGTGGATTGCAAGCTTGATGGTTGCATGCATGATGGATTGATACGTCCATATCCAGCTGGGTTCATATGAGATCGACATGCATCTTCCGATTTGCCCCGGGGCCCTTGAGCCAGCTCTAAGGAGAGCTGTGCTTACGTTGCTGCGCCTGGTGGAAAACACCAGTGGCCCTTGTGCACGATTTCATCCGTGCCGTGATTTCATCAATGTATATGCACATATATACATATACATATACATATCAACAATCAACATTGAATTGACGGCCCAAATGGCGACATTTTTACAGTGTGGCCATGTCTGAGAAAAGGTTGCTTGTATCATTTTCTATCTTGAAGCCATTTGAGCCACGGCCCTGTGCCCAGGGGCTGATCAGGATGCTGTTGAAATTTGATCCGATGCAACGCCTGACAGCGGAGCAGGCGGGCAGTTGTCTTGATGTTGTCAGATTTGGTGGATTTTCACATATTCGAAGGAGTCTATTATCAGTGGCTCCGCAAAGTTCTCCAGAAGCCAAGGTGTCAGAACTTACCAAACGACAGCGAGAAATCAGTATTGGTTAACTCCTCTGCAGATCCACTTTGTGCAGTCACAGGTGAAAATTACATAGAATTTCCTGGGTGAAATCGTTCGCACCAGGAACTTAGCAGGACATATTTCCCAATTCCAACACTGCTATTCGTAGTACCACCTTTGCGTTGCCGCCCTCTCCGGAGCAGGCGCTGCAGCACGAATGGATCAGGCGCCAATCAATGGTGTCGGTGTGACTCATGACTCAACGATGAATATGACGAACCATTGTTATTGATAAGTAGTTCTTGAATGTTTATGAGATGTTTTGAAGCTGGAAAAGGATGACTCCTCAGATCTTTGTGAATTGTCCATTTGGCTCTAGGTGACTTAGATGTACATAGCAGTGCTGTGCAACTTGGAGACAGTTGAGCACATACCATATTCCGATTTGTGCAGAAACGGAAGATAGGATTCACTGCCAGTGCAAAACACAATTAGTCAAGCTTTTGACGAAGCGCTTTTCATCTATTCATCACGTCCTGCTACGCGCGTCCACCGCAAGCATTAGCCGCGGGCGCTGTTGCAATGCCGGAAGGTGCAACCCATGGGGGCTGGAGAGCAGCATCTGGTGTGATGGTGTTTGTGACAAACAGGTGTGTTTGGACATTGAGAAACATACAAATCTACCCAAACTGAATTCAAATGGCCCATCAAAGCTCAGGTGCCCAAACTTTAGATCTGTGTGTCATCCAAAAACGCTGACAGACTTTTGGGGGGAAATAATACGGCTCTGGTGAGGTCCTTCTCAAGGTGCTGGAGGCCGCCCAAATCTCCCAGGCGCTGCTTTGAAAGCAGAGGGGTCCTTTTTTTAAAGTGAATTTAGGACCAAACCCAAGGCATATTTCTTTGCACGTGAGGCATTTCTTCCGAGTACACTCGTGTACAAAGTGAGCTCATTTGGGCGAGGTGCCTTGGGGTCGCAAAGAGAATCGATAGAGGGTTTTCCAAGCGTTCTTGACTTATCTTGATCAGTGGAGTTGGACAATGATCAATTTATTCAATTTACATCGGCCAAACTTACACGGTAAAGATCTGTAAAACAGGAAAAGTGAAGAAGAGCTGCAGTACGTCCGCGCGCGAACGCAGCATCCTCCAAAGTTGGGTGCTCGGCAGGTTTGTGAGGAGGGAACCCGGTGTGGAAGTTGATTTCAAACAAAACACAGACAATCAAAAGACTCAGATTCTGGAGATAATCAGTGGAGAACCATCAAAACCTCAGCCAATATGATACGACCGGCTGCTACCAGTGGCAGAGCGTGGCAGAGAGGGTGAATGTGACCCACATGACTCACACGACCCAGGAAAGATGGTCAGAATCCAATTTTGATTCCCAGGGGCCGGAAACGCCTTGGGAAGATCGGCAATTTCGAGCTGGTGTCTGGCTCTCAGTGACCTCCCGTCTGATCAACTGAAAATGTCATTGAACACTAATCATCACCTAACCATCACCCAACGATCACCTAATCATCGCTTAATCATCACTTAACCATCACGTAATCATGACTTAATCATCACTTAATCATCACTTAACCGTCACTTAACCATTACTTAATCATCACTTAATCATCACTTAATCATCACTCAACCATCACTTAATCATCACTTAATCACCACTCAGTCATCACTTTGTCATGGCTTAAACATCACTCAATCATCATTTAACCATCACTAAATCATCACTTCAGCATTAAATCATCACTCAATCATTACTTAACCACTACTTAATCATCACTTAATCATCACCCAATCATCACTTAATCATCACTCAACCATCACTTAATCATCACTTAATCACCACTCAGTCATCAATTTGTCATGGCTTAAACATCACTCAATCATCATTTAACCATCACTAAATCATCACTTCATCATCACTTAACCATCACTTAATCATCACTTATTCACCACTTAATCATCACTTTGCCATCGCTTAATCATCACTGAATCATCATTTAACCATCGCCCAACCATCACTCAACCATCACGTAACCATCACCTAATCTTCACGTAATAATCACTCAAACATCACTTAATCATCACTGAATCATCACTTAACCATCACTGAAACACCACTTAATCATCACTTAATCGGTACTTAACCAAAATTTAATCATCACTCAACCATCACTTAATCATCACTTAATAACCACTTAGTCATCACTTTGTAATCGCCCAGTCACCACTCAATCATCATTGAACTATCGCTTAATCATCACTTAATCATCACTTAACCATCACTTAATCATCACTTAATCATCACTCAATCGTCACGTAATCATCAGTGAATCATCACCCAATCATCACTCAATCAAACCTTGATCATCACACTTAGTCATGATTTAACCACCACTTAATCATCATTTAATCATTACTCAATCCTTACTTAATCATGATTTAATCATGATTGAATTATCACTTAACCACTGCCCCATCATCAGTCAATCATCAATCATCACTCTTTCATCGTTCAGTCATCACTTAATTTTTGCTCAGTCATCACTCAATCATCACTTAACCATCACTTGATCATTACTCAACATCACCCAATCATCACGTAATCATCACTTAATCATCACCCATTCATCACTTAATAATCACACTTTATCATCTCACTTAATCATCACTGAATCATCACTTGAACATCACTTAGTCATCATTAAGTAATAGTCACTCAATCATCACTTAATCACCACTTAATCAGCACAAAATTATCACTTAATCATCACTTCATCATCACTTAATCATCTCTTTGTCATCACTTTGTCATCACTTAATCATCACCTAATCATCACTTAATCATCACCTAATCATCACTTAACCACCACTTAATCATCGCTTAACAACCCTTTTAATCATCACTTCGTCATCACGTAATCATCACTTAATCTCGGTTTAACCATCACTTAATCATCACTGAATCATCACTCAATCATCACTTAATCATCACTTGACCATACTGAATCATCGCTTAATCTTCACTTATTCGTCGCTTAATCAACACTCAATCATCACTTAATCATCACTTACCCATCACTTAATCATTACTTATTCATTAATTATCGCTTAATCATCACTTAATCATCACTTAATCATCATTTAACCATCACTTAACCAACACTTAATCATCATTTAATCAGCACTTAATCATCACCTGGTCATCACTCAATCGTCACTTAACCATCACTTCATCACTACATTTGATCATCACACTTAATCATCACTTATTCATCACTAAATCATCACTAAACCATCACTTAATCATCACTCAATCATCACCCAACCATCACTCAATCATCACGTAATCATTACGTAATCTGCACGTCATCATCACTCAATTATCACTTAATCATCACTGACCAATCACTGAATCACCTATTCATCATTGAACCATCACTGAACCATCACTGAATCATCACTTAATCATCACTCAACCATCACTCAAGCATCACTTAATCATCACTTAATCATCACTTGATCATCTCTTAACCCTCACTTCATCATCACTTAGCCACCACCAAATCATCACTTAACCATCACTTAACCGTCACTTAACCGTCACTTAATCATCACTTAATCATTACTTAATCATCATCCAACCAACAGTCAATCATCACGTAATCATCATCCAATCATCACATAACCGTCACTGAATCAACACTTGGTCATCACTTAACCATCACTTAATCATCACTGAACCATCACTCAATCATCGCTCAATCATCAATCATCACCCAATCATCGTTCAATCATCACTTGGTCATCACTTAATCATCACTCAATCATCACTCAATCATTACTCAGTCATCACTCAGTCATCACGGAGTTATATATGACAATTTCTGCTATATTGGGAAGTGGACATGCTGGCTTTGGCAGGGATCATGTTGCGCATTTAAAACTCGCCCATTGCCCAACAATTTCTATATTTCGTATGACACAGTCCTCGGTCACTTGCTCAATCCGTGAACGAATCGTGGCTTGCTACGATCAGCTGTCTCAATCACCAGTTGCTCCTGAACTTGAAATCATTGCGTCAGATCTTGTCGGAAAATTGGCAGCCTTGACAACGGATTTCCCAATATCTTAAGGGATGATCTCGGAAAAGTTGGTTGAGTTCTTCGTTTTCCCAAACTGCAGGCGACATCCAACCTACATGGACATCAAATGGATCAACTCTCCCAGGCCGAAATGGTGTATCATGTGTATGGGGCGCTGAGAAATTTTCTCTTTCTAGCCACGTTGGTAAAACGTGGAAACCGTTCCCGAAACTGACACAGTGCGCCAGGGAGTCGCAATGCAGTGCCATTGCCAGTTTGGTTACAGGTGCCTAGTGCTTCGGAGTTGACTTTAGACATTAATCCAGGCCCCGACAGATGAATGGAACAAAAAGAGGATCGCAAAAGTAAGGGAAATCAAACGTACTTTTGCGATCCTTATTTTGCAGTTCGTTTTCCAAGTCTTATTTGATCTATAGTCTGTTCTGTTCGATAATGATGTCGGTGACTGTTCTAGAATGGTCATTGTGGGTATCAGGCTCTGTAGGATGTTACCACTTGTACATCCATCCATCCATCCATCCATCCATCCATGCATGCATACATACATACATCCATCCATCCATCCATCCATCCATCCATCCATCCATACATACATACATACATACATACATACCCTATATGTACATATTATACAACTGCAGTGCCCCCGGAAAAATATTCATAGAATACACAATTTTGGAACAGCGTTCAACATGTTAGAAATACGAGGGACAACAATCATGGAACAAACAGGCTAACAGGGGCCAACAAAAAAAACATAACAACCCCAAAACGAACAGTTTTAATATTTTCCCCAGTTTTAAGGAACTCAGGAATTATAGAAACAGGTGGGTATGCTTCTCTCCAGTATTTGCGATTGGGGCCCATAAACATATTTCCTCTTCGATTCTCCAAGATGAGGTAATAATCATGTCATCAAACAATCTAATCTAAGGTTTGATGATATGCAAGATGTTTGTGGGCAAAAAACAAAAAATATATTTATCATATTACATATGTACCCAGGTTTTGGTTCCTTCAGAGGCATTGGCGCCACGCGTCTCTCACAGCTGGAGCTGAATCAGCCTGGCACCTGGCTAAAACAGATGGGATCATGCCGTGCCAAAACGGGGCTGTGGGTCTATTTTCGATTTTTGGCACTACATCTTTTGCCTGATGCCAACTCATTCCGAAACTTGTTTACACAA
This sequence comes from Cladocopium goreaui, assembly GCA_947184155.2. NCBI lineage: Eukaryota > Dinophyceae > Suessiales > Symbiodiniaceae > Cladocopium > Cladocopium goreaui. The sequence goes on from CAMXCT020004328.1 coordinate 33,954, forward strand.
CTCATTCCGAAGTCCCAAGTGGGAGGCCTCTGGGCTTGCCTCTTACGGATTTGCAGCCAGAAGAGGCATCGGTGCACCTTTGCAGATGGGATGACGCCTAAATCGATCAGAATCGCGCAATATCCTTGAAGCAAGATGGGATGACCGATCAGAATCGCAACCAACAGGATTGGTGATCGGAACTATCAAAAGACCAATCATTTCTATGATTCATTATGTCATTATGTCATCATGTTGTTCGATGTTGTTCGTTGTCAATTATGTCATTTTGGATACAGTCTGACTTTGCCGAGTGCAGGGCGTTTCAAGATAGTGCCAGGCGTCCACGGTGTCCGCATGTCCGTCTTCGGCACCCCCGGAGGTGCCAAGTGCCCAGTGGGCCACGGTGTTTTTTTTGGTACGAAACAAAGGTCTTTAAATCTTGCACAAATATATAATTTAATGCATAATGTTAAAGCTTCATTTGATATTTTGTATGTAGATTATTGGGAACATGTCTATGGTCATTGGGCAATGTTTGGTTTAAAGATGATTGTCTAGCAACTCCTATTGATATCAGAAGTGGATTTGAACACCACACTGATCAATGGCTTCCTCTCGCCCAGATGCTGAAGTACCAGAACCATTCCTCAGATTGGATGAGGACCAACCCTTGCCTCAAATCCAAGGGTACGGATCACGGTGGCACCGGTGTCCATACTTTGTTGCACCGTGTTGTGGCTCACCGCGTCCGCAGCCATTGTTGCAGACTTGTAAAAAGAAGCGCAACTTGGGCTGAAATGGATGAAACTGGCAATTTGTCTTTTCCATCGATGAAAGAGACTTTGAGAATCTTTGAGATATAAAGCGAGTTTTACTGAAGAATCCGTTGAATCGTTGAATTCCAATCATCCAAAACAAACACAGTCTGCCTTTTCCTTTGGGACTCTCGTGACACGATGAGTCCTCGCCACGAGAGTCACAGGAGATTGGAAGGTCAAGCGCTGTATGGAGCAGGCGTGGGCCGCAGATGGGTTCTGGCGTGTGACAGATAGCAACATACCAACCAATCCTTAAAAATCATTGGGGATACTGCACCAATGGCACCAATACCCTATACTATACTGTATATCTATATCACTATATCATTATATCTATACACTAGATACTACACTTCATTTGTTTAAGCCTCTTTTTTTGCACACATCCTTTTCCATACGATCGTTGAACCGAATTGACCGCTCACGGCCTCGTTTGGTCGAGTTGCGAGGTCTCGGAGCTGCACCCACCGTGGAGTCACTGGGTCGTTCCCTTCAGGTGCTCAAGACCAGGCGATGGCAGGAAGTCTTGAGAAATGATGAGACATGATTTTACAATATGAGACGTTATACAATATGATTTTACAATATTTTACAATGTTTTACAATTGAGATATGTATGTCATACAATGTATGTATATGACTGTATATGTATGTTGTGTGTATTGGGAAATTGATTGGAAAATGCAAATGAAATCAAGGGATCCAAGGGTTTCTGGCTCCTACAATAGCCCACAGAGAAGGAAATGGAATCATTTGCGAGACTTTTTCAGAGGTTAAAAGGCCAGTCCCACTTGGACATGCGCTTGCTGCAGGCGGCCTGATGGAAAGAAACCGACGCACGGCGGATGATGGTCTGAAGTCAGTGGCAATGCCGGTGGCGATCGAAACTGTTTTTTGTCAGCTATGTCGATTCCAGTCACACCGAAAAGTTCTGCATAATTTGCATCGTTTGTTTTCCACGGTGGAAAACCTTGGTCATAAGGAGGACCATTTCTGAAAGAAAACCATAGAAAACCTACACCTTTCCATACGTGAAATCCTTGAACTTTTCGGTCCACTAGGTGCATCTACTCAATAGTTTTCACTGCCGCAGCTCCCAAGGAGCCGGATGTTTAGTTGGCCGTTGAAAAAAGGTGAAACCAGGGCAGGTGTGATTATATGGACATAAATGGACATATATGGACCTGAAATTAACACATTTTACGGATAACTTGAGCTGTGTTTCTGGGTGGTACTGTCATTGCAAGGCTTTTCTAAAGAGCTTCAAATTCAAACAGCTTGAGAGCGGATTCAACAAGTTGGATGCCACTTGGAAACAGAGCAGTTTGAAACGTGCTTGCAGGTGCCGTGCGCCCCGGGCCACGACCGTTTCACTTCAGGACGGCGTTTTGATTTTCTTTTTGAGGGCCCGGGCCCAGATCTTGAAAATCTTTTTGCCTTCAACGGGCGGTGGTGATGTCCAATTTTCCCAAGCTTAAAAGTTGATGGAGGCTTAGTTGAAAGGATCCCCTGGGCCTTTTGGGAGATCAATGTTGGGTTCCTCTTTTGGGCACTGGGAATCTGAACTCTGACAGGCAGGCATTGTAGACAACTTGCGAGCCTTCCAAAGTCAGCACAAGATGAAGAAGGCCCACTGACACCGTGTAGGGTTTTTGCAGATGACCACAGGACTGGATGTTATATGTGGTAGTTCCATGTACTCTTTTGCATGGTAACATTCCAGTAAATTGCTGCAGGCATACCAAGAATTGTGAATGATTTGAAGTCCATTTGGCTCAAAACGGACCAGCACTCTTCAAAAAAAGTGCGACACCCTTGAGGCTTCTTGTAGTCATGAAACTCTTGAACGTTCTCTTTCTCTTGACCCTCGCGTGTGTTCCAGTACAGAGCAACGATCCAGTGAAGAACCTCCGGGGAGAGTCAGCAGGCGTCGGTGTCCCAGAAAAGGAGTCTGATCTTAACAAAGACAAGGAAGTATCAGAGGGACCAACTGACGCAGATGCTGTTGGGGTTCCGGAAAAGGAGCTGGATGCCACAGCGCAAAAGGGTGAGTCCGTTGCTAGTGGAGACAGTGAAGGATCAAAGGATGAGATCGATGAGGTGGGAGTGGTCCTTGAGGAACTGGATGGTGAAGCACCTGAAGCTGAAGCTGAGGAAGCTGAAGCTGAGAATGACAAGGAGAGATCCGCCCACCGTCCAGGACGCAGACGCCCCTGGCATGGACCTGGCAGGAGAAGGCCCGCAGGTGGAGGATGCCGCCGTTGGGTGACTTGCCGCAACGGCTGGTGGGGCGGTGTTCGCTGCTCTGGTGGCCGACACTGCACGCTTTGGCGCTGAGCATCGTTCTGAGCTTTCTGAAGTCCTTCGGGTCCCTAGTTTTGTGGGTCAGCACGCATAGTGGTGCCTCTGGCCGCGGCACGTGATGGGTAGAGAGTTGCTTTTGTGGCCTGTTCACTTTCAAGCCGTAGCTCAGAGGCGCTTGCTTGACCAGGCTAGCATGTTCCAACCAACTAAGATGTTGGCGAATTCAGGCAGGACATGGTGGGTGTTATAGCTCTGAAAGCCTCACTTGTGCCTGCATGGCCTGCATTATGCTCAAGATGTTTCTCAAGATTGTATTGTTATACCCTCAGGCCGGGAGGCCGTAACGCCGTAACGTCCAGGGGGACTGTTGAAGTTTGGCAAAAAAACATCGCGCGCTGCATTGGCCCAAGACCCTGCCACTGCACTGGCTTCCTTGTCATTGCAACTACATTTCAGTTTGCCGATAGCTGACAGGTTCCAAATGTTATACTGTATCTGGTAGTTCCATGTACTCTTTTGCATGGTAACATTCCAGTAAATTGCTGCAGGCATACCAAGAATTGTGAATGATTTGAAGTCCATTTGGCTCAAAACGGACCAGCACTCTTCAAAAAAAGTGCGACACCCTTGAGGCTTCTTGTAGTCATGAAACTCTTGAACGTTCTCTTTCTCTTGACCCTCGCGTGTGTTCCAGTACAGAGCAACGATCCAGTGAAGAACCTCCGGGGAGAGTCAGCAGGCGTCGGTGTCCCAGAAAAGGAGTCTGATCTTAACAAAGACAAGGAAGTATCAGAGGGACCAACTGACGCAGATGCTGTTGGGGTTCCAGAAAAGGAGCTGGATGCCACAGCGCAAAAGGGTGAGTCCGTTGCTAGTGGAGACAGTGAAGGATCAAAGGATGAGATCGATGAGGTGGGAGTGGTCCTTGAGGAACTGGATGGTGAAGCACCTGAAGCTGAAGCTGAGGAAGCTGAAGCTGAGAATGACAAGGAGAGATCCGCTCACCGTCCAGGACGCAGACGCCCCTGGCATGGACCTGGCAGGAGAAGGCCCGCAGGTGGAGGATGCCGCCGTTGGGTGACTTGCCGCAACGGCTGGTGGGGCGGTGTTCGCTGCTCTGGTGGCCGACACTGCACGCTTTGGCGCTGAGCATCGTTCTGAGCTTTCTGAAGTCCTTCGGGTCCCTAGTTTTGTGGGTCAGCACGCATAGTGGTGCCTCTGGCCGCGGCACGTGATGGGTAGAGAGTTGCTTTTGTGGCCTGTTCACTTTCAAGCCGTAGCTCAGAGGCGCTTGCTTGACCAGGCTAGCATGTTCCAACCAACTAAGATGTTGGCGAATTCAGGCAGGACATGGTGGGTGTTATAGCTCTGAAAGCCTCACTTGTGCCTGCATGGCCTGCATTATGCTCAAGATGTTTCTCAAGATTGTATTGTTATACCCTCAGGCCGGGAGGCCGTAACGCCGTAACGTCCAGGGGGACTGTTGAAGTTTGGCAAAAAAACATCGCGCGCTGCATTGGCCCAAGACCCTGCCACTGCACTGGCTTCCTTGTCATTGCAACTACATTTCAGTTTGCCGATAGCTGACAGGTTGATCGGTGCAGATATTGGCCAGAATTCGACAAGATTGGACATTATTGAAGACCTGGGTTTTAGCACCTGTGTTTTATCCAGATTTGGGTAAAGTATGATAAAGTTTGAATTTGTCAACCGTTGAGGATTAACATTTGAAGATTTTGAGATGATCCAACGTGCAGCGGAAGGCTGCTCTGCACATCATTGCTGGACAGCTGAGTGAGGAGAAAATTAAGGTGGGCTCGTTCTGGTGGGGAGGGCCTGCAGGACACTTTAGGGGAAGAACTCAAGTAAGTATGTACATGTATGTATGTATAACACATTATTTCATATTATTTCTAGTGACCTGCTGGAAGCATGTTTTTTTTTTTGCTTAACTCAGTGACTGGCTTAGTCTTCCATTCATGCGACCAGCCAATGGAGGCTGTATTGACCAATGGAACATTTCAGAGGAACTGGCATCAATAGTATCATAGGTGGCCATAGGTGGCCAATGGTCTGCATTTATCTCTTCAGTAGATTGTTATATTATGTCATATTACTTTGCCAGATCTGAAAATTGACGACGTTTTGGAATTGAAATCTGCAAACAAAGTTTTGTTAAAGCACGAGTCCAAAGCATTTTTGGATCCACACAAAGAACGTGAGGTTCCGTTCCCATCTCCGAGCCACTCCCAATCTCAAAATCCATGTGCTCAAATTATCAACTGATCCTGACTCAATCGTGACAATTCGCAAGATCAATCTCCAAGATCTCCAAGATCTCCAAGTTCCCAACCTTTGGTTTCGACATGTTTCGACATGTTTCGACATGTTTCGACATGTTTGGACTCAGTTGACCCCGGCAGGTGCTGAGGCAAACCTTTGAGGCCTTGGATGCCAACGGCGATGGCCTGCTGACCTCCCAAGAGCTCAAGGTGCGCCGAGCACATCAGAACTTTGGCGACACATTTGTGAAGCCGGTAACTTTGTGAAGCATGGTGAAGCTGCATCTTGCCCCATATCTAGCATTACCATCATTACCATGCATTAATGCCATCATATCTAAGCCATATCTTGTCATAGACTAAGTGAAACCAAGTGACCCGAAGCTGCTCTGGTCCAGATCTCAGTGGTTGTCAGGATGGAATGGCCAAAGCCAACCTGGAGCATGCTGGATTGGACCTGGATGCCTTGATGGAAGGCAGAGACTCAACGCTCTGAAGAATATTAGGATTAGGAGCTGAAGATCTGAAGTGCTGACAGGAGTAGGAGTGAAGATACTGAAGTGAACATTGAGTGAACATTGACATTGCTGCTGTTGTGCTCTACCTAGTCCCCCCTTGCCTTTTGCTCTATGCGCCTGCACAGCACAGGCATTGATGCCGACGGCAGCGGTTTGATCGACTACACAGAATTTCTTGCAGCAACTCTTGACAAGCGCTTGCCTCAGCCAACTGCGGGTTCATGTGGGTTCAGATAGGGCTTTCTTGGAAGATT
>CAMXCT020004329.1:0-40111 GCA_947184155.2 Cladocopium goreaui
CAAACAAAACATTATGATTTTATTTTAAGGTGTTTAGACTAAAACCACAAACAACAACGACACTTCTTAACTACTTTCAAGACCCTGCCTGCATGATGGGATGCTCTCCACGGTGCATGTAGTCTTCGTGATTCGATGTGAACTGCACATGAATGTTGGAGTTGTGATCAAAGCTGTCGATCTGAACGGCCTTCATGTCAGCAGCCATGCGATTCCGCAGCTTGTCGTTTTGCGCATATTGCAAGGCTTGTTGCAGCGATGTGAACCGTTGCCCGCCCGGACTGATGTAGATGTAGGCATGGTCTTCCCCAGTTTCTTGTTCTACTTGTTCCATGGTCGCAGCAGCATTGGCAGACAGGCTTTTATCATGCGGCTTCCGTTGTATGAGCCAGCCCACTGGTAATTCTTTAGCTCTTCCACTTTGCAGCGACGGCAGTAAAAAGCCAATGCTTTGGGACACTGAAGCCTTTTCGTGTAAAGCTTTCAAACTACCTTTGAAATGGTCTTGCCAAGCTGATAGAGTTTTGGCATACGCCACCTTCAAATTAGTCTCCCAGCAGCGATGCGTAGCGAAGGACATATGATCGAACAACATGGGAAACACCAACTCCGAGCCACTTTTGACCTGCAGTGAATTCATCAAGTGCACCAATTTCTTCAACACCATCTTGACTCTCTCCTTGTTGCGTTGACGCGTCGTGAGTTTCTCGACGCTGCCGTCAGCTTCAGACGCATGAATTTTCTGCGCAATGCGTTGCAGACCCTGCATCAGCTTGTCACCTATAGTGTACTTTTGTTGTATACTCATTGATGTAAAAACCTTGGTTGTGCGCATCTTGAAAGGCACCTTGAGTTTCTTGTTCCAACTCTTGCAACAAGCTCTCCAACCAAGTCGAATCTGCACTCACTTCCAACGGTTCTGGCTTCTGTGGAGCCACAAGCCATTTCGGCTCCAGGTCACCTGTCTTTCGAGCCATCCAAGCCAGTTCAGGTTTGGCTCCGATGTTGGGTAGCCACTCCAAAGGCAGAGTGCTGGCAGGTGGCAGATACACCAGCGATTGATTGTCGAAGTTGCACCGCAGACTCACAGCAGCCACGTAGTTGGTCAGAGTTTCGAAGGGACACACCACAACAGGACAAATGCGGCCACGTTTCCCCTTCCCACTTTCTTCAATAATGTAAAGTTGATTATTGAGTGGTCTGCCATCCCTTCTCAACTTTATTGGCTTGTCTGCTGGAACAGAAGCAGTTTCATCTGGTTCAAGCACTGTGATGTGGTAACAATGATGTCTGCAAACTCGGGTACCTGTCTTATTGTATTTCCAACAGGATGGACCACAAACGTGAAGCATGGCCCGAGCTTGCACTTGCCATGCATCTTGAAGGTACATGGGCAGCCAGGTAGCAGTATCCAACTCCGCGTCACTTGCCCGTCCTTCTGTCAGTGTGTGGATACGTCGATAGCTGGGCATGGCTGTCAAGGCTTGGCCACGAATCAAACGCTTCTTCATGGGCTCCGCACTTGTTTCTGGGAAGGAAGCATCTGCGGGCTCATACAAATCATCCGGAGGCAATCTTTTCGGCAGATCCATTTTCGGCACCTCAGTGACACATGGCCGACGCTGCTTGCGATACCCTTCTAAGTTCTCTTCACCGCCATCCATGCGGCACCGATGCAACATGTCTTGAGTCACAATCATGGGTTGGGCACTAGTTGCTTCACCAAACACTTTCGGTAGATGTTCAACACTACTGTGATGAGTTCGCTGAAAAAAGTTAATCCATTGACTCACCACATTCTTGAGACAACTGTGCTTCTCCTGCAAGGGCTTCTCTGCAAATTGTTCAATGGCAGTCTGCATTGTCAAGCTCACGCCCCATATTTCCCAGTGTCCATGCAAGGCACCACGCCCTGAGGCTTCCAGCTCACCTCTTGCAGCTTGTAATATCACTAAGCATCCCAGAGACGTCAGAGATGCTGCCACACCATCGCTCGTCCAAACACGATGCTCCACGGTCAATCCCTCTGGCTGCGCAACGCAATCCGGAGAAGCCCCTAAGATATGCAAAACAAAGAGGCGCAACAGCAGCTCCACAACGACACATTGACCAACAGGATCATTCACAACACGCAGACGCAACTCTTCGTAAGTGAGTTTCAAGTCGGGATCAGCATCAATGTCTAAATTGATTTCAACACCCTGACAGAGCAGAATCAAAATGCTCCTGTTGTCAGCAATGTTTGGAGTGCAAAATATCAGTGGAGCCCCGAAGAAAATAGTATACGCTGTAAACTTGTGTCTGCATGCCACGCGATATCCATTGGACCCGGCCACTTTGCCCATGACAAGATTGAAGAGATGCGATGCTCGACGCACTAGGCCCATCATGCCATCCGCCTCACCTTCTTTACTGGAAAGCAGAGCAAGTTGATCGGGTAACTGCGCCAGTGATTTCAGTTGTGTTTGGATTCCGGGAATGCGCAGTCCCACGTTCACAGCCATAAAACCAGACATCATGCGCCAAAAGGTCGCAATCACCATGATATTCACTGGGTGCATGCAAAAGCGATTCACCGCAAATGGCACGACTCTCCCGCTGCAAGACACACGTGGCCGTTGTTGTTCTGCTTCTTCAAGTTGTTTCAATAGCAGCTCTACATCAGGCTGATGCTCCCACAATTTTGGCTCTCCGTGCTCTGCAACATAATTTTCACCTTCATACACATCGTATTCCAGTTCTTCACGCAGAAGCCAGTGCTTCACAATTTCCTGAAATGAAGTACGTTTGTATGGTTTGTCATTCAATCGCTCATCGCCATACACACAGTCCCCATAGCACCAGTCCATAGGGTTCCACTCCTGCCAAAAGCCCGGTTCCCACATCTTGGCGTATGCTTTTCCAGTTGGCACAACCAGCTTGGGATTGTCATCTGCAGTGAACTGCGCTTCTGTTTCTACTCCTGCAACTGGTTCCTCCCGTGCAGGCGAAGCATCGCCGTGTTCTTTGGACAAAGGTTCTGAACAAATAGCCTTTTCTATATGCTTGCGTGTTTCTGAAGCTGACACCTGACCCACTGCCTTGCGAAATTCAGCTGCAGTCTGATATAGTACAGACCGCCGAGGCTTGTCTTTGATAAACTCAGCCAGTTCCTCCTCTGTTTGGATTGCAGCAGCTAATGTTTCCATTTCTTCCAACTTGGCGGCAGCCACTTGCCAGCAAGTGCTTTTGTCTAAAGGCACGGTGTCTGGACAGTGATAAGAAACTGGAACATCTTCGGAGCTTTCCAGCAACTCTTGCGCCCCCAGTGTAGAATCCACGGGGCCACGATATTTGTTGGAATCCGCTCTGCCTGCCAACTCTTCAACCTCTTCTTCATCCAACTCTTCCACAGGCGCGTCAACAAAAGTCTTTTGCAACACTTCGGGCGTCTCACCATCAATCCACTCTTCTACATCAGCTTTTCTGCAAATTGCCGCTTGGTGCGCTTTGCTGTTACGTTGCACAAAGTCAAATTGTTTCAGCAACAATGTCTTGGAGATCGGAAAGGTTTGCTTTTTGCGCATATCTTGCGGGTCAATTCCAACAAACACTGCTTCGAAACTTTCGGCCAAATCTCTAGGCGGAAATTCCTTGATGGCCGGCAAGGTGGGCGCTTGTTCTACAATGGTGGTAACACCATCGAGTCCAAATGCAGCGTGCGACCGTTCCCAAGGATTCTTGCTGTTGGCCGTAAAAAATACCTTGGTGAGAATTACCCTGCGTAAAGGCAACAACATTCTGTGCCCATATGGCATCCTGCGCATCAACTCTGGGTGTCGCCCGAGCCACTTTCCGTTAGCCAAAGCTCGCACAGGCATTTCAGGTGGGTTTTTGACCAAACACCGCCTACATTCTTTGCACAAAGGGGCTTGTTCCTCGCCTGCGCACATGCGTTTCGTCACACGACGTTTGTGTAAAAGCATTTGGACCTTATCACCTGTTTGCAACAGAACAGTTGGACAAGACTTGAAGACTTCTTCCGATGGCACCTCTGGCCAAGTTGACACATACAGCTTTGGGTCTAATAGCAAACAAACTTTATCTTCTTTCTGAAACTCAGTCTTCGCACCAGCAATGAAAGTCGGAATGAGTTCCTCTGACCAACGTCTTTCAGCACACTATACACATGCGACAAACCGCCGGAGTCCCCATCTCTCATCTCGCTGCAAACCCTTCCCCAGACTCAGCTTGTCATGCATGTGCGTAGTGAAGTTGTTCCAATCTGTCGCTCCTCTAACTTGGAATTCAGAAAAGTTCTGCAACGCAGCCCGCTGCAAACTGCCAGGAAACTGCCACACTTCTCGCGAAAGCAAGTGCAAGACACGCAAACGATATGTGTGATAACCTTCATGCACAGCATCACAATGTTCAAAGAACTCACCTAAGTTTGTGAACCATTTCTCTTCACACCCTTGCAACAAACATGAAATGGGCGGCATGTTCTCCGGAGCATCTGCGAAAGTCCGCAACTGGTTATCAAGCCCAGATCGCACAGGAAGATTATACCTTTTTGCAAATAAGGCCAAGGGCGTCTGATCTAGCATGAACGGATCCACGTGATCTTTCTCCGTTCTTTCAAGAGCAAGCTTTAAGCCACGTCTGGAGCGGATCCCTGGGGAGTGGAGCGGTGCTAGGTGCTCCCTGGTGGAGCTTGGTCGTGCTCCCTGGTGGAGCGGTCCCCCCTGGTGGAGCGGTCTTGCCTCCTGGTGGAGCGGTCTTGCTCCCCGGTGGAGCGGTCTTGCTCCCTGTGGAGCGGTCTTGCTCCCTGGTGAAGCGGTCTTGCTCCCTGGTGGAGCGGTCTTGCCCCCTGGTGGAGCGGTCTTGCTCCCCGGTGGAGCGGTCTTGCTCCCTGGTGGAGCGGTCTTGCTCCCTGGTGAAGCGGTCTTGCTCCCTGGTGGAGCGGTCTTGCTCCCTGGTGGAGCGGTCCTTGCTCCCTGGTGGCACGTGGTGGACGGTCTTGCTCACTGTCTTGCTCCCTGGTGGAACGGTCTTGCTCCCTGGTGGAACAGTCTTGCTCCCTGTCTTGGTCCGTGTTGGAGCAGTCTTGCTCCCTGTTGGACAAGTCCTCCTTCCTTCCAGTGCAATCTTGCTTTCCCTGTGCGTTCACTGTTTCTTTTTGCTGCTCAATAGATCCAACTGGTTTGAAATATTTAAGTAAACAGTTTCCCTGCGAAGCGTCAGCAGCTTTTCTTTTCGATCTCGAAGCTTCTGGAACATTCTGCGAACTTGCAGCGTGTGTAGGGACAGCTCCACTCAAAACCGGTTGAGTCCCATCAACACTTGCTGCTGCTTCAGTAGCGTGGGCAGCACCAGGAAGAGCAGGCGCTGCTTTACAAAGACATTCAAACCAGGAGTGTTGTTGGCATACCATTCCTTCAAACAACATGGTTTTCCCAGAGCACTGGTCATCACACCTTTCAAATAAAACGCCACACGGAACCACAGGACATTCTTTCATCTGCACATTCCGCACAAACTCATCATTGGCCAAATGCCATTGGCCATTCTGGCACAGTGCTGTTACATAGTGGCCGCTTGTCATGCTCACAGAACTGTCTTCATCATGCAGATGCAATATCGCTGCTTTCACTCTGTAACCTGTCAACAAAAACAGTATTGACTTCCATACCACAGAAAGCACAGCTGACACTAAGCACAACTAAAAACACACGAAATACAAAACAAGCTATGATTTTTCCAAGGGGCGCGGCTGCATCTCAGCCATTTCTGTGAAGAGCATGCGCAAGTCCACCTCTGCGTTCCAGTCAACAATCTTGGTTGCAATCCAAGACAATTCAGCCGTCACTTCGTCTACCACAAATGGAATGGTTTGCAGAAGAATTTCCTTACTGACAGTTTCCAAAGTGCCATGGCGCTGTTTCAGATGTAAGTCTACAAACTCTTGCAGACAACACTCTTCTCCCAGTGTGTAGGCCGACTGATGCAACGGAGTGGCGTTGAAGCAAACACTAACTTGCTCCGTAGACTCCGGAGCGTTTGATAGCTGATGGACAACTTGAAGAAATTCCATGGCATCACACTGCCTATCGATGAATCCGTAGTTCTGCCAATGGTCTAAACAAAAATGCAAAAGTTCGATGGGCGCCACCACTTCATAATTCCCCATCCATTTCAAGAGTTGTGGCAATTCTTTACAGGGAAAAGGTCTCTGCAACGATGCTCTTTCCAAAGTTTCGCTGTAGTGTAGCCACTCAGAAACAAATTCAGAGTGCCAAAGCAACTGAACAGCACTGTTCAACCAACATGTCAGCGACTGAAAGTTCACTAACCCCGTGTAAGTGTTCTGTCCTTGCTTCGCCTGCATTACATTCACAATGCTGAAGTCTCGCAGCAACTTACTGGTCGGCTCTTGTCTTTCTTGTGCACGTCGCAATGCCACACCGCGGCACGCCGCTTCCAGAGGCAAACTGTGCGCCCTAGTTCCCTGGACTGCCAAAACAATCGGTTCTCACGCACCTCTTCGAAAAACCTACAAAGACAATCTCCTACTTCCAAAGGACCATAGCAGAATCCTAACTCTTCACGATACTTCTGGACACATGGCTGCAAGCCACTCATCACAGTAGGAGGGCTACGATACATCTTCTTAGTACCATCTCTGAACACACGTTCCAGTCTCTGTTGAACAACACGATTTTGCGCCTGAACTGTCGCACGGCCAAGGGATGCATCAGATGTTCGCTCAATTCCAATGGCAATGCGATCCCATGTCATGAAGGTTTTCATTCTATCCCACACGATGTTGTATTTATCAATAAAGTTTTCTTGCCGGCTGATTGCCGCAACGATTTGTTCTTTCAGCGCTTCACATTCTTCAGCAGACAGGGGTTTGGTTTCCAGTGTGTGACACGAAGCGCCGGGATCCATTCCATGGCCCTTGAACAACTCCGCATGCGTGCGCAACATTTCTGTGTTGCGACAACGCCATCGGAGACACTTGGCTTCTTTCTGCCTGGAGGCACTGTTTCGAATTTCTAGCATGGGAAACACAAGTCTTGGGGCAAAGGGAACCAAAATTGCAAAGACAGCAGCCACTGTCGCATTATGGCTCGGACAAACCAGCCAACAGGGAGCGAACGATAGCATCTTGCACCACGAGCAATGCAAATTCCCTAAGGGGCACAAAAGACACACCACGCTGAGACGACCGTACTCCGAATTACCGCCACACAACAACCAGAACAACGCAAACAGCAGCAGTCTAACTAAACGATATTCTTGCCAAACATGTTGCCATACAAGCAGTCCAGAGCACATGCGCAGCGCACCTGCAAGAACCACACTGCAAACATAATGCCACCCTTCCTGTATACGGATCTTGCAGCTGACTGGCCGGAAGATGGAACAGAAGATCATGCGCATCATTTTTTTGTTTTTTCTGCCTTTGATGCAACTGATATTCCAAGGCTTCGGCTTTCTGAACCCCGAACTAGCACAAGTCGGCTCAACTGCGGCTGCTCTGTCACACATCTGATGCGTCAGCATCCTTTTGCTTGCGGCATAGGACACGCTTGCTCCGAGCATCCACACAAAATAAAAATGCCACAAAGACAAGGCCATTCCATACATACAAGGAAAAAGTAACACAGCACTGATACAGAAAATGCTTCTCTGCAATGATTGTCTTCGAAGCGATTTCATTCGAAGAGACCACAAACCCATACAGCACATGTAAAGTAGGAAGGCGAAAAGCCCGGTAGGCTTTGCAACCTCTGGGTTCCTTGCGATTCCCTCAGCAGCCATCTCCAACCCGTGAAAAGCCACAACGGCGTTGGAAGACATGAAGCACGCCCAGTGTAGACCACAAGCCAAAAGCAGCAAGGCCGCATGTATCCCAGCAAACATCGCCACACTGTGCACGCCGGCGCCAGACGAAAGCTGCGCCTGACATCACAGCCGGATCGGACTGCAATCTTGACTAAAATTAAGAGACCAAACAAAACAGACAATTTCTTTTAGTCATTCGAGACCAAATGACATACACTCCAAACTGCCGCAGAGACTGGTGAACCCCGTGACTTCCCCTAGCAACTGTCCTTCGTTGCAGCTTTCCGCCACTAGCAGCTCGCCCTGCCCAAAAGCAGTTGAAGCCCACGCTGTGCTTCCACCCATGTACCTGCCAAAGCGACAAACGAAATCATTTGTGAACAACCCGCCAATCAAACTGTATTCAGCATACCAATATCTTGTGAAGTTGAATCGACAAATAGTCATTCGAGACCAAATGCCATACACTCCAAACTGCCGCAGAGACTGGTGAACCCGTGACTTCCCCTAGCAACTGTCCTTCGCTGCAGCTTTCCGCCCGCCACTAGCAGCTCGCCCTGCCCAAAAGCAGTTGAAGCCCACGCTGCGTACGAGCCCTGCGACATGTACCTGGCAAAGCGACAGACGAAATCATTTGTGAACAACCCGCTAATCACACTGTATTCAGCACGCGTCACCTGCGCACTCCAGTAGTACACAGTCCATCCGTCAGCATTCAGCATCTGCTGCGATTTCGTCTACTCTAAAACCTAGACATGTCCATGCCCTCTCACAAAACTCAACCAAGCTATCACAATCATTTCATCTGCAGAGACGCGTTCATGATGACTTTGTGTCTATCATGCCTCCTCTACTATCAGTTGCCGCTCTATTTCTTATACAGCCACAGACCCATCAGACCGCCCTGCCACAAAAGCAGTTAAGTCTTAAGATGCGATCCGCCGCTAGAAGCTCGCTCCGCCCAAAAGCAGTTGGAGCCCACTCTGCCTGCTTCACACTACCAACAGTTCCCAGAACCGCTCAGAATTCTTCTCCTTCATGAGTCTTCCGCATCTTCAACCGCTTGGCAGATCGTTGCTGTGCAAACAATTCTTCAATCTCCTGAGTCCTTGCTTTGGTCTCTGCCATTCCTGTTGTTCGAAGAGACCACAAACCCATACAGCACATGTAAAGTAGGCAGGCGAAAAGCCCGGTAGGCTTTGCAACTGCTGAGGGAATCGCAAGGAAGTTCCTTGCGATTCCCTCAGCAGCCATCTCCAACCCGTGAAAAGCCACAACGGCGTTGGAAGCATTCAGCATCTGCTGCGATTTCGTTGTTGCGAACATTTTCTTCCCAACGTTGACTCTCTTCCAGCTGTAGACAATGAAATCTCCAATCTCGAAGAAGGGCCTTCCCTCAGCACAAGCGCCTTCTATGTTTCATTGCGCCACAGCTGGAAGATCCAGCTGTGACGCAATGAAATCTCCAATCTCGAAGAAGGGCCTTCCCTCAGCACAAGCGCCTTCTATGCTCGATCTATGCGACAATTTCAACGTCTACAGCAAACAAAAGCTGCGCAAATTTCACAGTGTCATCCCAACTCGTGACACCAAATGGCCATGATCTCTTTGCCATGGCTCTTGAAACACAAGACCTTCCCAGTCAAAACCAGTTCAGTCCCAATTTCACAGTGTCATCCCAGCTCGTGACACCAAATGGCCATGATCTCTTTGCCATGGCTCTTGAAACACAAGACCTTCCCGGTCAAAACCAGTTCAGTCCCAATGTGTTCAAACTTCCCAAGTGCAAACAGACAATGTCCGTCTTGCAGTGTCAAGCGACATCTAAAGATCTAGATCGTATGTAACTTCTCCACTCTTTCTCACTGAGCACTATTATCTTATTCACGTTTCTGCTTGTGCTTGAGCTCGCGTCGGCTGTTGCAGAGGGTGTCAAAGCACAAGCTGCTTTCCAAATCCCTTATCCAACACTTTCAAAAGCAGCCACAGGCCAATGTGCTTACTTCCACTCAAACTCCTCGCCTGCGCAGCACACGCAGATTGGTCACCCGCTGCCATCACCTGCCAAGCAAACAAAAACACGGAAGAAAACATTATTTGACTGTCACCAGAGTACACTAGTTGATATTGTTCACCTGTGCCCAATTTTCAAACTCTCACCAACTTCCAAACATACACTAACTCACAACTGACCTGCCGACAGTCCACGCCTGTTCTGTCACAGCCTCCTGTCATACTGAAACAAGAGCAAGTAACATACAGCCATCCACATCTTTGAAACACTGTCTTTCTCCCAAACTGTCTAGACAGACAGCTCCTTCACAAACAAACCAAACTGCCGCAGAGACATGTTCATAAAAGAGCAAGTAACAAATGCCCATCCACATCTTTGAAACCCAGTCTTTTTTTCCAAACTTGCTAGACAGCTTCTACCACACACCGAACTGCTGAAGAGCCATGTTCATGACGACGTTGTGTCTATCAAGCGCTTCTCTACAAGCAGCCTCTCACTACTCAAACTTTTTCTCCAGAGCTGCTTCCAAACAGCTTAGCTCATAGACCCGCACATCCATCAGACAGCCCCGCTCACAAGCAGTTAAGTCCCAAGGATGCTACCCGCAACGTCCAGCTCTTCCAGCCCAAAAGCCGTTAGAGCCCATGCTGCGTGCGAACCGTCCAACCCGAAGCCTGCCACTGCGGCTCCTGCCACTCCTCCTCATAGCTGCTATGGCTGGTGAGAGCATTGGCTTCCCACACATGGTCTCCAACCTCCCAAAACGGAGCTGCAGTGCGAAACACAGCAGCACGCTGCTCCAACTCACCATTCACCACACGGCCTTCATATGCAACATAGAAGACTCTATCACCTTCCAGTTGCGGCACAATGAACATCACATCGTTTGCATGTGTAGTGCTCGGTGGCTGGAGGCATACATAGATGCGCTGAGAACCGACAGAACTCAACTCGTAGCGCCACACATGCCCAGCTCCTTTGCGAAATCGGCTCCGGGTGCCAATGAAAATTGTCTGTGGACGCTCAGACGCCACAACCAAGCCTGTGATAGAAACAGGCTCCGACATGGCTGGACGAAGAAAACCAAACCTCAGTCGCTTACAGCAAGAGTTGAGCCAATACGCACTGCTGCATTAATGCTGCTAAAAGTGTTCATTTCGTGACCATTTCTCACAACATGTCTCCACACACGATCTCATGTCTTGACTGTCGAAACTCAACCACTGCCACATGCCCACAGTAAAGCTCCTGAGCACAAAATCTTCCATCCCAATGCCACGCATGTACCTGGCAAAGCGACAGACGAAATCATTTGTGAACATCCCGCCAATCAAACTGTATGCAGCAAACCAATGTCTTGTGAAATTGAATCG
This sequence comes from Cladocopium goreaui, assembly GCA_947184155.2. Lineage (NCBI taxonomy): Eukaryota > Dinophyceae > Suessiales > Symbiodiniaceae > Cladocopium > Cladocopium goreaui. The sequence goes on from CAMXCT020004329.1 coordinate 11,218, forward strand.
ACAAAGAATTTGCAAACCAAATTCTTTGTTTCAGACAAAGTATGTTTCAGCCAAACCAAATTCCACATGACTTCTTAGTGTCCATTCCTTGAAACATATCCGATTCACTTAGGCAACTTCACTATGTCATCCCAACTCGTGAGACCAAATGGCCATGATCTCTTTGCCATGGCTCCTTTGGCGTTGCAGCGTTTGTTTTTCACGCACATCAGCAGTCTGGTTGGATCTTCGCACTGACAGCATGCACCCAGACGACATATCCTGGGCCACAGGTTCACATTTGAAGCCCAAAGGCTGTACCAGCTCAAGGCGTGACCTTCGTCATCCAAACCCAAATGTCATAATTTTCGCTCACTAATTCCTCAGAGGTCCGATCACAACAGTGTCTGTCCACATCCATCGTGCGCAAATGCTGCAGCAGTGTCAAGAGCCCTTGTTTCAGGCTATGCACGATCTCAACACCGGACATGACTGACAGCAACTTCTGCCATGCACTTGTTACAGTCTGAAGGCGCGTGGCCTTGTCCATGTCCGATACGTAACCGACCTCCAAAGCTTTCACCAAGAGCACTGAATCAGAAGCAACCTCATACACATCCAACCCCAAATCTTCATTTTGATGTTGCTTCGCATGTTGGTGCCTCTTTGCACAGGTCACCTTCCGTGGAAGAACTCCACGCTGTAAGGTGCGCAAGTCAAAGGCAATCTCCTCATACTTCTTCATCATTGTTTCGCTCAAAGTTTCCAGAAGTAACTCCAGTTGACGATGCGAAAGCAAACACTTGCGATACTGCGGATCTTTGTTCAAACAATTTTGTTGCGTTTTGCTTCTTGTTTCTATCAACCACGACGAATTTTCAGAAGTGTAGAAATTGCCAAGCTCCCTGTGGATCATTCTGCGCTGCTGCGCTGCCAGCTCCATCAAGTTCAGCGACTTGAACTGAACTCGGTCAACTCGACAACGCGAAAATGTTCTGATGCCGCCAGAAGCCGGGCCCTCAAATTTTTCACATTTTCGTCAATCTTGGCTAACATCTCCGCATGCACCTGTGTGGCTGCGACCAATGGAGTGCCTGTAATGGCCAACGTAAAAAGATCATTCTGTCGCACACATGCTTCAATACAATCCAGTAGACTCTTAATTGTCTCATCCGCGCCCTCCAGCAGCAACTCTTCACCTGAACGAGATGTTTTCACGGTGCTGACAGAGGGCGTTGCCTCTTCTTCCACACCTCGCTTCTTAATGCCAGTGAAAAAAAACGAATGCTTTGGATCCACCGTGCTTGCAGCAGGCACCCGGACAGCCCCGGTCAAAACCGGTTGAGTCCCTTGGATCCCTGCCGCAGCTCCAGCAGAAACATTCACACGGTCTTCGCCAGGCGCCAAAGAGCTTGAAGACGTCTGGACAGCTCCAGTCGAAACCGGTTGAGTCCCATGACCTTCTTGCCCCCGCACCGGACATCCAGCCCAATGTGTGCTGTGCCAGCGGACCGTGCAATTCATGCGGACATGCTTGGCTTCTGGCTCAGCACCTTCATGCAAAGCAATTTCCTACTGCAGCCCAACTTTCTCCCACCCTTTCATTGTGGCAAACATAGGAAGCGACTTCAAATCTTTCCAAGTGGAGCGCGCCGGCACACCATGGCAAAACTCTGCTTGGAAGTCTCCTGCCATCACCAAAGCGTCACCGCCTTCTTGGAACAACATCCTTGTCACTGGACCTTTTTTGGGGCCCAAGGTCAACACACCCCCATGCCCAAATGAAAAGGACGTGATCGGATCAACATTGCTGTAGGTGGCAGACTCATCTGAATGAGGGCTGATTCCATGATTTTGGTTGTGATCATTCCAATTCCACAACACCTGCCATGACTTGTCAAGCCAAGTGGGACGCAGGTCTCGATTCTGAAAAGCTTGATAGTTCTTCATCAATGTGGCGTCCCATAATTTCTCAAATCTGCTTCATGGCCGATGAAGTTGGCACATGTTTCTGGTGAGCGTCTGCTCCAAAGCTGCTGCGACACAGACAGGGAGCACGCGTCACCTGCGCACTCCAGTAGTACACAGTCCATCCGTCAGAATTCAGCATCTGCTGCGATTTCGTTGGACGCGCATTGTTGTTGCGAACATTTTGTTCCCAACATTGAATCTCTTCCAACTGTGGCGCAATGAGATCTCCGATCTCGAAGAAGGGCCTTCCCTCAGCACAAGCGCCTTTGGCGAATAGCAAGAAAGATTTATTCGATCTATGCGGCAATCTCTCTGCATAGTTCTCATAGACAACGTCTACACCAAACAAAAGCTGCGCAAATTTCACAGTGTCATCCCAACTCGTGACAGCAAATGGCCATGATCTCTTTGCCATGGCTCTTGAAACACAAGACCTTCCCGGTCAAAACCAGTTCAGTCCCAATGTGTTCAAACTTCCCAAGTGCAAAAAGATAGTGTCCATCTTGCAGTGTCAAGCGACATCTAAATATCTAGATCGTATGTAACTTCTCCACTCTTTCTCACTGAAACATTTCGAAGAGATACACCTACTACATTTCTATTCTCAAGCGTTTCATCTCCCTATCCTTTGAGCACAATTATCTTATTCACGTTTCTGCTTGTGCTTGAGCTCGCCTCGGCTGTTGCGCAAGGTCCCAAAGCACAAGCTGCTTTCCACATGCTCACATCACTTATCCAACCCTTACTGGCCAATGTGCTTACTTCCACTCAAACTCATCGCCTGCGCAGCACTCGCAGATTGGTCACCCTCTGCCATCACCTGCCAAGCAAACAAAAACACGCAAGAAGACACTACTGATCACATAACCTCCTCCTGCTGAATGCTTCTATGATGATGTCCATCCTGCCTCTGGCCCGCGATCGAGTAGATGAGGGCGCAAATGCTCCAGCAAATGTTCCGATGTCACATATCCACCATGCTACCATAGCTGTGATACACAATAGAAACTCTGTGTGATGTTGACTGTCTCAAGCATCAATCCAGCATGAGATCCCATCAAGTAATTTGTAGTAACTTGCTGTAAGATGTTGCCTGTCTCAAGCGTCTTTGCAAACAGCTCCAAAGGTACAGAAATGGAAATGTCTCTGTCCACCACAGTGACTCTGTCATCTGTTCAAACTGATTGCTTCAAACTTTGCCACCCGCAAAGTCAATAGTGGCATTGCCCCGATCACACTACCACACACCTGCAAGTTCGCAAGTAATATATCACATACTTGTCTGAAATTCTTTCTAACTTTCTTCTGCACATTCTTTGTCCCATATCTTCCTACATGAGGTCCGGCAGGGAAAGATTTGCCAGGTAGAATGCCAGAACATATGCCAGAAGATATGCCAGATAGATATGGCAGAAGATATTCCAGAAGATATGCCAGATAGATATGCCAGAAGATATTCCAGAAGATATGCCAGATAGAATGCCAGATAGAATGCCAGATAGAATGCCAGAAGGTATGCCAGATAGAATGCCAGAAGATATGCCAGATATAATGCCAGAAGATCTGCCATATAGAATGCCAGACGATATGCCAGATAGAATGTCAGAAAAGATGTCAGATAGAATGTCAGAAAGAATGCCAGAAGATATGCCAGAAGATATGCCAGATAGAATGTCAGAAAAGATGTCAGATAGAATGTCAGAAGATATGTCAGATAGAATGCCAGAAGATATGCCAGATAGAATGCCAGAAGATATGTAGATATGCCAGATAGAATGCCAGATAGAATGCCAGAAGATTTGCCAGATAGGATGCCAGAAGATATGCCAGATATAATGCCAGAAGATCTGCCATATAGAATGCCAGAAGATATGCCAGATAGAATGCCAGATAGAATGCCAGAAGATTTGCCAGATAGAATGCCAGAAGATATGCCAGATAGAATGCCAAATAAAATGTCAGAAGATATGTCAGAAGATATGTCAGGGAACAGTTGGCATGGATACTCGCGGTTGAGGTCCGGCAGGGAACACTGGGCGCGGATGGTCGCGGTTGAGGTCCGGCAGGGAACACTGGGCGCGGATGGTCGTGGTTGAGGTCCGGCAGGGAACACTGGGCGCGGATGGTCGTGGTTGAGGTTCGGCAGGGAACACTGGGCGTGGATGGTCGTGGTTGAGGTCCGGCAGGGAACACTGGGCGTGGGTGGTCGTGGTTGAGGTCCGGCAGAGAACACTGTGGATCGCGGGTCGCAGTTGAGCAAGGACGACGAGGACGACAAGGACGACAAGGATGACAAGGAGGACGAGGAGGAGGAGGACGAGGCAGGAGGAGGCGGAGGAGGAGGAGGAGGAGCAGGAGGAGGAGGAGCAGGAGGAGGCAACTGACATAAAATCTAACAACCCTCACCTGGCAGGTGGGGAAAAACCTGATGTTTTAAATTTAAGCACGGCATTTTCCCGATTGGAATACCCTCTGGTTATGTCAAAATAGCTATTGAAAATGGCCATTTATAGATATTTATAGTGGATTTACCCATTAAAAATGGTGGATCTTTCCATAGTTATGTAAACGTTTACTAGAGGGTAATCATTTTTCTTGGGAGTGAATCCCCCATTTTCAGACAGAACCATTGATTAATCACGGAAAAAATCAATATCATTCACCATGTTCCAATGATTTCCCATTTTTTCTCACACCTCTGTTTTTGTATATCGGTATATCAATGTATATCATATATCCAAAGAATTCCAAAGCTGGTTGATGGTTGAGCCACCCCTCTGAAAAATATGAAAGTCAGTTGGGATTATTATTCTCAATATATGGATAAATAATGATAAATAAAATTAATGTTCCAAACCACCAACCAGGGTATATCCCTTTGAATTCCAAAGATATACCAACTACCCTCTGGTAAACATACAAAAAGCTATGGAAAATCACCATTTTTAATGGGTAAATCAACTATTTCAATGGCTTTTTTCAATAGCTATGTAGCAAATTACCAGAGGCTAAGTCATATTCATCCCAAAAAATCAGCCATTATCAGATCATTATCAACCATCATTAAACATGATTAATGGATATTAATGGATATTTTCATGGATATCAAACCACGATTACCAGGCCGGGTAAATCCAACTACCATCCCCCCATGTTTCTCTCCAAGAGGCGAATCTTCACCGGCACACGGCTCTCAGGTTCCCCGCCTCCCCGCGGCTCGCCGCGGGGCTCGCGGGGCTCCCGTGGGGTGGGCGGCGTTGGCGGCACCATCGAGGGTTGGATCTGGAGCAGGTTCCAAGCGGCTTGGTGGAAATATTCCGAGGCTTTCATGGGACCAAGAAAATGATCACACACGCACATATATATATACTATATATATATACTATATATATATACTATATAGATATATCATCATATATGAATATATGTAATATTTAATGATATCATCATATAACATCACAAAGAACAAGAGTTAGATGATTTTAGGTGAAGTTACCCTCTGGTAAATTAACATAGACCCTGAAAACACCCAATTTTTAGTGGAAACTAGTCTTTCAACCCCTGTTTGCCAGGGTCTATGTTAATTTAGTGGAGGGTAGATGATGTTAGATGATGTTAGATGATGTTCGATGGGATCTAGAGATCATCGAATTGTTGTTTTCTCGTGTCGCTGTCTGGCGATACGAGATGATAACGATGGTTTGAGTGTTTTCAAAAGGCTTGGTAGTCCGGGACCATTTCCGAAACCTTAAAATTGTTCATAATTGTTCAAAATTGTTTCAACAGTTGTTTAAATTGCTCAAAATTGTTTCAACAATTGTTGAAAATTGTTCCAAATTGTTTCAACAATTGTTTACAATTGCTGAAAATTATTTCAACAATTGTTCAAAATTGTTTAGAATTGTTTCAAACATGGTTCAAAATTGTTGAAAATTGTTTCAACCATTGGTTCAAAATTGTTGAAAATTGTTTCAACCATTGTTCAAAATTGCTTGAAATTGTTTCAACAATTGTTCAAAATTGTTGAAAATTGTTTCAACAAGTGTTTAAATTGTTTTTTCTCAACGATTGTTTCAACAATTCTTCAATCTTGGTTGCTAAATGTTGCAACACATGTTTCAATTTGTTCAAAACTGTTTCAACGAGTGCCCTAAAATTGTTTAAAACTGTTTCAACGCTTGTTGAAACTTGCTCATTACCCAGAACTGTTGCAAAACTTCTTTCGGATCTATCATTCACGCAAAAAATGGTTTCAACCAACTACCCCTTTCAACACAGAATGCTACTTGTTCCTCTTGCCTTGTGCTGAAAATTTGACTTCTACAATCATCTGCTGTTGGCAACGTTAGGTCTGCCAAAGAGGAATGGCGTTTGATGGGCCACTGTTGCCCGACAGTAAGACAACATCACTTTCCACACCTGCTATCCCTTGGGAAGACTGCGCTTTGGCTGCTGTTTTTTTCTGAAGCGGGCTCAGGCTCAGGAGTATCTGTCCACGCCTGCCCGGCTCCTTTGCGCAGCTGTGTGCTGTGGCACACATCACGGCAGAGAAGACATCTTCAGGTTCCCTTGCTTTGGCCCCGCTTTTCTTGCCACGCCAGCTGAGCGCTGTTTTGTGGTCAAGTTGCCTTGGTTCGGTGTCACTTTTTGTTTGCCACATGCACTGGGTGCTGTTTTGTGATCAAATTCCCTCGGTGTGGTATTGCTTTTCTTGCCACGCGCGCTGAGTGCCGTCTGGTAGTCAAGGTCCATTGGTTTGGCGTGACTTTTCTTGCCACACGCAGTGTGCTGTTTTGGTAAGGCCAGCATTGCGGGGCGCCTTTCGTAACACGGCCGGAGCCCTGCTGCGATTTCAGGCATGCTGCCAGCAAAACATGGCCACAAGGCCTTGTAATGGGAGGCGCGCAGCATAAAAGAACTAGACCAAAGGTCGCTAACCATCGATCTGATCCTGCTGCGGGTTTACTGGCTCAGGCTTTAACGGCCTCCAAAGCTCGTACAGGCAAACAAGAAGAAGGAACCAAAGCAGGACCAATAAGAGTACAATCTCAATTGCCAGCAGTACATAGTAAAGGGAGGGTCCATCTGATGGCCCACGAGGCACTGGCAAAGTCACAGGGGGATTAAGCAAGTGGATAGAGCCGCTCAAGCTACAGGGGAAGGAACAAGGCATAGGTTGCTTGGCTCTTGTTGGCTCACACGTGACGGCTGAAGGAACAACGGTTGGGACTGCCACTGGCAAACAAAGCACACAAAAAATCTTGAAGATTTGCAAAGCTGACAAACCCTTGGAATTATATATTGTTCTTTCTAATTCAACCCAAGCGTTGCAAACATCACGTTTGCTAGCCACCTCAAGATGTGAGACTCAAGACTGCCAAATCTAGCAAGAGTAGCGCTGACACAACATGAGCAACTAAAGCTTTTTTGGCTGCAGGTCTTTTTTGCGCAAAGCGAAGCTTCTACAAAATTAGCGGGCGCTGGCTCCGAGAGCGCCAATCAGCAAGCATGGACAAATTTGCTGCAAACCTGGGCTGAGCCCTCAGCTTCCCAATTTTTCACACATCAGCGAGGATTCCCAATGCAGAGAGAGCATCGGCTGTTTCTTCCCGTGTGGACGCTCGGGAATCAGGTCTGAACAGCAGGGAGGCCACAGCACTCTGCACAATCGCAAGCAACACTGGCAGAGCCATGGCATTCCCTGCAAGGTCAGCCGTCAAACTTTTCTGTCAGCCACTTCCTTCCTGGGCCAGACCACTTTCGGACTGAGCCGCTTGCCGCAGCAGAGCATTCGTAGACATCGATGCCTTCCGTCTCTACCAGCTTCAGAAACTGAGGTGCTGGAAATCCTTGAAACAAAAGGGCTTCTTGATCCAACATCAATCTTGGAGGCTTAACCAGCTCGAGAAAGAGCAGCTGACCTGGAAGCATTGTTGGGGCAACACGCTTCTTGGTATCTTTGCACCAGCTGGCAGTGTGCACCCGTCCAAGCGATTGGGAAACATTTCTGAAGCCAGCATCCGGGGCTTGCGCCCTGGACAAAGCCAGCACGTCCTGGTATGGCTGTCCCCATCGCAACCCTTCAGCTTCTGCAAACTTCATGTGTTGGTCTGCCCAACTGCCGGAAGACTTGGGGCTCTTCGATGCAGCCTTGGCGTCTCTTTCCTCTCCTCCAGAGAAGGTTTCAACCTCGCCTGAGGCAGGATTTAGCAGCAAATCCTTGGCGCAGGGTGGGGATCTCAGACAGGAGGCTACCATGTTGTTGAACATTTCAAAAGACTCGGTCAAAGACCTGGTTTGCGTGAGAAGCTTTGGGTTCACTTGGCGCACAAACAAAATGTAAAGCCTGCGCCTTCTGGCCGGCAAGCCGAAGGACGAAGCATCCGTTCGCAAAGGCTGGCCGCTATAGCCCAATTCTTTCATGGTTTGCATCAAGACATCCAAGTTGGATTGGGCATGTGCCCCAATTTGCTCCTCAAGCCCACCCACATTTTCGTACGTCACCAGCCCAGGTGAGTGAGACGCAACATAGCTGCTAAAACCGTGGTAAGTCTGCACTGAGCTTCCCAATGAATTGCTCTGCTGGAACACGAACTTTTGTGTCTCCTTCTTTGGATTGGCCTTGCTTAAATCTTCGCAGGAGGACCCAATGACCAAAAGGTCACAGCCAGGCACTGGGCAAAGCTTGCCATGAACCACGCAATGAGCTTCACAGCCACCCTGCGTCTCGATGTCCTGGAAGATGCAGCCATGTTGAAGCAGCTCGCTTTCCCCGTCACTGCTTTCACAAGCCGATTTCAAAGGGCTGAGGGCTGGCATCAAAGGTCCACAATTTAAAGCCGCTTGGATCCATCGCTGTTTGTCCTTGTTGCTCTCGCATGAGAAAAAGTGCTTCATGGAGAGCCGGCATCCGCAGGTCTCCTTGCCAAGGCTGTATGCTCTGGAAAGCGCTTCCATGACATAGAAAGCGCCCTCTGAGCCGCCTTGTGCTGTACTTAATTGAAATCGGAAACACTTCACTTCCGCCAGCTGTGCTGGCGGCCTGTCTCTTCTTGACACGGCGCGCTCTAGCAGGCTCATTGCTAGAACTGCTGGAGTCACTGAGGGGAAGTGGATCCGGCTCCATGGCAGCTTGGAACTAGTTTGGATCCAACTCTCGGAAACCTTGAACGCACAAACTGCGTATGGTGTAAATCGGGGAAATGCAATTTCAGACTTAAAAAAAATATTGAGAAATGTTGCATATTAAAATTAATGCAAACATTTGCGAAAAGAATTGCGAAACGTTTTCTCTACGAATGATTTGTAGAGATTTTGAACAGCAGTCAAACATTATGTATTAGTTTTAAATACAAACCAAAAAAAGAAAACTTTTCTCTACAAATGATTTGTAGAGATTTTGACTACAAAACATTTCATAATTGTTTGGAAATATGTTTCCAATAGTTTCAAACATATGTATAATTCTTTTTAATTTTTCGAGAACTATTTTTTTCGCAGCTGATGGATTGTCGGAGGCGCAAACTTCCAAAACGCAACTTGCCCTTGACACATGTGCTGATTGGACCACCATGCACGTTGGATTTCCCTAGTCAAGCCTAAAGGCCTAAAGGCAACCTGCTCACAGAATGATGGGAAGGCGTTGCTTTTTTTCCCGCAAAGGCAGCCTGTCTGTTCACCTGTCTGTCTAAAGCAGCCTCTGGCTTGCCCGAGCTGAAATCTACCAGGCGCAGCCCGCCCAAAGACAGGTGCATTGAGCGGCCCTGCCCCTCAGGCCAATCACTGTTTTGCAACCCGGCTGGAAGCCAACGTTCGAGACGGAGCCGGCAGTCTTCCTCGGAAAGCTCGGATGTTGTCAAAGCTTTTCTACAATAGATTCCTGGCCCGTCCTCTAAATTGCGATGTAATGCTACAGGCCCCAAATGAAATACGCCCCATGCTTCACTCCTTCGCTGGCGGGTTGCTTTTGCATGTGTCACCTTTGCAGAGCAGACCGGTTTGATCCTGAGAGGGGCTTGAACATGTGAAACTGGAGGGGGCTCTGCTTTGGCTTCCTCGTTAAACTCTGGCAAAGCTTCTTGGGTCAAAGTAATCTGCCAGTTCTGGCCTTGCCAAGTTTCCAGACGGTGTTCTTCCTGTGCATCGGTGTTGTAGCCACTCGCCTCACTGTTGTTGGATCCATGCTCGGATTCAGAATCGATGCCCAGCAACCGTCTTTCCGCTGACAGGGCATGTGAAGCTTTGGGTCGCTTCGCTGACCGGGGGCCAATTTCTTTGGCCTCATTCTGGGACTGTTGGTTTGCGGCCCTCTTCTTGTGGTTGCCCAGCAAGTGGCTGAGAGCTTGTAGGGCGTTTGAAACTTCAAGTGCTTCTTTCGCTTTTGTCTCAAAAGAGCTCTCTTCACAAGCCGTTGCAGCTACCACATCGAAACGAACCAAAGACAGAACCTTGCCCACTTCCAAAAAGTGAAAAGACCAGTCAGACGCAAGCCGCGCCAGTCTCACAAATAAGGCCCTGTCACTTGTCAAATCAAGATGAGGAGCTTTGCCCTCACCAAAGTAACTTCCGGCACAGGCGCTGAACAACAAACTGAAGACTACGCCTTGCTCTGCCAAGTCGGGTAAGCCGACTCTATGAAGTACAAGCAAAGCAGCCTCCCAAGGAGCTCTCCTGGTGTGAAACATCACCGCCACATCTTTGGAAACATTTGCGGCTTCTGAACGCCGAGACAACAGGAGCACTTCCTTTGCTACAGCCTTTGGCTTTGGAGCATGATGTTTGACGATGAATCAAAAGCGGTCGTGCAAGGAAGTCACCACGGCCAAGCCGGCATCTGGCAAGGCATGCATGCATCCGTCCTTGGGGCAGTTTGGCATTATATAAAGGATATGGCTCCCTTGGCACACGCACCCACAAACGCATCAGCATTTTCAGGCAAAAGACAGTTGCAGTCATTGTTAAACTGGGTAGACATGGTGTTCATTTGGCTTTGATTGCTAAGGACAACATGGCGGGCAAGTGGGAAACCATCAGGTGCACCAACATTGCAAGGACTGCCAGCAGGGAGAGCATTGCCCCCTTCTGTGGCTGCAGCTGGGATGCGGCTAAAGAAGCTGCTACATTCCTAGCCTGCGCCAAGCGCGAATATCTCTTTTTCTCTTCAAGGGTGCAACCTCGCCAGGCCCACAAGGCAGCTCTTTGCCGTTCCTGCGAAGTTCCCCGAAGATTTTGCAACAGATACTCTTGGCTGAACACATGCCAACCATTTGCGCATTTGCCTTTTGTTCTTGAATGGCCCCAAGCTGGCCTGCTGATATTGCATTTTGTTGCTGTCTGTTGTTTCAAAACACGCTTCCGCCACAGCTGGGTGCTTTGCTGGAAGCGGCCCGATATATGTTTGGCAGCAATTCTGCTCAGTTTGGGGCTGTGCCACTTCACATCGGCCCACTCAGAAAGCCTGGAAAACACCCGCTCAATGAATGTGCCAGTTAGAACCACACGCTGCAGCACGGCTTCCAAGAATTTGAGAGTGTCTGGTTCTAGCATTGCATGCCGTGGAACAGTGTCACAGAGTTGGCGAGCAAAAGCATCAAGCTGATAATCCTTGAAACTGAACAAGGACCGCACACAATCCTGCTTCTCACTTAAAGTCACCTCTGGGTCGACCAAAGGCTCCAATGCCCAAGGGTACTGCTGGAAGGGGTAAAAAAGCTTTCTCCACAATTGGCCCACAACCAAGCACAAAGTTCGACGCGTGATTCTCAGCCGTTCTTGGTTCCAAGAAAGAACAGGGCCAAAGGCCAGAATACCTGGATCCCAACCCATGCCTGCAGGCAGGTGAGCTAGCTCACTGATAGAATCCAAGGCTTTCAATGCAGGGATCAGGGATGCTCTGCAGAAACATGCCATTGACAGCGGTCTCAGTTCCTCATCTTCAAATAAATCGAGCGCCTCTTCTTCCTCATCTACAGCGTCAAATTCAACGCGCTCAGAGAGCCAAGTTGCGTGCTTGAAAAGTGCAAAATGCACCCTCATGACCGGATTTGTCAGCACGCACCATAAACAAGTCATCCAATTGCTCTTTTTGGTCAGACAGGAAAATCAAGCCTTCTTCACTCTCAGCCTGGAAAATGGCACGGGCGCTGAGCTCGATGCCCTACCACGCCCAAGGCCACCACGCCCAAGGCGGCCAACCCGTGCACCAGGTCGAAGACCGGGCTGATTGTCTTGACCTTCTTGGTCTTGCTGCTGGTCACCAAGTGCTATCCCTGCTAAGTCATGCAGGCTCAGCATTCGCCAAGCAGTGCAAATCAACAGCATTCCGTCGCAAACCAACCAAAAAATTGAGAACACGAAGCAGCTTGAAGCCAAAATGACAATGCGATTCTGTTTGTTGCTTGCTGAAAACAATGCAATCGATTATTAGGCTAGTTAAGCCACCGCTTGATATTTGCAAGTGAAACCAAGTCACAAAGATTTGCGTACTTTTGCACACCATGATTGAAAATTGCTGGCTTTGGCATATTTGTGATGGGAAAGCATCTGTCACAACTGCTACAACAGTTGTTCAAATCTTTGCTGGAAAAGTCAAACAGTGCCAGAAACGTTTGAACAATTGTTGAAGCACTTGCAGAAATTTTGAACAATTGCTGAAACAATTGCAGAAACTTTTGAACAATTGTTGAAAGAATTGCGGCAACATTTGAACAATTGTTGAAACAATTGCAGAAACATTTGAACAATTGTTGAAACAATTGCGGAAACATTTGAACAATTGTTGAAACAATTGCGGAAACATTTGAACAATTGTTGAAACAATTGCGGAAACATTTGAACAATTGTTGAAACAATTGCGGAAACATTTGAACAATTGTTGAAACAATTGCGGAAACATTTGATATAAGTTTAAATGCTCCCCTTGTAACCCTTCACCAGAAGCCTTTTGAAAACACTCAAACGATGGTGTTATAAACAACTTTTATACCCTCCGGTAAACATACAAAAAGCTATGGAAAATCACCATGAATAGGTAAATCATGGTAAATCATTTTTTTCAATGGACCATTTTCAACAGCAAACTGTAACAAATTACCAGAGGGTAACCAGGGGGCAGCACATTGTATATGTCTGCTCCGTTCCATCCATGTCAGCATTTCCTGAGGAAAAAAAAACGCAGCATTCTGAATCTTCTGAACCATCAGTCTGGGTAAATTTGGCGAAGACGGGACGAGTGCAAATGGAATCATCCTATCAATCCACCACGTGAGGATCAATGAATGGTGAAATCTGGATGGGGCGAATTTTGAATATCCACAAGTATAATTAGTATAATCACCTTTCTTATCAACTATCATAGGGTAATATCAATCATTAATTATATGGGAAGGTTCATTGATCATTAATAATCTGGTTGGTGGTGTACCTACCCCCCTGACAAATATGAGTTCGTCAGATGGGATCATCATCCCAACTATTGGGGAAAATATGCCAGCCATGTTCCAAACCACCAGCCAGTAATTCATCATAATTCATCTGTCCATTTTTCATTGGAAATCCCCGAACGAAATAGAGGTTTTACTGCGAAACTATGGGAAAATCATCTATAAATAGGGAATTTTCCAGCTTTGCATGAATTTTCCATCTATACTGGAACCCCTCTATATGGGAAAATCATCCATTTTCGTTGATCCTGGAGTCTGGGGCTCCCTAAAATCCTGGCTGTGCCCCGAGGTGCCCCGAGTTTCCATTCCGAAAGCTGGTCCCCGCAGATGGACGATGGTCCCCAAAGATCCGGGCCCCATTGAGCTGCGTTTTGAACAGCTATGAATATCCCTATGATGATAAGAAAGGTGATTATACTAATTATACTTATGGACAATCAAACTTCGCCCCATCCAGATTTCACCATTCAAATCAAAGTTCCAAGGCCAATCTTCAAATGGAAGATCCATAGAATCTACATCCACCAACCCGCCAATCCACCCGCCAGCTGGTTTAGCCAGCAATAAACCATCCGAAAACAAAAAAAAAAAACAGATCGAATCCCTGAAGATGGGTATCCTCTGGTTTTAGTTAACATAGCTCCGGAAAAAGGATAAAAAGGTCTGGTTTTATAATTAGATTATAAAAATCATGGTAAAATCATGTTTGTCCCATTTAATTATTAAAAAAAACATATTTTCCCATTACAAAATCATGATTTGCCTATGAAAAAAATGCCGATTTTCACCTGATGTCCATCTTCTCCCGGACATCCTCGCCGCTAGGCCGGCCAAGGGACCGTGTTTCTGGGACTCTCAGCGGTCCCCGAACATGGCACGCTACTGCGCTGTGGAGGGTGGAAGTCTCCAAATTCGCCTCAAAAGACGAGGACCGGAAAAAGTTCACATGATTCAAGCACCAAATCATAGATCATCTGGATAAAAATGGATAAATTATCTAAAAAAACATGATACATGAGGAATTTAAGTTATCATAATCTTTCACCGGAAGAATGATGATGTCAATGATGTCAATGATGTCCTTTAACATTTAAATTCACAATGGTGCCCCATGGTGTCCCCATGGTGTCCGCATGGTGCCCCATAGAAAACCCTGGTGCGAGCCCCAGGTACGAGGCGTCCGTGGAAAAGAATTCGTCGAAAAGACCGGCACTGAGACCTGCGTGCGAGGCGCGGGAATTCAGGTCCCGTAGTTGGTCCATCATTCAGATCACATCATTACGCCATAAATATATATATATATATATATGCGTGTGGGTCGATATATGTATCAATCTTATATATAATATACATATATATATACACACATATATATATATATACACATATATATAATATACTAATGATATACATATATGTATATATATATATGTGTGTGTGCTAATGAATCATATTACTGTAATTCATGTCATACATCACTAATATCCATATGATTCTATATTATATATTTGTGTTTTACTATGTCTGTATCAAACCAGTATGACTTGCGCCTGCCGGAGAACCTTCACAGGCGTGGAGGGTAGGCTCGGCTGCGAGTAGAGCCGCATGCATGGCGCCTGCGGTCTGATGACTGGGATGATTTTTTGGTGATTTAATGGTGGTTAATGGTGGTTAATGGTGGTTAATGATGGTTAGTGATGGTTAATGGAACCCCATTTCAATGGCCATTTGTGGTGATTTAATGGTGATTAATGGTGGTTAATGATGGTTAATGGAGGTTATTAATGACTAATTAGTGAATTAATGACAATTTCAGGAAAGTCCCATATTGGGAGTTACGATTTGGTTGGGAGCTTGTTGGGAAAAATGGTGGTAAATAGGAAAACTGGGAAACCTCCATTTTATCAATGGCCATTTCAGGATCCTAGATTGGAGGTACCTACCATATATAAGGCCTATGTAAGGCCTAAATTTCAGGGAATATCCCCACAAAATATGGCCTTATATGGTACAGTATCTCCACTTTAGGATCCTGGAATTCCCATTGACCATTTCAGGAAACCCCCATTTTGGGAGTTAAGATTTGATTGGGAGTTTGTTGGGAAAAATGGTGGTAAATAGAAAAACTGCGAGATTCACCCAATCAACCACTATCAATGGGATTATACCCTCTGGTACTTTGACATAGCTATATAGAAAATCGCAATCTTTTATAGGTATATGATCTATAAATGGGCAACGTTCATCCATTTTCATACAAACTGTTAAATTGCCAATGGGTAAGCCATAGATTACCCATATAAATACGTGGGGATATGCAAGTTTTCTAATTGGGTTATAATATTTTATCATCTCAAGCAAGCTGGTTAGGAAGTGGGATATACTCCCTTGCAACGGGGATGTATTTGGATATACACAAGTTACAAACCGTTACCAAGGTGGTTACTGTAATTGCTGGATGATGGTGTCAAAACTCCTACAGGTTAATCATAGTCCCATTGGTGGCTAATTAGTGGTGATTACTAGCACTTGGTGGGTAATTGTGCCATTTTCTGCCATAGTTGGCCGTATCCATGACAAGTCCCATCTGATATAAAATCTAAAAGTTTTAGTTACCCCAATTTCACCACACAGTATCAAAAAGATCAAAAAAACATGTTTACAAAAATATATCCGTTATAAATTACGTTGATCCCAAAGAGTCTTGGTTATCCCAAATGCTACTTTCATCCTACCCTCTGGTAATGACTAACAGTTTGCTTTTTGAACATGGCCCATTTAGTTCGTTGATTTACCTATTAAAGATTGTGATTTTCCAGTTCGCAAACTGTTAGTTTACCAGAGGGTACCCTCCAGTAAACATACAAATCAAACGTGGCTTGCTGGAAAACCCCCCATTTTCGAGGATTTTCCCAGCTTGGAAACCTCCATTTTGTCAATGGCCATTTCAGGAACCTAAATTAGAGGTACCTGCCATATATAAGGCCTATGTAAGGCCTAAATTTCAGGAAATCTCCCCACAAAACATGGCCAAAAATATGGTAATTACTAACTTTTAACGTACCTCCATTTTAGGATCCTGAAATTTCCATTGATTTTTAGAGATCTCCCCCCCCCAAAAAAAAAACATATGGCAGTGTGTCAAAACCTTGTACCCCTGGTGAACATCAAAATAGCTGGTAAATGGATGTTCATCCCACTAAAAATGTATCTATAGGTATTGACCCATACCCATATCCCAATCCAAACTCCAGGGCCCCGGCCCCGGCAACACCAACGCCCACGGTGGCATCTGCACAGCGTAAGCTTCGGAAGCTGATGGGACTGGGGGACCTCGCGAGACGAGTCACTTGGGCATGGCTCTGGATCCAAACCCATCTGGTTGGTGGTGCAATAACCATCTTGAAAAATATGAGTTCGTCAATGGAAAGGATTATCCCATATATTTATGGAAAATATAAAATGTTCCAAACCACCAACCAGCTATAGGTACCTAGATGTACCTAGTGAAAACAAAAAAAATCGCTGGTAAAATCCTAGATGTACCTAGTGAACCCCGAAATAGATTAAAATAGCTGGTAAATTGATACAAAAAAAATGGTTTTAAATATAGGGGTAAATGATCAATTTACCTCCCTTGTGGCTAAAATTGACCTAGTTGGAACACCCCTGGGAAAAATTGTGGGAAAAATGGCTGAGAAAGATAAGAAAATGCAACGGGAGAAATCTGAAAAAAAAGGAAAAAACATCAACTGTGATCTATTTTCATGGTTGATGTTGAGCCAAAAGTGGTGTAACTGGTCGTTAAAATCCGAACCAAATAATGAGGATGTTAGGACGACTGGCGATGCCTACGGGGAACGTCTTCAACCAGCCATTTTACGGGCAAGGAAGTTGCCATCTGGGCACCCTAGATAGCAAAGTTTGTTTATAACTCCGATATACTCCATTAACTAGGGGTTTATGGATGTTTACGGTACATACCCTCCAGTAAATTAACATAGACCCTGCCAGATAGGGGTTGGAAGATAAGTTTCCAGAAAAAATTGGTCATTTGTCGAGTTTATGTCAATTTACCAGAAGGTATATTTCCGTTCATGGTGTTTATCGACCAACTTAAACTTGGGGCGGCCCACCTTTTAAGTGTCTGGAAAGAAGAACGGACCTAACACAACGGCGTTTGTAGAACCAAAAGCTTCTCTTCTCGTCTAAGAGGGTACCCTCTGGTAAACTAACATAACTATGGAAAATCACCATTTTCAATCGATTAGTACCAGAGGGTATGTCATTTTCATGTGGATATGCCCTAAAATTGCATCTTCGTGGAGAAAATGAGGACTCAACCATAAACCGGAGGATCAAACATTTAACCGATGGATGTGGGGTATAACTTATAACTATAATTCTGTGGGATGGTTTCACCATCCCCAAGTTTTGGTAGGTTTATGGCATATGACCTCCATTTCTGTACCAAGCCAGGAGTGTTCAAAACCATGATCATCAACCAACAGAGCTTTAGCAGCTGCTCATAGCCATCCATGACTTGATAGCATAGGTACTATCTTTATATATAGGTACTATACCATGTTTGATTGTAGGAAAAAAAACTTGTCATTTGAAACCTTTCAAACTGACATAAGATATACCTACGTATGGATACTATAAAAAAAAAGTTTCCAAAAATGCTGGTTTCATAGATGATATATTTTAGTATACGAGTACTATATGATGTTCCAGATGTACCTATACTATATTATTATATACATCTACATACACTATAATTACATTTGGAACCCCCCCATTTCTTTCCCCAAAATTGAAACCTCTGTTGGCAGAAACCGAGGCCAGCGGCAAAGGAGGACTGGGAGGAAGCACCAGGGGAGCAGGAACCCAATAACTGCGCCTGAGGTCCAGCTGTGCAGCGTTGAAACTTTTTGGATCTGCCAACGGTTGGTGGAAAAAAATGGGATCACCCATTTATGGGGCGTTTTTTTTCAACTTACCGATTTGTTTTATGTGACTATGTGTTTTTTTTTAATGTGTTTTTGTTTTAAATCACCCATTTGCGGGGTGAAAATGGGTGAAATGTGAAATACTTGCCGGTTCTGAAACTTGGGAGTCACCATCAAAGCCATCACATGTTTTGAATCAGCCCCCAAGTGAACCTCTACTATCCGATGTTTAACTGCTTGAAGGTAATATATGATCAAAGGCAAGAATGACTTTCCCATTTTACTGCGGTCCAATCTCCATTTTCACTACCTGAAGTTCAGAACCAATTGATGCTTTCCGTTGGGATCGTTCAATTAGATTCACTTAGCAATAGTAAACACCACGGGTCACAACATGTCATAGACGCATGCGGTTTCCGGAATTGATCATATGACTCCTCAAGTGCATAGGTACCACAAAACATTCAAGTCTTACTTCAACATATCTGAAATTCTGAAAGAGTGCATGCTCATTTCTCATTATCTGACTATCTTATGCATTCATTGCTAGTGTGCAAATTGCAGTATTGCCTGCCAAGGCCACAATACAAGTAATCAGTGCCAAGAGATTAAGTTGCTACGCTAGAGCAAGTTTTGTGTGTGTGCGTATGTGTATGTATATATATATATACATATATACATACATATGCTATTCATATATGATCATATATGTATATATACCGAAATGGTTTTGGAAAAGCCACCATTCATAAAGTCATCCAAAAATAAAAACAGACAAGTAAATCACCATTAGAGCAGTGAAGATTCACTGTTCATCACTTTTTGGGTGGTACTGTAGATACTCTTAAGCCACGGTTTTTGTAGATGTCGAGCGGCAAGGGATGCAGCACCGCCAAACCTCCCATAGAAAAATGGCGCTTTTACCTGGCGCAACGCTTCAACATGTGTCAAATCAACCCATTCCCCTTGTTGGAATAGTGGTGGAATATTAGTGGACATATACCAGTGGAATGTTAGTGGATTTTTTCCTGTGGAATATTAGTGGGAATATACTGATTTGATGGGATATTTCATGGAAATTCATGGCTATCGAATAGGATTATAATGGTGATTCAATGGAACAAATGGGACATAATGGGATTAGAATGGAACATCCCATGCCCCGTTTATATTAAACAGCACTCTTTACAGTCCCAAATCTTTTTTTTCACGCCCTATACCCACCATTTTTTCTGATGTTTCTGAACACTCCGAAGAACAAGCAGTGTTTAAATACTAGTTGTGCTCAAAGAAAAGTATCGTTGATAATTTAACCACCCCTGGTTGACTCGGCAGAAACTCGTACCAATATACGCTATTTAAAAAAGTTAGCCGGATCATATGTGACCGGTGAAAGCATCCGCTATTTTCCCATAAAGGGAATGATCATCCACCCAATGAATAAATACATTAAATACATATAACTACGGTTTTATATACCCACTAGCCCATGCACAGGGTTTCCGTTATAGGATGGATGACCACAGCCCATTGAATCCCATGACATCTCGGCTCTAAATCCAATAAAAAATCCCCATTTTTGGTTTGTCAAATCCCATCAAACCAACCCCCTTGGAATTAAGTCAAACAGTTATGGGGTACCATTTTGTAGTGATCACATGGTTTTCATATGTTTTCATGACCCCTGCAAGCACTCTATAGAATGAAAGTCTATACGGTAAAAAAAGGGATTCCTAACCACCTTCAGATGTTCCTCGTAATGTCAACCCTGGATTAATGAACTTCTAGGCTGTTTACTTGGGGGAGGGTACGATTTAAGTATCGGATTATCACTCTTTGGGGGGGCACCCTAGAATAATAAACCATGGTTTATTAATCTAGGGTTGCCCACATTTAACAAAATTTTAATTCATGTTCTTAATCTTCCAAATCATGAAAATTTGGTTTGACCCCATGAATATCAAACCACCATTGTCTCCCAAATCTCCTACCGCAGCTCTGGGCTCCACACGCGCGGACGCTTTTCAGGGTCATCGAGCTCTGTTTGGGGCTGGATGGGGAACAAATCTTGAAACAAAAATTGAAGGATCAGTAGGATCATGAAAAATCTTGGGCATATATAGTGAAGATATTGTTTATACACCTATCTATTGAAACATTTTTTTTTTTAGTATGCTTACCCAAAAGATGTCTTGGGCCGACTTCTGGCCCACTTCTGCCCCGAAAACTGGGTGTTTTAGAAACCTATGCCTGAGCCGATCAGTAGTCAGCGGTGGGGACGCAGCGGATGCACGTAGAGCTCAGAATTAGTTGGGGGTTCCAACACCTAGCTGGATGGTATGCTTTTAACCCATCACAAAAACCATTAACTATATTGGCTATCTCAACCAATCATCCCAAGATATCCCAAGTTTGATTGAAAGACAATGGCAATGGATATTTAGTCGGATATTTATATGTATGTATGTATATATATATATATATGAAAACCCCAAACAGTACCTAGCAACAGTAGTAAAGCAATAATAAAGCTACCCATATTTTGATCTCTATAACATTCTATGTCGCCACCCACAGTATAACATTATACTATATAATGCGACAAAGCCAATGCCATAATCTATGATAATCATTGATAATCCATCATTAGTGATTTTGAAGACCAAAGTTTAATTTGGTAAATGCCATCTATTTGGCATCCCGCCAATAGAGGTCCACGAAATTGGATATACGGTGTACTCCTATGATTGGGGATTGTTTCTCAGCTCATTCGGTTTACCTCATTACGTAAGTTCTACCATGCTCCAAAATATCCTGAAAGCTCACCATCATCTGGAGAAAAAAAAAAACTCAAATTTTCATCTTGGAAGGGTTTTTGTTCTGGCATCACGGACAGGGTGCCAGTAGCAGACCGTAGGACGTGTCTTTTTCGGGCGTGCTGTAGCTGCCATCAAACCAGGATCTCAACTCCGTGTCGCCTGCTTGAAGCAGCTCCTGTGCAGGTCGCGGCCGGAAACCACACCCATAATCCCTTCCCCGTAATATTAAACACCCCCTAAACGAAACCATGGTGGATGTAGGGAATTGCCACATAATTGGGACCATAAATTGGGGTGTTTAATATTGAGGTGATGGGATTATATAACTCACTACTCCTCACATGGAACCAACATGAATCAACTGTGAGAGGGACTGGAGTGGCCACAATTTCAAGCAGATTTGGAACTATATGGGTCTGGGTGCCTAGTGAACCCTAAAATAGCTGGCACATGAATGTTCATCCCACTAAAATTTGACTTAAATTGACCATAACAGGTTTTGACCTACACCTATATAGTCTTGGATGGTTTTGGGCACTGGATCACCGAATGGAGCCTGTCCGGCGCGCAACAGGCTTCGTTCGCCCTTCGAGTTCAGCACAGCCAAGAGGGGCAGGGGAGCGAAGGGAATCCCAACGACATCAAGGAGCTCCTAGGCACGACCAGGTTTCAGCTACGAAACCCCTTGGCCCTTGGGTATCAAAACAGGCTGGGAAGCCAAACTAGATGGAGCCTTGAATGGTACCATATTATATCAATCATCCATTGGGACGTGTCCATTGCCAGTTTTCATTGGAGGATACCATCGAAAATCAAATGACCTCTAGCAAACTTGGATGTGCTTTGGGCTTCCGTGTCCAATTTTGTACAGGCTTTCTGCTGTTCAATTATGTTCAATTAAATGTCTATGACTCTTCTCCACAAGTAGAATCCGAAAAATCCGAATGTTCATTAGAGTGACGCAGTGCAAGGTTTTTTCGCACCCATTCGTCTCTCAATACTCATCATTCATTGAGAAAACGTCATAGCAATATATGGGGGTATCCCTGCGAAAATCTTCGAAAATTATGATAACCATCAAAATTGATCAATTCGGAGCTGTCCCTCTAAATTTTCCCAAAAAAATGCCCCCAAATGGCAATGGCAATGGCTTTCCCACTGGCGCCACCAACAAAACTCAGACCCGCACAGCACCACCCTTGGGGCTGAAGTCTTCCGCATCGATGTAGTGCCAATGCTTTCCCTCCTCGAGGTTCAAACCTTTCAGCCGCTTGCAGAAGACCTGGCGAAAAAAATGGGGGGCGCCATGACTAGTGACATAGTGGCATCCATGCCTAGAGTTGTCTGAATGTGGCTGCGGCTGTAGATTTTTCTTTGGGACAATTATAATGAATATAAATGATTATACAGGACACAAAATGATCCTGGAAGATGCCAAAGTCACCAAAACCCAAAACCCCCCGACTTGGATCGACTTGGCTTAAGGGTCAGATTTGGAACATCATCTTGGGATGGTCAAACGGTTAAACCCTGGCTTCCGGCAGTGAGTTGGCAGTTGTTGTTCATTAAATCTCTCAAATTCATCAAAGTATTCATAAGGATAAACCCCTTTATCAGTCAAATCTAGATCATCTATGTCACTTACATAGGGGGTTCTCTTACTAAAACTTAAAGTTCTTGGTCCCGATCCTTTTGTAATTTTAGATGTTCTTTTGCTTTCTTAGGGCTGTAATCTTCATATTTAAACCTACTAGTTTATCCAATGAAGCAATTAAGAAGGCAAAACTGTCCTTGAAACTCAACCTTTGAAATGCAAAGGTTACAAACTTTCTGAATTCTGCGCTATTACATCTATCTTTCTGTCTTCTGCTAGATCATATGCTTTCTCTATGATCAAATGGGCACCATAGTTTTAAGATTATGAAGGAAGACCGGCACTTTAAACCTTCTCATACTGTAATCTAAGTTACACTTTTGATGGGCGCATCCCCTATACTTGCCTGTAAAGTGGCATATCTTACATCATCCTTTTCAAACTGTTCACCACAAATGAAGCAATGAGTGGCATTATTGATTTTGTCTATGTCTTTTGCTGTTTTTATGGGTTCTTTGTTTTCGTTCATCTTCTCCATACTTTCATCGTTAATTTCAATAATATCTTAATTATAAAACATCTATATAATCCCCACCTCTGTATAAAAACTCTTCGGTTGAATTGTCAATGGCATTCGCTACATTAATCATGAAACCACAGGGTCTATGATGTTGGTATTTTTCAGTCTTTAATGTTTTAGTGCTGACCGTTCCATACTGGGTCTAACATTCAAAGCCGGCATAAATGACAACGGGTGCTTTCCATTATTTGAAATGCTTTTTGAATTTCATTGTTTCATCTTCACGTGGCATTTTGATGTGTTGTCCTTCAACTGCCATACAACCTTGTTCAATGTGTGCTTTCAATGTATTTTCATCTCTGAAAAGGTTCAGGCAATGATTACCGGTATGAAATTTCTTTGTCTTTTGGTAATCTGTCTTCCCCCTAAGCCTGCTATAACCTTTGGTAAATGCATAATGGTATCATGTTCTTCATCTTCAATTTTGAGTAGGTTTATGTGATGAGTTGCTTTTGTAACTTTGGTTTTTCTATATAATAAAATGCCGTCTTGATTTTCTAGTTCTTTACTTATGTTAAAAACAACATTGACTGATAATAAACCTGGTTATTTATTCTAATATATCTATGTCAATATTTGATGATGGAAAAAATACATTATCCCACAGACGTGTTCTCATAAATTTTACAAACTCCGCATTGGATACAATACTTGAAACGTTTATTGTCTTCATTCTGAATGTTGATACACACTTTCTTGTCTTGTATCCATTTTGGAAGTTCAATGAATGAATCACCCCTTGTTGGATTGTATTTGTCATAGTTTATTCTTATCTGTTCAATTTCTATTAACACTAGCCCACTCTCACTCAGTTCCATCTTTTCAATTTGAAATTCAATGTCCGTTGCCATTTGGAACATAACATAAGGTATGTCTTCTGCGCTGACGATTTCATGCCTTCTACTTTTGATGTGTTGCTTTGTTAAGTCATCAGTAGCCTTTTTTCTGAAGACACCTATTATATCAACAATGATTTTTAGACCGTTCTTTTCATTCAAAAATTGTTCAATCATGTTTTCTTGTTCAATCAGTAGTTCCAACGCTTGAATGCCTGTTAAATCAATGTTTGTACTTGAAACGGAGTTGTCATAACTCTTAAAAGCGCTGGTTTCTTCTACAGTGTTTGATGCGGTTGGTTGTCTAACTCCTGTACGTTTCTTGTTCTTCTTTATGTTAACCCATGTATCTTTCTTATGTGATATAGTTTGTAATTCATTGTTTGTCTGACGTTCTTAAGTTCCTTCATCAACTTTCCCGACAAAGGTTTTGACCTCTCATACTTGTAGGACTTCTCACCTATCTTACGTTTTTTATTGACTACTTCCGCCCGTTGGGAGGTTTGTAGGTAATCTAGAGCTGACTGGTCTATATCTGACGCCATATAATTTAATCCTATATATTATTATGAGGTAATATTTCTTTGAGTAGTTTTTGGGGTAGGGTTGGTGATTGTGATTTTTGGGAGTTGGTTGAAGATGAACGGATAAACATTATCAAGAACAACAGTCCTTAATGTTGATATTTGTTCAGCAACGGTTGGCACTATATTTCTTACAAATTCTAGTGCTTCTATGTTTTGAAAGGTTGGATTTGCTTGATATTGTCTTTCCACAGCCAGGGCAAGTTATGGGTGTTGATTAGATTTTGTTGATAGTATTTTCTGAAATAGTTTTCACCCCGTGTTTTTTTGTTGTAACTTCCGTCGGGATTTCTTCTTGACATTTTTGCTTTTGGAGTTGATGTTGGAGTTTCAGTATTCAATGTTTGAACCACTGCGTTTTAGACATCATCATTGACTTCTTGATGGGTGCCATCGCAGACCATAAAGCGGGGCATAATTTACTTTATTTTACAAGGCATTAATTTCTTTAGGTGATTTTGGGGTGGTATTTGGATTTGGTTTTCGGTTGGTGTTTGGTTCTGCTTAATAGGTGTGTCATCAAATCCTCCACTGGCGACTGCCAAGAAATCCAACCCCAACAAGTGTAGCGTCTCATCCATCCACGACATATCTCTAGAGCAGAGGTCGCCACTGTGGTCTGCTTATTTCTGCTTTCGCTCCCCGCATCAGTGGCACTTTTTCTTACTTCATTTTGTCTGGGATCACTGTGGGGTTTGCTTTGGCGATGAGCATCGCTCCCCCAAACCTCTCCCAACCCTCCCATCCCTCAAAGTACCAGACGATTTCAAATGATGAACCTTCTGAACAAGCAGGTCAAGCAAAGCATGACGCGAACTACATGTACAATGTGTCTATATATATATATATGTGTGTGTGTGTATGTGTGAGGATGGGTTCAATATACAATATAACATATCTGAAGAGTAAGAGGGGTGCGCATTGACAGTCCAAATGTCATTCATTGTGTTCATAAGAAGCCTTCTTTACAAAACAGTCTTCAAAAGTCCTCATTTGAAAACAGGACTAACCTGTCCAAGTACATCCTTGAAGCCTTCTCCGAACCCTTAAGAGTTCCAACATCTCGGCATACTCATCAGTGATATCTTAACCTCAATGCGGGCAAAAATGACAAAACAACTGTCAAGGGCAGTTGGGGCGAAGGATGGGGATTGGATAACTCTTCGGGATGTCTCTACAAGGTCAATGACCCTCTGGCTCAAGGCATCGGTGACTTGGACTAAACTACCCGACTTGGAGTTGAGAACACCGTAACTCTAATTTGTATCATCCCAGTCCTTCAACATGTTCACTTCACAGAGCAAAGTTCGGTAATGTCACTGCTTCTCACATCTTGCACATGACTGGCAAACGCCTAGGCACAACACTTTGTTTGCATCCATGACACAAAGCAAATCTCAAAATGGAGTTGCAAATGACATGACTGGGCAGCGTTTCTTTTCCCAATCAGCCCTTGAGGCGAGAGGTAGAAAATTGCCCGGCACGTGAACCGCAACGGAACCAAGAAGTCGGGTCTTCAGTGTGGCAATCTTCACACTGCGCGGCCCCGCCGGCCCGCTGTGCCAAGTTCACTCTATACAGCAAAAGGAAAGTCGAGTCATGCCCCTCACAATTGGCAACAGGTAAGTAATGCACATTGGAACACAGCTTCATGACATGAGTGTTAATTGTTGTAATTGATCGAATCAATACAAGTGAAGGGCTGGTTGAAGGCTGGTCTAGAGCCATGTACTGCAGCCCGTCTCGGAGCATCTCAGGCAACTCTCAACACTGACGCTGCGGGAACTATGCCAGCCGAACTGTGGTTAAACAGTGACACGCTTGTCACTGCAGGATGACACATTGCAGTTACCAAGGTCAATTTTCGTGATCGTCTGATTGTTGCTTTCGTTCAGAGCTTGAACAAGCCTTTCAGCCCCAGCATCTGTGATTTTGTTGCCATCCAAGTCGATCGTCTTCAAAGCTGTCTCCTTGTTCTCTTGCAATGCCAAGGCAATCTCATTCACGGTGTCATCATTGATGTCACAATATGAGAGCTCAACGGCTTCTAACGACCTGTTCTTCTTCAACGCACATGCAATTTCTGCAGCGCCCGTCCCCATCATCTTGTTGAAACTCAAGGTGATTTGTTTGAGAGCCGTGTTCGTCCTTAAGGCTTGGGCTAGAAGTGAAGCCCCATCACGATCCAGCACACCATCGCTCACCCATAGCGTGGTGATGCAGGAATTGGTCCCCAAAACTTCGGCTATGGCTCCGATGCCTCGAGCTGTGATGCCTTCATTGCCACCAATGTTTAAGTCTATCACTGTCTTGTTCTTCTTCAAAGCGTCAGCAAGTGCAAAAGCTCCGAGGTCTGTCATGCCACAGCTGCCTAGGCTGAGCCTCTCCACAGCGGAGTTCTCATCGGCGATGACTTTGGAGAATGCCATAACCCCCTCATCCCCGAACTCGTTGCCATAGAGGTGGAGCGTCTTGATGGTGCTTTTCTTCGCATTTGCCACCATTGCCTCAGCCAAGGCCTTTGCTTCACCCAGCGTGATTTTTTTGTGACTGAGTTGTATCCCATCAATCTTGCCCTGCTCAATTTCCTGGATGATGCTCCGAATGTTCTCGCCCACTCCTTTCTTCGGGCTCTCCGGGCTCTCCCCTTCCTGGGCGACCTGCTCTTCCTCATTGTGTTCCTTTTTCGCACCTCGCTCCTTGAGAGCCTTCTCCAAGTCCAACTTCTTCTTGACGTACTCACGGATCCTGGAGTTGGCCATCTCCAAGGCTTCTGCAAGACTGTCCGTGCACTCTTGTGACGCAATCCACGCAGAGAAGTCGGAGGGTTTCAGGTCAATGGGGTACTGTAGTGACCTGAAATTGGAGGTATTGGACTGACCTGGATATCCACCACCTACGCCATCCGGCATTGCGAGGAAGGATACGAACACCCACGGTGGCACACTACTTTGTCTACCTGTTTTCTCTTGATGATGACGGTAAAGAAGCAGTTGGTGCATGCTGATTGTGTTCTGAGTTTGCAATGCTCTGACTCAATCATCCGAGCGCCCCGGCAGTACCAAAGAAGTAGACGATGAAGACAACGCAACGCGGCCGGTTGGCCCGGTCGGCAAAACAGAAGTGACACCATCACAACCTCAACAATCCTGACAACCCGAAGCTAACAATCTAACAAAGCAACAGAGAGAAGAGAACAACACCACTCAATAGAAAAGAAAATAGAAAAGAATAAGACAATACTTCGATGACACATTTCCTTCATAACTGATACTAAAACCCATAATTAAAATTTTGCAACATATAACTATAGCATAATTAGAACCTATGAAGCAGAAAATAAAAAACAACAAAGGAGGAAAGAAAGCAAGAAGGGAAAGACTGAATGAGAAAAAAATACCCAGGAAAGAGTTTGAACAAAAATGGCAAAATGTATGAAAATGGATGAGCCAGAAACAAAGGAGAGCGAAAAACGATAATGGGTGAAGAGTTTTAAACGTTGGAGATCCATCACAAGTGATGCAACGGCTCCACCTTGCAAGGGCCGCAGTACTCAGCACCGAAGACCAGTACTCCAGGCGCATACCGCTGGAGGATCCCCAAATCTGCGGCCCCGCGCTGGACCGTCCGTCTGGTGTGGCTGCACAAATGTCTCTAAAAGAACATCACTATAATATGCAGAATAGTACAAACACACACATACATACATAATAATACATATATATATATATGTCATTGGATATCAATGTATATGTATATATATAATATGCGTGTATATACATATTATTTGATATGTACATAAAGGAAACCTTTTTTTCCCTGACCCGCAGCATTTTCTCCCAAACGCCATTGAGCGACTTGGATTCTTGGATGCCTTCGGATAATCAGCCGGTGGGCTGAAAAGTACCCCAGCGAAGTTCGATGCTTTTCCCAGCCGGGTTGGTGGTATACCTACCCCTCTGCAAAATATGAGTCAGTTGGGATTATGAAATTCCCAACTGAATGGAAAGTCATAAAATTCATGTTCCAAACCATCAAGCAGCAGCTATGAGCCCCATTAAAACATATCAAAACTCGGATTGTCCATTACCACGTTTGATGAACGATGATGAACGGGTAATGCTTTTACGAAGGCAAA
>CAMXCT020004330.1:0-40110 GCA_947184155.2 Cladocopium goreaui
GTGGAAAGCAAGAGAGGGAGGCCTGTGGAGAGCAGAGCGCAGCCCACTCAGCACCCCCCCTGGAGATGCCTCGGCAACCAGCACTGTGGTCAGACAAGTACTAGTTCAACCTCAGCACGTCCATGTTGTGGAGGAACCTCGCAGGAAGCAGGATGGTCAAGCAGCCGCTGGTACCCAACCGCGTGTGCTGGGAGCGGGCAAGAGAAGATTCGGCTTCCGCGTAGCTTCCGCGCGGCTTCCGCGAATTTTGGGGCCAAAACGGGTTCATAATAACATTTCAAAGTCTCAAAAAGCACTTCGGGTTACAGGGATGACCTTCCATCCTGCGCCAAGCCCCCATGAAGGCTGACTGCACAGCACCATTCTCCACACGAATCGCATCAACATATATAGTAGCACGGCGTGTGAACCGTGAACCCCGAAAAGGCATACTGTCTCACGCACGGCTTCCACGAGCCGTGTTCCCATGGATAGTGATAGGGACAAGGCGCCATCAGGACAACGAAATGCAACCTATGTCTTTATTGTTTTCAGGTCATTTCTTCATTTGCGCCAGGCCCTAGCCTACAAGTATGCAACCCCAGTGAAACCTTAGTCTCGGACGTCCTTATTGTGAAGCTGAGGTTTCTCTAACCGAGACAGCGCGGACTCAAGACGTGGCAAAATGGATACAAAAGCTTTGACTTCACGGACCAATTTCGCAACTTGTGCGCGATTCAATCGTGAATTCTACTCTGCTACCTCGCCTGCACTTGCCCTCAACTCACTGGATTTCTCTGTCAGCTTAGCGCTGTCCTCTTGGCATCCCAGAATCTGGCCGATAGACTGGTGTCCAAAGAGTTGACGGCAAGATTTTACACAGTGCTGCCAGTAGTTTCCCTTTTGCTCTGCATCCCGCTCGGCGGAGCACGCTTTGCACAAGGATGCTTTTTCCGTTTTGCCACCAAAGCCAGCCTTCTGCACTTTCTGCGGTTGGCTCTACGGAGTATCTTCGGGCACAGCTTCTGCTTTTCGTTTGGCCGGTGTCTTTGGTTGCGGACTTTCAGGAGGGGCACTTGGCTTAGAAGCTGCTGCTTTCCCCGCAGCTTTTGCCGTACTGGTCTTAGAATGTCTTAGAAACATTTTTGCGTGAAACTGCCACTCCCACCCGATCAGCATTTGCAACTGGTGCTCTTTCATCGTCTTGTGCAGGCGCGGTCTCGGGTGCACAGCTTCCTCTCCTCAGATTCATTGCTTTCAAAGCATCAAAATAAAAAATGGACCCCGCTTGTATCAAGATTCCGCAGGCAAACCAGCAAGCACTAAGTCAAAACCACACTATCCGATAGCCAAAGCTCACCGGGAGCTGCTGGTTGTCCATGCCTTCCCCTTGGTCTTGTGGATCTCCTGGCTTTTGTGCCTTCGGCTGCTGCAACGGCACGGATAAAGCAAGCAACGTAGGATCGTCCAGGACCTGTGCACAGAGATTGGCGGCCAGGCGGGTGCTGCGGGAACCGTGAAAAGCCTGAATCATTGCTTTTTACAGAAGCCCGTCAGGAAGAAGGGGAAAAACAAGCCAGGGAAACAAATAGAGTCAAGTGACTGGAGGTGGCTTCTTTGGCTCCTTGCCCGCTAGCTGCGCTAAAGTCTTGTCCATGTCATCTTGCAATGGTGGTGCCTCATCTTGCAAAGGTGGTGCCTCATGCTTGCCTGGGGGCAAAGTCAGAAACAAGGGAACTACAAGGTGGTCATGCCCCACAAAAAAGAATTATATGTATAGAGGTTTATGTAGTTTATATTTAGAACTAGGCTTACTGCGGCTCATGGCGATTATATGTACGATTATTTAGGTTTAGAAAAACCAAGTTATAAATAGGTTCCCCTGCTTGCAAGCATTGTAAAAACATCAAGCCATCATGCCTTGGATTCAGCAACATTAACCTAGGTTTTGTTTTGCTGGCCGGGCCTTCGCGAACCAAAGTGCCTTTCAGGCTTCGTTTACCACGGGTCACCCATTCATACATGACATGGCCATCTTCACGCTTCGTGAGATATGCTTCGTGGTATGGTTTTTGACTGCATTGCGCCCGTACAGACCCATCATCAGTGTCCACGGGCTTGATCTCGCCACAACAATTCCGCACACCACAGAAAGCGGGAGCAGGCACCATGCTAATGGGAATGGAAGCTAAGTCAAGTGAAGCTTATCACTCTGCATTTGTAAATTTATCTGTCTATATTTCCAAAGTGATTACAACCCTTAGCCCTTGCAAAGAATATCAATGAACCAGTATCAGACCTGCCCTGTTGTACCAGAAATCTGTGCATATGACAAGTTATAGGGGTGTGCAAGCTAAAACTCCATGATTTTCAAGGGTTTCCTTACGTTTCCTCTCGGAAACAAATGGGGCAATGTAAGCGACCTTTGCAGTAGCACATTGTCCTTGCTGCTCAACCTTACAATCCCCACAATTGCCCATAACTTGCTTTCAGAAGGGAAACGCGCTGCCTACACCACTAGCCACACTTGGGCAAAATGCCTGGAAGCAAATGAAATGCCACCAGCCCGCTCCCAGCAGCACGGTATCAGGCGACAAACCGAAGCCGCCATGGAATGATGGAAGTCTGATACAACCCTATCACAAATAAAACCGATACATACGCATATCATTATCTACCGATTTCTTTGCATATATAGAGACATACACACATGTAAACATGAATGTACATGTATATGTATGTACACGTGTATATATATATATATATATGTATGTATATGTATATGTATCTGTGTATGTATATGATATGTAGATGTAGATGTATATGTATATGTATCTGTGTATGTACATGAATATGTATATGTATATGTATATATTGTATATGTACATGTATATGTATATGTAAATGTATATGTATACGTATATATGTAAATATAAGAAATTTAATACGGTATGCGAACCAAAGGGGTCTGGGGTCCCGCCAGTCTCACCTCACCGGCCCAGAGATCACCTTTTGTCACCCTTTGTCGCACGGTCGGCTACTGCTCAGTCGCGCCACAACCTTGCTTTGCAAAGCTGCAGTGAAACCGGAGTCACAGCTCACCATCTTGAGCCAAAAATGACAGGAGCAAGCGGAGTAAACTCAACGCGGCTCCCCAGTAGCCCTACAAACAGAAGGGGTCAGACAACTAGGCACTTTACATCAGGGGTTGGGTTCACATTCGCCCCCCTGCCTAGTGTCGCCACACCTTCTGTACGAATTATTAGGTCCGCGTACCAAATGGTAACCGCAGGACCTTGACTCCGCGTCTTCGACCGCAAGAGCTTTTAGCTCTGCGTCTCTGACCGCGAGAGTCTAGCTGTTTTGTCT
Organism: Cladocopium goreaui; assembly: GCA_947184155.2. Taxonomy (NCBI): domain Eukaryota; class Dinophyceae; order Suessiales; family Symbiodiniaceae; genus Cladocopium; species Cladocopium goreaui. The sequence continues at coordinate 3,349 of CAMXCT020004330.1, forward strand.
GTGGATTTTCCTCCAGCTTTCTGGTTCTTCTCTGCACGAACCTGAGTCATCGGAACCGACCCCTCACATACTGAATCCAGCCAGTTTCTGAGTTGGTTCGATAACCCGCCAGCTTTGTGGAGCTCCACCCGCCAACCTAGCTCGTGGTTGCCTCTAGAAGCAGTTGTCCAGTTACTGCTCCCGGCGAAGATTTCCCAGCTGTCTTGCCATTCTATGGCCAAAACTTTGGCATGCTGGATCCCTCTGAACCCATTTCTTTGTCTCCCAGCCTCAAGGTAGTGGCTTCTGAGCTCGTTTCCTGTTCGCAGCTGAACATCAAGACCTCCCTCAGCTGCTTGTTCGAGGACTCTTTTCTGCTCTGCCATTCTGTTGGTCTGCGCTTGATCAGCTATGACCTTGACAGGCACTTGATGCACTTCTGCCACTGCAAGAAGAGCACCCAGCAAGTCAGCTCTGTCGATCGCATAAGCGATCAGATCGATTGCCACGGGTCTTGTTTCAGAACAGCTGCGGAGCGCCAAAATGGCCGCTTCCTGATATTCACGTGCTGTAGCGAACATTTCTAAGCTCTTCACTCCACCATTCAGAAAAGGAGTGGGGGACTTCGCGGCTTTGCGGGGCACCTTGTTAGATGCCTTCCCCTTCTGGACCTTTTCAACTTGAGGCGACCTGCTGGTCCGCACTCGGGTTCCAGGACCTTTCCCAGGAAGCGGCATTATCGCCCGCTGTCCCCCTTGGTTGGCCACACTGCCGAGGGCTTTCGCCCGGAGGATGGCAGTACTCGGCCGTTTTAGGGGCGAGCGATGCTCCCTGCTGGCTTTGCTGCTCACATCCCCTTTTTCAGGAGAAGTGTGCGGAGTCTTGAACTCCAGATCATCCAGGATCCTCCGGTCTTTGGACTGCTTCCACATCCACCACCTGAATCCGATCCACCCCCAAAGAAGGATGAACCCGATCACCACGCTCCTTTGCACCAGGTCCGTGAGAGTCATTTGTGCTTGTTCTACTACCTCAGCCGTATTGACTTCTATGACCTGGATCAGAGCCAGTACAGATTCCACGGCTTGCTCTGTGAGTCGTAAGACTCCTCTCAACCCGGCAAGAGCTATGGTGGCGGCCGCAGCCCGCATCACCATCACTTCTGGATGCGCAAAAGGGTGATTTTGATCACTCCCCTTCGGATCGTACTTGCCCCATGTCCAATTGGATCGAGAACTCCAAGAGCTCCCTTGCCAGTCAGAACTTCGGGAACCATGGGACTCCGACCAGTCCTGTGACTGCCACCAGTTTTGAGTCTGAGTCCAGGTCTCGCTTTCTGCCTGGCTTCCTCCCTGGCCGGCCCCACGGTTCTTCTTGCCTCCCCGCTTCTTTCCACGGGTACTGCGGCGGTCTCCATGCTCTCGGACTATGTCTTTCGGATTCGGGCGCTCCAAGCCGCACCGATAACATTTCAGTCTCCAAGTAGCATTTCGGGCGTCGCAACGAGGGCATACGACCGCTCCATGCTCTTTTATGTCCTCTTCTATGGCCTTTCGCCTGCTCGCAGTATCCAAGCGTCCAGCTGAACTCGCTGGATTTGCTTGGCTGTCCGCAGTGCCAGATGCACCCGCAGGGACTTGAGCGTCTTGAGTGTCCGTGGTGCCGGACGCACCCGCTGTACCTGGTTGAGTGTCCGCGGCGCTACCCTCACCCGCTGGATCAGCCATTCGAGCCTCCAATTCAAGATAGCCCTTGGACTTGAGAATCACTCCAGGTCGGCGCCCTTCAGGAGTCCTTGAACGCCGATCGGCGTCGTCGCCTCCCCAGTCGACAGAGCACTCACCTTCATCCTCCTCGTAGGAGTAACTTCCTGATTCGTCATCAGTACCTGGCACTTCTCTTGCCTTGGCCCATTTGGCTTCCTTTTCCCCAAGTGCCTCTTCGGCGCTGACCTCCGCCTTCACCTTGGCCCTTTTCTTCTTAGGCTCAAGTTTTCCAACTCGGTCCTTTTTGGACTCCTGCTGCTCACTTCGCATCACCGTCTGGCCTTCCTTGACTTCTGACTTCACTTCCTTGGCTCCTTTAGCTGTGTGAGCTTCTCGGTCCTTCAAGTTTTGCTCAGGAGTAGGCTGAACCGAGGACGTCGCTGCCGAGTCCTTCACCCCAGTAGCTGCTTCTGCAACTGGGCCCGCCTTAGCCTTTGGCCTAGGACGAGACTCCTCTGGCAACGCTGCCTCCTCAGCAGCAAGCTGAGCCTTGGAAGCCGCGCTTGTAGCCGCAGGCTGGGAGGGAGAAGCCGCGCCAAGGGCCGCAGGCTGCGAAGATGCAGCCGCGCCAGAGGCCGCAGGCTGGGAGGACGTAGCTATGCTAGAGGCTGCAGGCCGGGAGGATACTACTTTTTGACCCTTAAGAAGGTCCTCCCCGGTCCGCAAGTCAGTGACCTCTGCAAGGCAGTCGACAGGAATGCTGAAAAGCACGTAAATTGCTTTTTCATTCCCATAAACTTTTTCGTTCTCCTCAGCCGCACATCGGTACAGAGCTGAAGTGTGAACCTTGATCACCACTTCGCTCCCTTGCTTGACGTGTTCCCGGGCACGGCAGAAATGCAAATGCAATCTGCCCTTTCGCCCCAGCAGGGCTCTCTCACTCATCAAGCCGTATCGCTTGATGCCCTCCCAATTTGTACGGCGAGTGCCGTGAAATAGAAGCGTCCACTCCCTTCTCCGGAGTGCCTTCGGTTGAGGAGAAGAGCTTTTGCGCAGACTTACTCAGCTGGCCTCCTCTTTCCTGGATCATCTCGAGCAGAACTGACACTCGCCTTTCATGCTCCTGCTCCTGCTCCTTTGGCGGTTCATCCAAAACAAGCTCTTGGAAGAAATCCTTCAGCAGGCCTAATTGGCATTCCTCATCTGCCTCGTAGATCTTTTCCCAGTAGAGGGCGCGGATGACCCGCCGCTCCATTGAGGCTTCGTCCACTTCTTCTCCCAGCCAGCCTAAGGCCTCCGACACCCGCCGCAACCTTTTTGCGAACCGGACTGCCGTCTCCGACCCAGGAGCGTAATCCTTCAGAAAAACCTCCTCTTGCTGATGTTTGTGTGGTGCCCTGGTGCCCTTAGTCTTTCCATATCATTGCTTTGGAAGTTTAACAGCATTGGCGCCATGCACCTCAAAGACCTACGTGCCTGCATGACTCCAAGGCTATTGATCCTTGACAATTCCTATGTCGGTCTGTTTGGCATCATCTGTGTAGCTCTTAATGTCACTAAAGTTGTGGAAAATCATCATTAAACTTAATCAAGATTATGTATGGCGCCCGCAAATCCGAACCGGTCTGGGTGTGCGAAAGATGATGTATTAAATTTTGAAATGAAAAGTATCACTGTCATAATCATCTGAACTACCGCCCGCAAATCCGAACCGGTCTGGGCGTGCGAAAGAATCTGAACTAACTCTCTCGCGCTCCCGGGCCGGTCTGGATGTGCGAGAGGACAGTAGCAAATCGCTACTGTCTTCTCGCGCGGCCGGGCCGGTCTGGATGTGTGAGAGCGCAGTAGCAAATCGTGAGAAGCTAGTATAAATCTTCAAAGATAGCATCGTCTCGCGAATCGCTACTGTTCTCTCGCGACTCCGGGCCGGTCTGGCTGTGTGAGAGGACAGTAGCAATTTGCTACTGTCCTCTCGCGAACCAAATGTAGGATAGCACTTCAAATGACTTCTGTTGACCCGCAGTCGTTTGGTTCGAATACTCCTGAACATACTTCAACCATCCATTTTACCCATTCCAACTTACTAAGCAAACAGCTATTTGATACCCCTCAAGTACGGAAATCACGTAAAATAACTTTGAAACTTTTCTACCCACAAACACTCTCACACACACACACATAGGCTCTCAAGCGTGGCCATGTCCGTGTCAAGGGCACGAAGATGGTTCCAGAGAAGAGCGGCCCAAGAGCTACCCACGACTGTTTTGGAAGAGCACATAGAGAAACTCAAAGGCTTTGTCAAGGAGCATAAAGACAAGTGCCTGCCCAGGCCGATGCCTGAAGGTAAGCTTGAGGTGCATGGCGCCAATGCTGTTAAACTTCCAATGCGATGACATGGAAAGACTAAGGGCACCAGGGCACCACACAAACATCAGCAAGTCCTGCAACCGAACAAGAGACATATCACGGAACACGGACTCACCACCAACCGTGGAAGACGCAGCCGACCCGCCTGGACCTATGGCCGGTGGTTCGGCGCCTTGGGCCACTCGAACCCCGCCTTCTGGTGCCCTGGCCAGGGTAGTGGGAAGTCTTTCTTCTTCTTCTTCCTCCTCTTCCTCTTCTTCTGTCTCTTCCACGGCACCCCCGGCCACAGCCAACTGGTCCTTCCATTCAGGGCCGTACAGCGCTTCCATTACGGTCCTCCACAACTGCGCCTCTTCTGCAGTCGTCGTGGTTCTTTCGTCATCTCCATGTCTCCTCTTGCTCGGGCGCTGCCCATCCCTGGCACGCCACGAGTTCCAATCTTGATAGGTCAATAGCCCCGGCCTTGGGACTATACCTTCCTCGATTGCTTCCAGCAATGTTCGGTCGAACATTCGTACTTCCCGAGCCATGCTGGCGGTGAGCTATAGTAGCCTCGACCGTTTCGGTTCTTTCCGCTCAGACTTCCCAGAACAGCCCCCAACTGCGAACCAAAGGGTCCGGGGTCCCGCCAGTCTCACCTCACCGGCCCAGAGATCACCTTTTGTCACCCTTTGTCGCACGGTCGGCTACTGCTCAGTCGCGCCACAACCTTGCTTTGCAAAGCTGCAGTGAAACCGGAGTCACAGCTCACCATCTTGAGCCAAAAATGACAGGAGCAAGCGGAGTAAACTCAACGCGGCTCCCCAGTAGCCCTACAAACAGAAGGGGTCAGACAACTAGGCACTTTACATCAGGGGTTGGGTTCACAGGTACTCAAATCGTCTTCCGCGGCCCTTTCGCGATCGGACGATCAGCGTCTGCTTCCGCAAGCCCTTCCGCGCGCTTCCGCGGACGTGGGTTTCACTTCCGCGGGCCCACCTTAGTTTAATCCCCAATTAACTTTCTTGCTTGGAGGTTTTTGGCGCTGCTCACATAGAGAAAAAGAAGGAACAAAGCAATACACAGTAGGGAAAAATAATGATAACAATAATGAAAAATAATGGAAAATAATGAAAAACAGTTTAAAAGTAGAGAAAAATGAAAAAATGAAAAAATAATGAAAAAGAAATAAGAAGAAGGATAAAAATAATGAAAAACAATGAGAAATAGAAAAGAATGAAAAAAATAAAAAATAAAAATAACAAAATAGTGTTTAAAAAAATGAAATAGAGAAAAATAAGGAAAACAAAATGAAAAATATGAAAAACAAGGGGGGGCCTGAGAACCCAAAAGCAAAACGACAGCAAACAAATTTGAGTAATACTGATAATTGGTTTATTTCTTTTTCGCCTCTTGCCAGCTTCTTTTTGGAAGATGAACATTATGGACGCATTCACTGCAAATTTCATTTTTCCCCACCTGCCAGGTGAGGGTTGTTAGATTTTATCAGAGTTGTTCTCCTCGGCTAGCTGTCCTCCTCGTCCTCGTCCTCCTCCTCCTCGTCCTCCGCCTTCTCCTCCTCCTCCTCTGCCTCCTCCTCCTCCAGTTTCTCCTCGATCATGTCTGCATCAACTTCCACCTCAACTTCCGCCTTGCCAACTCTTCGCCAAGCTCTTTGCCAACTTCCCAGCTCAGTGTGCACCGCTGGACCTCAACCTGGGACCAAACAGCTCAGTGTGCACAGCTGGACCTCAACCTGCGGCCTTCCCAGCTCAGTGTGCACCGCTGGACCTCAACCTGGGACCTTCCCAGCTCAGTGTGCACCGCTGGACCTCAACCTGGGACCTTCCCAGCTCAGTGTGCACTGCTGGACCTCAACGGCCAGATAGAATACCAGAAGATATGCCAGATTGAGTGTTAGAAGATATGTCAGATAGAATGCCAGAAGATATGCCAGAACATATTGCAGAAGATATGCCAGGTAGAATGCCAGAAGATATGCCAGAATATATGCCAGATAGAATGCCAGAAGATATGCTAGATAAAATGCCAGAAGATATGTCAGATAGAATGCCAGAAGATTTGCCAGTAACAAAACTTATAAATGTCATGGTGGGGATAACTCGAAGTAAAGTAATTTCAGCTCTGCGCGGAAACATTGAGTGACAGTGTGCAATAGCCAAGCAAGCTCATTTGAGCACGGTCATGCGACGGCGGCTGATTTCCAAATCAACCTCTCCTTTCCTTTCCCTTCCTTCCCTTCCTTTCCCGTCCTTTCCCTTCCTTTCCCTTCCTTTCCCATCCTTTCCCTTCCTTTCCCTTCCTTTCCCTTCCTTTCCCTTCCTTTCCCTTCCTTTCCTTTCCTTTCCCGTCCTTTCCATTCCTTTCCCTTCCTTTCCCTTCCTGTCCCTTCCGTTCCCTTCCTTTCCCTGAATGCGTAGCAAGGGTTCCCGTTGCCCAACCGTCCGCAACCACTCGCAACCGTCCGCGCGATTGCTATATGGCCGTGCCTCTGGTAAGTTCTCCAGAAGGGGTAATTTTTGCGTTTCGCGTGGCAGGCGTGGCACTTCGTGACATTCAGACGTGTTTTGTAACGTGTCGAAAGTCATTTTGTGTGGCAGGCGCAGTACTTTTGCGACGTTTTCAGAAGATGCGTTGCAGTTTTCGTGGCAGGCGCAGCACTTTGGACGTGTCCATCGTCATTTTGCATGGCAGGCGCAGCGCTTTAGACGCGTCGTGTTGCGTGTTTTTTTGCGAATCGCATTGGCAGGGCTGCGTCAAGTGGCGACAAGGTGCAGATTCCGTGGCAGACGTGGCATTTTGTGAAATGTGCTGAAAATTGACGGAAGCCTCCGGCGTCGCCGTGTGTATGGGGGAAGCTGCAAAATCTCTCCTTTTCGAAGGTTTCCAATCAAGTTGTCATGTCGTTTTGCGTGGCAGGGGTGGCGCTTTACACTCTACACTCCGCACTCTACACTCCACACTGCACACTCTACACTCCACCACACTCTACACTTTGCACACTCCTCACTCCACACTTTACACTTTACACTCTACACGCCACACTCCACACTCGACACTTTCCACTCCACACTCTACACTCCACACTTTACACACCACACTCCTCACTCCACAATTTACACTTTACACTCCTCACTCCACACTCTACACTTTACACTTTGCACTTTCCACTCCCCCTTCACACTCTACACTTTACACTCTACACTCCACAATTTACACTTTGGACTCCACACTTTAAACTTTGCACTCCACACTTTACACTCCTACACGCTCCACACTCTACACCCCAAACTCCACCACACTCCACACTCTACACCCCACACTCCACCACACTCCACCACACTCCACACTTTACACTCCACACTCCACAAACTACACTTTCCACTCCACACTCCACACTCGACACTTTACACTCCACACTCCTCACTCCACAAATTACAGTTTACACTCCTCACTCCACACTCCACACTTTACACTTTGCACTCCTCACTCCACACTTTAAACTTTGCACTCCACACTTTACTCTCCACACTCCGCACTCTACACTTTACGCTGTACACTTTACACTCTACACTCCACACTTTACATTTTTGACTCCTCACTCCACACTTTACATTTTACACTCCTCACTCCGCACTTTACACTCCACACTCCACACTCTACACTTTACACTCCACACTTCACACTCTGCACTTTCCACTCCACACTCCACACTCTATACACTTTACACTCACACTGTGCACTTTACATTTTTCACTCCACACTTTACATTTTACACTCCTCACTCCACGCTTTACACTCCACACTCCACACTTCCCACTTTACACTCCACACTCCACACTTTACACTCCACACTTTACACTCCACACTCCTCACTTTACACTCCACACTACACACTCTACACTTTACACTCCACACTCCTCACTCCACACTTTATACTTTACACTCCACACTTTACAGTTTGCACTTTACACTCTACACTTTACACTCTATACACTTTACACTCTACACTCCACACTCCACACTTTACACTCCACGCTTTCCTCTCCACGCTTTACACTCCACACTTTACACTCCACACTTTACACTCCACACTTTTACGCTCCACACTCCGCAGTCTACACTTTACACTCAACACTCTACACTCCACACTTTACCCACTGCACACTCCACACTTTACACTCCACACTCCTCACTCCACACTCCACACTTTACACTCCACACTTCCCACTTTACACTCCACACTCTACACTTTACACTCCACACTCCACACGTTACACTCCACACTCCGCACTCTACACTTTACACTCTACACTCCACACTCTACACTGTCCACTCCACACTGACTGCAGACTGGTAACAGGGGAAATATGTATATACAACACTGTTCAAATAAACTTTTGCAGAAAATTGTTCTGAGTGACTGCATATCCATTAAAATACGTGTGAGCATTCGGGTTCGTGGGCTGCATCTTGTTCTTCTCCCCACCCATTTCCAGCCACTCACTTGCACCCACGCCGTCCGCAGCCGTGAACGCAATTCTCCGCACCCATTTCCCGTCCGCAGCCGTCCGCACAGCCAAGCTCGCTCATCCCCAGCGGCTTCTTCTCCCCACGCATTTCCAGCCACTCCGTTGCACCCACGCCGTCCGCAGCCGTCCGCGCAGTTCTCCGCACCCATTTCCCGTCCGCAGCCGTCCGCGCAGCCAAGCTCGCTCATCACCAGCGCGATCCCCACCCATTTCCAGCAACTCACGCCGTCCGCAGCCGTCCGCGCACCCATATCCCGTCCGCAACCGTCCGCGCAGCCAAGCTCGCTCATCACCAGCGGCTTCTTCTCCCCACCCATTTCCAGCCACTCCCTTGCACCCACGCCGTCCGCAGCCGTCCGCGCAATTCTCCGCACCCATTTCCCGTCCGCAGCCGTCTGCGCAGCCAAGCTCGCTGATCTCCAGCGGCTTCTTCTCCCCACCCATTTCCAGCCAGTCCCTTGCACCCAGGCCGTCCGCAGCCGTCCGCGCAATTCTCCGCACCCATTTCCCGTCCGCACCCGTCCGCGCAGCCAAGCTCGCTGATCTCCAGCGGCTTCATCTCCCCACCCATTTCCAACCAATCCGTTGCACCTACGCCGTCCGCAGCCGTCCGCGCAGTTCTCCGCACCCATTTCCCGTCCGCAGCCGTCCGCGCAGCCAAGCTCGCTCATCACCAGCGGCTTCTTCTCCCCACCCATTTCAAGCCAATCCGTTGCACCCACGCCATCCGCATGCAGCCGTCCGCGCAATTCTCTGAACCCATTTCCCGTCCGCAGCCGTCCGCGCAGCCAAGCTCGCTGATCTCCAGCGGCTTCTTCTCTCTACCCATTTCCAGAAACCCCCTTGCACCCACGCCGTCCGCGCAATTCTCCGCACCCATTTCCCGTCCGCAGCCGTCCGCGCAGGGAAGCTCGCTGATCTCCATCGGCTTCTTCTCCCCACCCATTTCCAGCCACTCCCTGGCACCCACGCCGTCTGCAGCCGTCCGCGCAAATCTCCCCACCCATTTGCTGTCAGCAGCCGTCCGCGCAGCCAAGCTCGCTCATCACCAGCGGCTTCTTCTCCCCACCCATTTCCAGCCACTCCCTTATTGTACCACGCCGTCCTCAGCCGTCCGCGCAATTCTCCGCACCCATTTCCCGTCCGCAGCCGTCTGCGCAGCCAAGCTCGCTCATCACCAGCGGCTTCTCCTCCCCACGCATTTCCAGCCACTCCCTGGCACCCACGCCGTCCGCAGCCGTCCGCGCAATTCTCCGTACCCATTTCCCGTCCGCAGCCATCCGCGCAGCCAAGCTCGCTCATCACCAGCGGCTTCTCCTGCCCACGCATTTCCAGCCACTCCCTGCATGGCACCCATGCACGCCGCACCCATTTCCCGTCCGCAGCCGTCCGCGCAGCCAAGCTCGCTCATCACAAGCGGCTTCTTCTTCCCACCCATTGCAAGCCACTCCCTTGCACCCACGCCGTCCGCAGCCGTCCGGCCGTCCGCGCAGTTCTCCTCACCCATTGGCCGTGCGCAGCCGTCCGCGCAGCCAAGCTCGCTCATCCCCAGCGGCTTCTTCTCGCCACCCATTTCCAGCCACTCCCTTGCACCCACGCCGTCCGCAGCCGTCCGCGCAATTCTCCCCATCCATTTGCCGTCCGCAGCCAAGCTGGCTCATCCCCAGCGGCTTCTTCTCCCCAACCATTTCCAGCTGCTCCCTTGCACGCACGCCGTCCGCAGCCGTCCGCGCAATTCTCCCCACCCATTTGCCGTCCGCAGCCGTCCGCGCAGCCAAGCTCGCTCATCACCAGCGGCTTCTTCTCCCCACCCATTTCCAGCCACTCCCTTGCACCCACGCCGTCCGCAGCCGTCCGCGCAATTCTCCGCACCCATGTCCCGTCCGCAGCCGTCCGCGCAGCCAAGCTCGCTCATCAACCCTCTTCCAACCATCCCTTGCACCCACGCCGTCCGCAGCCGTCCGCGCAGTTCTCCGCATCCATTTGCCGTCCGCAGCCGTCCGCGCAGCCAAGGTCGCTCATCACCAGCGGCTTCTTCTCCCCACCCATTTCCAGCCACTCCCTTGCACCCACGCCGTCCGCAGCCGTCCGCGCAGTTCTCCGCACCCATTTGCCGTCCGCAGCCGTCCGCGCAGCCAAGGTCGCTCATCACCAGCGGCTTCTTGTCCCCACCCATTTCCAGCCACCCCCTTGCACCCACGCCCTCCGCAGCCGTCCGCGCAGTTCTCCGCACCCATTTGCCGTCCGCAGCCGTCCGCGCAGCCAAGCTCGCTCATCACCAGCGGCTTCTTCTCCCACCCATTTCCAGCCACTCCGTTGCACCTACGCCGTCCGCAGCCATCCGCGCAGTTCTCCGAACCCATTTGCCGTCCGCAGCCGTCCGCGCAGCCAAGGTCGCTCATCACCAGCGGCTTCTTCTCCCCACCCATTTCCAGCCACTCCGTTTCACCCACGCCGTCCGCAGCCATCCGCGCAGTTCTCCGCACCCATTTGCCGTCCGCAGGCGTCCGCGCAGCCAAGGTCGCTCATCACCAGCGGCTTCTTCTGTTCTCTTCTCCCCACCCATTTCCAGCCACTCCGTTGCATCCACGCCGTCCGCAGCCGTCCACGCAGTTCTCCACACCCATTTGCCGTCCGCAGCCGTCCGCGCAGCCAAGGTCGCTCATCACCAGCGGCTTCTCCTCCCCACCCATTTCCAGCCACTCCGTTGCATCCACGCCGTCCGCAGCCGTCCGCGCAGTTCTCCGCACCCATTTGCCGTCCGCAGCCGTCCGCGCAGCCAAGGTCGCACATCACCAGCGGCTTCTTCTCCCCACCCATTTCCAGCCACTCCGTTGCATCCACGCCGTCCGCAGCCGTCCACGCAGTTCTCCGCACCCATTTGCCGGCAGCCGTCCGCTCCATTCCTTTCCCTTCCTTTCCCATCCTTTTCCGTTCCTTTCCCATCCTTTCCCTTTCTTTCCCTTCCTTTCCCATCCTTTTCCGTTCCTTTCCCATCCTTTCCCTTCCTTTCCCTTCCTTTCCCTTCCTTTCCCTTCCTTTCCCTTCCCTTTTCCTTCCTTTCCCATCCTTTCCCTTCCTTTCCCTTCCTGTCCCTTCCTTTCCCTTCCTGTCCCTTCCTTTCCCATCCTTTCCCTTCCTTTCCCTTCCTTTCCCATCCTTTCCCTTCCTTTCCCTTCCTTTCCCTTCCTTTCCCTACCTTTCCTTTCCTTTCCCTTCCTTTCCCTTCTTTTTCCTTCCTTTTTCCTTCCTTTCCCTTCCTTTCCTTTCGTTTCCCTTCCTTTTTCCTTCCTTTTTCCTTCCTTTCCCTTCCTTTCCCTTCGTTTCCCTTCCTTTCCCTTCCTTTCCCTTCCTTTCCCTTCCTTTCCCTTCCTGTCCCTTCCTTTCCCTTCCTTTCCCTTCGTTTCCCTTCCTTTCCCTTCCTTTCCCTTCCTTTCCTTTCCTTTCCTTTCCTTTCCCTTCCTTTCCTTTCCTTTCCTTTCCCTTGCACCCACGCCGTCCGCACACCACCGTTCGAGCCAGGTCGCTCCCCCACGCGGTTAAACAACTAAACGAGAACCCAAGCATCGAAGATGCTTTTGGGAAAAAAAACACCAAGCAACCAAGGGATTCAAAGGATTTGTAATTGTTTGATTTGAAAGTTAAAAAAGAAGAACTTGACTATCCTAGTTGCTGGTTTCCAAAAACTCTGTGGATACATTGCCTGTATTGCATGGTATTTCTGGTGCTCACATCTGAATATGTGCTTTAGATTAGATGTGACTTGCATTCCATTCCCAGCAATGGTTGGCACTTGCTTTCACTGGGTAAAAATCACCATTTGGGTTGGTTCGAATTATCTCACAGGCGCTTGAAAAAACGCAAGTTGCACCCCACCCAGTGATTCCAACTGGGTCAATCTCTCATAAGCGATCTACAGCTGGGCATGTTCCCTTTGCAACTGGCCTTTAACTTGTAAAATGTTGTTGACCACTTGTACCCAGGAATTAAAAAGCACATCCCACAAAAGTATAGCTTTTAATCACCCAAAGAGGGCTGATATTCCAAAAACTAGGGCCCCGAGATAGCTAATTAAGTTGGTTTAACATGCATGTTAACTAACTGTAATTATGATACTTGTAACATCTTGTAACTATATGTCAGTAACTATAGTATTCATGGGGTGAATCTAAACCAACATTCACATCACTGGGGCCCACGTTGCCGTCAGATGCGCCTCCGTCAGACTTTGGAGCTGTTGTTGCAGGCTCGCTCGCTCGGCCTGGTAGTTCTGCGGGATATATATGGCCAATCTTGGTCATAGCCAGCAAAAAAGAGCATCAAATAGCTGCTGAAAATGCTGCTTATATAGTAGGTTCAAACGTGGATTCCCTAGTGAGTACCAATCCAATGTTGACCTGTTGACCCAGTACCAAGCCTGATCAGAAATGGCTAGTATCAACTTCGTATAAACCATCAGGCCATGTAGCTTGCCACATTGAAAAGCCGGGTTACTCCACCTATAGCTGGGGTCTCAGCCTACTAAGAAGGATCAACCACCAAGTAATTCCATGCGTGGCCGAACCGATCAAAGGTGCTTTGGAACGGTTTGGAAGGAATGATGTGGTGAGGACTTCAACAACCAGACTGAGTATTGAACCAGCAAAGATGAAGATTCCAGGCAACTAACAATGTGCATTCAAAATATGTTCACGCAGCTGGGGCACGTCTGAGATAGAAGGAGGAATTCACCAAAATCAATTGCTTGACCATGTTGGTAAGCTGGCTACACATGGTGGTTTTTCTCCATCTGGGTCTGTTGTCTACACATGGTGGTTTTTCCATCTTAGTCTGTTCATAAAGTTCTGATCTTATTTTGCCATAATTCAGGGTATATCCAACCATTTTTTCCATGAATTATGGCAAATATATATATATATATATATTACTGTATATATATATATTTATTATATATATACCCATCCAATATTTTTATATATTTTTCACACTTCCAGACACCTCCAACTCCATGAGTCGTTGGTCAAATCCCTACTTGGTCCTGTGATCCCGGACCCGAAGCATCTTCACTTCAGCCTGGGATGTCCCGGGAAACCCATGGGAAGTAACCCACAGCATTGGAAGTGGGATAAAACGCGGCAGAAAATTACAAGGTTAGGCCCTGGGATGGTAGCTAAGTTGGTGCAAATAACTAGGGCAATCCTATATTTGTTTGGTCGATAGCTATAATTTTCAGGGTCATTTTGAGTATGTACCCTCTGGTAATCAAACCTGGCTAGTTGGGAAATCCCCTATGAATGGGGGTTTGAAGCTGGGAAAATCATTGAACTAAATTGGTGGATTTTCCAGCAAGCCATGTTTGATTACTGGATGGTATATTCTAGGTTGTTTCAAAACATCCCAGTTTTCCTCAAAATGTATGGATGAAATTGATGAAATGGGAAGTTGGTGAAAACTAACCGGAGTTTCCCAACTTTTGAAGCGGCTTAATTGTTCAAAACCTATCGAAGATATCATCTATATGCGTATGTATGTATGTATGTATGTATGTATGTATGTATGTATGTATGTATGTATGTATGTGTGTATGTATGTATGTATGTATGTATGTATGTATGTATGTATGTATGTATGTGTGTATGTGTGTATGTGTGTATGTGTGTATGTGTCTGCATATCTGTATGTCTGTATGTCTGTATGTCTGTATGTCTGTATGTCTGTATGTGTGTATGTGTGTATGTGTGTATGTGTGTATGTATGTGTGTATGTCTGTCTGTCTGTCTGTCTGTCTGTCTGTCTGTCTGTCTGTCTGTCTGTCTGTCTGTCTGTCTGTCTGTCTGTCTGTCTGTCTGTCTGTCTGTCTGTCTGTCTGTCTGTCTGTCTGTCTGTCTCTCTCTCTGTCTGTTCGTCTCTCTGTCTATGTCTCTACTGTCTCGCATGTCTCCTATTTCTCGAGGGAGCTATGGAGCTATGGAGTATCTGGTAGGTAATGCAGGCATGCAGGCATGCATGATGGAATGAATGAATGAATGAATGTATTAATGTATGTATTAATGTATGTATTAATGTATGTATTAATGTATGTATTAATGTATGTATTAATGTATGTATGTCCGTATTTATATACATACATATTTGTTTTTTATTTGTTTATATATTTATTTGTATTTATGTATATATAATTATATATATATAGATACATGTGCTGAAGATGTGGAGTTGATCAAAACTAGCTGGACATACCCATGGGTCGATTCAGCAGAGAGGTGAGCATCAACCCATCTGGCGAGCACCAAAAAATCGACCACGAAATTTGACACAAATGAATGAAAGTAGATCCCATCTCCCATGAAATTATGATAAATTAGGATGATAAGAAGTACATCTGTTTAATCCCATGTTCACTCATCATCCTCGTTCATATGAAACAACCCCCATTGTATGGTCCCCAAATATGTGGTGGTTTCATCCCAGCGAGCCTCCTGAGGAAGCTCCTCATCACGAGAGATGCCTGGTGAAGCTGGGGTGTGGGAAAAAACCTGGAGAAACAAGTGGATAAACCGGGTCTAATGTGGTGAAACTGGATTTAATGTGGTGAAGCTGGGTTTAATGTGGTGGTGGATAGGATAGGGCACCCCAGTCTCAAACAAAGCCACTCATCGGGACATCCAAAATCTCATCAAAAACTGATGTGCCAAGAAGTGTTTTTTTCTTGGTGAATGAAAACCAACAAAAGAACACATCTGTGGATTTCACATCAAAAAATAAGGGGAAACGTCTCCAACCCTCTTTTTCTCCCTACATGATGCGTCCTAAAAAAGAAGCATAAACGCATTCCACACGGTTTTTTTTAGGCAATTCAAGGCAGCGAAAGATTTTGCCCACGCAGGGAGGTTGGGCGCCACTGTCAGCCTGGCACTTCTGGGGTCTGGGTGAAAGTTTGGGCTGACCACGAATGGATGCTACAAGGTGGTGCCCCAGTTCGTTAGCTAAGTTGGTGAACATAAGTCCGATAACTATGGCTATGGTTTATAGATGTTTATAGGTGATATATCTATAGTTAATGGGATTATAAATTATAACCCATTTATAACTTTAGGGGGCACCACCTTGTATCGTTTGGAGGCTGCTCAAAAAAAACTTCGTTTCACCCCTTGATACGGATCCCCGTCCCGTTCTAACGAAGAATCGGAATGAATCGGATCACAATGGCATTGGGACAGTTTCGCATATTTTGACGGCAAAAATCTCTTGGTTTTCTACAAAAGTTCCAGCCTCCAGCGAAACAAACCATAGGAAAACCATGCGAAAATAACTTATAAGTGTGTACGGTTTATGGTAGAAAGAAGTATAGTTAATGGATGTTCATGGGCTTTATAAACCAACTTATAACTGGGGAGCACCATCCTGTAGGAAAATGCTGATTTAACCAAAAAAATTTGTGGGATTTCATGGGATGTCATGTGTTTTAAACAACCAAACATAACACCTATAGCAGATACAGTACCCTGATCACTTTTTTGGGGTATCCGATGGTTTTCCTATCGGATATCTATGGCCAACCAACTCGATGTTTTGGGTGTGTCTGACAATATTGGATTTACTTCATAAGATGACAATTTCGTAGGGGAAAATGATGATAAACCGTCAAATTTGGGAGCACCTTGTTTTCAGAAAAAGAAAAAAAACTATAGCAAATAAAAAGTGTTTACGTATATATATATATATATAATATATATAGTAATTATGCTCGTTGATAGATAACCATATAATACCATATATACAGTATATCCATATCATATCTATGTAAATTATATATAAGTAGAATTGCGTGCGTCTTCAGTTTTTTTTTCGTGGGCTGCAATCTTTGCTTAACATGATATGAAAGCAGCATATGTATATCATTGTATCATGTTAATCCACTGATATCTATCAGTGGTTGGGATATCAGCCATAAAAGATGGATTCAATGGATCTGGGGTCAGGTTTTGGGATGGCCATGCCATGGCTTCAGTGAAACTCGCCTGGATACCCCGGGATACCCCTTGAAGAAGGCCCACAGAGCCCCTGGTGTTTTCAAAAGCCAAGATGCCAAATTTTCAATAGAAAAAGGCCGTAAATCCGCTGAATCATCATTGTCCCAAATCAAAACAAAGAGTTTTAGGGATAAAAACTTCCCATTCTCAGACACACCCAGTTCTGGTGCTTAGTTGGAACTCCCATCATCCAAAAAATCTAAGTTGGGAGGTAGTAAAGATATTTTATTGAAAGATTGACAAAAGACTATAATACGGATTTTTCCCTGTTTTTCCTACTTTTTCATGTGGGTAAAACAATGCCAAATTAACCACCCATTTTCCTGGGAATTGTTTATTACATCTTGCCCAAGGCACTGGTGGCCAGTCGAAATCTGCCACCTCGAACTGCGCCAGTCCTCCAACCACTTGGGAGCGTTTTTTGGTGCCCTCCGGTATATCAATGAACATAGATCCAGATAGGGCTTGGAAGATTCGTGTCCATTGAAAATTCTGGCTATTTTTGTGTTATTTTCAGGGCCTATGTTAATTTACCAGAGGGTAAATCGATGAAGAAATCCAAGATATTCCAACGGTGATGAATTGGAATTTCAGAATTTCATGAACAGAGACCAGCATGGGAATCTAACAAGAAACTCAGAAACATTGACAAAGTGTAGAACGGAGGTTGGCAAATGTCCTAGTTGAACATCACCCAAGTATTAAGAGTGTAATCTCCAGCAAAAACTTGAAGGTGATGTTCAAAATCAAAAAAAAAGGACATTTACCAACCCCTGTAGTTAAACAGGATGTTATACTAAGATTTTTTTTGACGCCAACACTGTTGAGTTTCTCCATCTGGCGGCAGGGAATCGGATTGCGGCTCGCCCCATGAGATGCTTTCGATCACATCAACCAGCAGCCTTGTGCACCGCTGACGCCGTTGCCAGCTCAGGACTTGATCATACGCCAGATCAATGTAGTATCCGCCAAAAAGATGTAGAAAGTTCTAACACATATGGTGAACCACTCCAAGTCTAGATAATATTACTGCATCAGTTCACCATAGTTCACCATAGTTCACCTGTTTTGCATCCTGTCTTTTCCATTCTTTTCCTTCCAGAATGTCAGAGGAAATCACCATCTCTGAACAAAAAAAGGACGGAGCCCACCTTTCGCAGCACGCGATAGAAGAGCTTCCCAGGACCAATGCCCTTCCCACGTGTATCGCCTTGGGCGGGCGTAACTTGCTCCCGGGCATCGTGATGAATGATCAGCCGGAGTCAGGCCGAAAATAAAATCAGAAATATAAAGTTAAGATTAAATAACTACATATGTTGTTGGATGTGATTGGTATATGCATGTATATACCGGTAATAACATGGTAACCCTAATATAAATTTCTAAGATATTCCAACAGTTTTTAACAAATTCTACCATCTGGTTATTTAACACAGCCATGGAAAATCACCATTTTTAATAGGTAAACTATCTATTTCTATGGGCCATGGCTTCCATGGCTATGTTAAATAACTAGAGGGTACATGGTAATCATGATCAGGTCACCATGATGGTTGCGAATCTGCACCACCAATTTAAGGGATGGGAGCTTTCAAGCCTATGAAAATAAGGGGATGTTGAAGCCCTGTATCAACTGGTGATGAACGGATGAATCGCAACGGCCGGCCCACAAACACAGTATGAAAACATCATCTTTTTGGTATCTATATAGTTTTCCTTCTGGAGATGTTTTCGTCATCTTTTTGGGGGGAGTAGTGGAAATATCAGAATGGGATTCCCACACGCAACTGCTGCAGGAACCCATCTCATGACAGCAGGGTCACCAGGGTCAACTACTGGAGGATTTTCAAGGTTGCTCCGTGTCCATCTGCAAATGAGACCTCTGAAGCATCAGTGGATCGATGTGGAGAATCATGAAACTCATTGATCGATTCTAAGATTCAAGGATAGGATGTTGGTCTGTTCGATGTATGTATTTCAAGGTTGCTGACCTACCCCACGGGTCACATGGGAATTGCGAAAATGGTTGTCTCGTTTCACGACATCACACCCACGGCCCACGCCGTTCAAACAAAACGCAAACTTCACATGGAAATACCGCAACAAATAGGATCGTCATTTCATCCAGCCCTCCCTTTTCGCTTGAGTTTCAACAAAACGCATTTATCAATATGGCAACTTTGGCAAATCTTGGGGGTATACTCCATTTTTGGAGAAAACCCCTTGGGATATTCCCACACACAAGTTGCCTGATCTATTCCTACATGACTTGGATTTCCTCTTGTCACCTGGCCAACCGCAAGACATGCCACATGCTAGGTCAACATTTCCCAAATTTAGCAAGACTTGCTTCCTATCCATTTTTTAAAATAGGTCAGCAACTGAGTCATATATACACCACTGGCGATTCCTGGTTTCCACATGGTTCCACATCCGACACCGACAAGTCCAAAGGCGGCCTTGTGACCCATCTCCTCAATCCGAAGTGGTCAGTGGTGCCGTCACCCCATGGAATGCCCCATAAATCAACCATTGATTGAACTGCTGAAGGGCTCAAAAATTGTACACACTGAAACATTTGTTAAAAACTGATTGGGGGATTTCATCCTAGGGCTCCAAACATCTTCTGAGACTGTATTTGGGGTTAGGGGTTGGGGCCCAAACACCTTCTCAGAGGGCGTTTGGAGCTGGTGAGGGTTTGAATCACATGTTGGTTGGTGTTGTTGTTTGGAAAGTTGGATTTATCCAAACAATGGATTTGACCAAGCAACGAAAAACTGATGTTAAGTTAACAAAAACTATGAACAACGTAGAGATATGGACTGAGACTTGATGGCAATATTGCAGGTGCCTAAATTCGAGGTACCGAACGTCGGTCAAGTCAGTAAAGGCCTTTGGATTCGGGAACATCATTGCAATCTATGGCCTCATGACATCCAGTTGGGTACCTGTGTTTTTTTCAGGTGAACAGACTGTAAATCTGGCTGTGGGTCACAATTGAGCACTCCAAAAAATGTTTGAGGCTGGTAATCAAACATGGCAATTTAAAAACAAGAACAACAACGACGACGGCGGCGGCGACGACGACGACCACCACGACGAGTTGACGATGACGATGACGATGACGACGACCACGACCACGACCACGACCACCACAACAACAACAACAACAACAATTGATCACAGTTATAGGCGGTCTTTTCGTTTACTAGCCGAGCCCACAATTGGATAGTTTTGGGTCCTCAACCCATGCCTCCCAGCTTTCGCCGCCCAAACTTTTGCGAAAGCGCGGCCGGTCGGTGCTAGGCATGTGACCATGACTTGCGCGCACAGGCGGGGCCCTTTGCGTCAGTTCAGGTCACACTGATAATTGAAAATTTCACAGGCTTGAATCGGATTGAACCCTGAAACAAGCCTGAAACATCCTACTACATGGCCGGTTACCGGTGATATGTGGGATGACATATGATGACATGAAGGCATCTCTCTACCAATAGCCAGTTGTTTCACATCGTCTGTCACTGTTAGCCGGTCATCTTGTACAAACCCACTGATCCGTTTGGATTGCGGGATCAAGACATTTCGCGACATTCCACACCGTTTTACCATGTGATCACGAAGAAACCATGAATAAAAACGAGGTCCAGCCATCCAGCCACTCCTAAACAGGTCCACCTCAGGTGCCCCATGACTTGGCTGCTCTGCTGTCAACTCGTCCCCTTGGCCACCTTGGGGCTGTGCTCGCTGTTGCTCTCCAGCACCTCCGCATTGTCAATCTTGACGACTTCCGTGCTGGAGCCGTCCATAGAGGGACCCAGCAGGGAAAGGAGCACAGGGAGGAAGATCAGGCCATGGGCACCTGCCGCAAACGGGCGATGAGATAGCCCCGAAATGGTGTCCAAAAAAAGCGGGTTTGTTGGAAAATGGACCGTTGATGATCGGTTTATTGGAAAATATTGAAAAATAAGAATTGTCACACAGTGACAGCTCTGGCAAAACCTTTGAAAACATGGTTCATGTGCTGCTCAAGACCCTAGCCGCCCTAGTCCCCTTGGGACGAAAGTTTTTTGAAGCAAAGTGTCAAACAAAAGCATAGCCCAAAGCGTGCGGCAATTGGTTATGAATATTCAGGATAACAATCATTGATCATCTTTCAAACTGCATCTGCACAATTCTGCACATGTTGATTGTAGCAATGGTAATATCGGTAGTCTATGATTGTTGCTCATGGGTTTTTATCATTTTTATTGTGTGTTTGCCTCTATTGTATGTTTGCCTATACCCTAGTAAACCCCCCTTAAAGAGACACCCGATTAATTACGCAATTCATCATTGTAACATATTCTAACTATATAGTATACTGTATATAGTATATACCATAGTCGTACAATATAGATTCCAACAATAGATGGATGAACAAACCAACTTATCATTCGGGAACATTATATTGTAACTGCTCTTGGCGGCCAACATACACTGCATTACACTGCCCTGATGCTCCAGAAATGATAGATCCATAACGAGCTCCCCAATGAGATAGTTCCTTTGTCAAATTGGTGGGTCGGATGGATCACTTAATTTTTGGTGGAAACACGGGACGTCAACCAAAATCACAGCACATTTTACTGGTTGGTGGTTTTTCGCCACCCCTCTGAACAATGATGGAGTTGGTCAGTTGGGATGATGACATTCCCAATATGCCAATATCTGGGAAAGTTATAAAATTCCATGGTTCCAGTCACCGCCACCCAGTTGACCAACGACACCAACTTTTCCCAGGTTTCTCCCAGGCGCGGCCACCCCGGCACGCCTCCAGCCACGACGATGCCGAAAAACATCTTGAAGAAGACCCGAAAGGCTTGACTGGAGGAAAAGGCCAAAGGCAGAATCGCCATGAAGGTCGTACCTCTCCAGGCAAATTGGAAGATGGGAGCAGACTTTTTTCTGGTTCCTTTTATAAGCTTTCAGTATCCATGTCTTATAGAATACAGTGAAACATACCCCCGGAAACCCTGGTTGAGCATTGGATCTGAGCATTTCGTGCATCGTCCCAAAAATCAAGCAGCTTCTCATGACTGACTGCTACTGGCTGAAATGTCCCAACCAGTCTTTGCCATGCAAATCAATGTACGAACAAAACGTCCAATATTGAGTCATACAAAAAGTATATCTAGACATGATGGAGACTTTCAGTTCAATTTCCCAGCGCTATTGCCAATTATTCAACGGACACATCGGATTACTTCAACCCATTGGGAGCTTGAGCCTATCCAAGAAAATATGCTGGAGACTTCCGATTTTCGGTGATGGAAGCAAAAAACATCAAAAACCATCCAAAACATTTGAAATCAGCAACCAGTGCTATATCTTAGGATATCTTAGGCACTGCCTGTAACAGCAACTCTTTCTAGAGGTATATATATATATATACAAATATCCCTAAACTATTTTCTGTAAATATACATATATTATTATATATTATTTATTATTAATATTATATTATACCATACTATATTATATTGTATTATTTTATATTGTATTATATTGTATTATATTGTATCATATTAAATTATATTATTTTTATATTGTATTATATTGTATTATATTGTATCATATCATATTATATTATTTTATGTTCTGTTGTTATGCTATATTATATAATATCATATTATATTGTATTATATTATAATGT
Organism: Cladocopium goreaui; assembly: GCA_947184155.2. Classification (NCBI taxonomy): domain Eukaryota; class Dinophyceae; order Suessiales; family Symbiodiniaceae; genus Cladocopium; species Cladocopium goreaui. The sequence goes on from CAMXCT020004330.1 coordinate 25,658, forward strand.
ATTATTTTGTATTATATTATATTATAGCGTTATATTATATCACATTATATTGTATCATATCATATTATATTCATTATATATATATATATATCATCCCCCTTATAATGAAGTGTCTGACCCGGGTGGCGCCAATATATAAAGAACCCCTATTTTTTCCATGATAAAATGACAAATGCGCCACACCAAAGTTTGTAAAAGCCATGAATACTATACATATATCTACCATAAACCATGAACCATGCTGAAACTACTTATAAATCAACTTAACTATCACCCTGTCTGTGGGCGCGTCAGACGTGCTCTACCTTCGGTCGGCAGAGGTGGGCTGAAGCCAACACGCCTTCTCCTGTCGATAATGCGAGATTCGCCCACTCGGGAACTCTGCCATCAGTGTATCGCACTCGTACGATCTGACCGCTACCGATCACCTTCTTCCAGCGGGGCTCAACCCTGTCATTCAGCGCCACTTTCACCGCTTCCTCTTGAGACAGGCGGTGGTTCCAGATGACAGACTCGGCACTGAAGTCCTCTGGTGTATCTTTCGCCCTAGGCGAGCGCTCTTTGTAAACTAGGCGCCTCTGGTTCATGGTGGTGAACATGGGAGTCTGAGGATCGCTGTGCACTCCAGCGTTGCCGCCACGCTCGACGATGACAGCCTTGAGCGAGATTGATGAGCTTCCATCAGGTGGAAGGTAGTGCCCAAACTTGCCCTGCCAGCCCTCCTTGACTATCGCGTTGCTGAGCACCACTCTCAGTTCGCCGGCCCTCCACGTGTTCACGTAATCTTGGAACCTCTGGTAGACGTACTCGAGGACCGCAGTGCGCCTTCTCACCCGTCCCATCGGCAAGTTGTTTATGGACCAGTAGATGGCGAGTTGCTCCATCACATTCTCTCCGACGGTGATCTCCATCTCGGTGAAGAAGTCGCGCAACACTGACGCGAGATCCCAATACTTGGGTCCCTGCGGGTAGTCTCTTGCGCGCCCAGATACTTCTGCGCTCAGCCCGTGAGCACCAGGGACGACTCCGCCCTGCGGCTCCACGTGTATATGCTGAACTTGCCTGTGACGCCTTGCACAACAGGCTTGCCGCGCATATTCCGCGTGTCGACTGACGACCAGATGCAAGGCATTGTCAGTCGATACTCGTCAGCCTCGTCTCCAATGCAGGAAAGAGCAGGGACGATTGCGACGAAAGTGCGCTTTTCGACGCCAGGCGTGGGGTCAATTGCAACAGGAGCGTTTGGCCACTCGTAAGATTGGTTGTCTGGCCATCGATTGTTGCCCATCGACGACACAGGAGCGAACCTCACGAACCTCCAGATGCGGCCGAACTTGTCCATGTAGTCGCCATCCATCCAGCCCATTCCGTACCCTCCAGGCTGCTTGGCGGCAGACCTGAATGCCTCGAGGGCCATGCATGGGATGCAAGTAGCTGCCATGTCCATGAGGTAGGCTTGGATGTCGCCAGGCCCGATACTCATCACCATGGAGAGCCACGGGAGTATCGGGACCGAATGGTCGCTCACTGGGATGGTGTCTATCTCTAGGCGCTTCAGAGCGAGACAGTCTGCTGCAGTCTTGCCGGTCACCGCCAGTGGAATCGTGCAGTTCCAATCGCTGAACGCTGCCGGCGTGTTCGACAGCACATCCACTGTGGCGATGTTGGGCACAGACACAGGCCTGACGAGCGACTGGCCTCTGACTCGCGTGACCGCTATGGCGTCAACATCCTTGTTGCTGTCGAAGGGCACTAGATCTCCGCCGTGCGTGGTGCTAGGGTCTGCTTCTGGCTCTGCCCGAGCGGGAGCCTTCGTGCCGGGCCCAAACCACACCAGGCTGTTCACGCGGCGATCCGTGACCGTGCGGTATGCGTACTTCTCTAGTACGTACCCGTCTCCTGCCACGTCAGAGAGCAGCGCGAATATGCAGGATGGCTCGTTGGGAGTGTCCTTCAAGTACAGGTTCGCGATCCTTGTCCTGTCTTGTTTCACGAACCTCTCTGGCACGTAGCCGAGCGAAGGCGACAAGCACCAGTATCCTCTGCGTACGCGGTGGCACACCGGTCGACTGAATGCCTGTGTCACAAAGTTGGCAAGGGATGCCAAGCCATGGTACCCTGGGAAGAGCACAGAATCTCTTGGCCGCTTGGTGGGTCTGAAAATGGCAAATACAGGTAACAATCAACTCTTGGTACAGGTAACCTACACCTCCAATAAAACAAATTTAATGGGGAAAAACATGACTCACTATCAAATAATTGAGGAAAATTACTTTACTTCGTGTGATCCCCACCGTGACATTTATACATTTTGTTACTGGCAAATCTTCTGGCATTCTATCTGACATATCTTCTGGCATTCTATCTGGCATATCTTCTGGCATTCTATCTGGCATATCTTCTGGCATATTATCTGCTCAAATCTTCTGGCATTCTATCTGGCAAACATTCTGGCACTTTATCTGGCATATCTTCTAGCATTCTATCTGACATTTTATCTGGCATTCTATCTGGAATACCTTCTGGCATTCTATCTGGCATATCTTCTAACATTCTATCTGGCATATCTTCTGGCACTCTATCTGGCATATCTTCTAACATTCTATCTGGCATATCTTCTGGCACTCTATCTGCCATATCTTCTGGCATTCTATCTGGCCGTTGAGGTCCAGCGGTGCACACTGAGCTGGGAAGGTCCCAGGTTGAGGTCCAACGGTGCACACTGAGCTGGGAAGGTCCCAGGTTAGGTCCAGCGGTGCACACTGAGCTGGGAAGGTCCCAGGTTGAAGTCCAGCAGTGCACACTGAGCTGGGAAGGTCCCAGGTTGAGGCCCTGCGGTGCACACTGAGCTGGGAAGGTCCCAGGTTGAGGTCCAGCAGTGCGCACTGAGCTGGGAAGGTCCCAGGTTGAGGTCCTGCGGTGCACACTGAGCTGGGAAGTTGGCAAAGAGCTTGGCGAAGAGAGTTGGCAAAGAGCTTGGCGAAGAGTTGGCAAGGCGGAAGTGGAGGTGGAAGTTGATGCAGACATGGTCGAGGAGAAACTAGAGGAGGCGGAGGAGGAGGAGAAGGAGGAGGAGGAGGCGGAGGAGGACAGCTAGCCGAGGAGGAGAAGAAGAACTCTGATAAAATCTAACAACCCTCACCTGGCAGGTGGGGAACTAACATGTCCTATGGGAAACACTGGGAAACTGTAAATTAACAGTTTGCTATGGGAAATTGTCCATGTGAATCGATGATTTACTTTTAAAAACATGGTGATGTTCCACCCCACCTTCAAACAAATGAGGATGCGTTGTTGAGTGGAGCTCTTAAGTGAAAAGAAGTGGCAGTTGAACCCACAGGATGGATGGCTTTAAGCATCACAAGTTATCACAAGTTATCAAATCTGGAGAAGGATTTCTCCAGGTGTGCAGGATGTATCACCTCGTGACAACGGAATCAAGATATGAGCAGTTTTGATGATCAACAGCGACAGTTTCGCTCCAAAGCAGGGATCATCACCAAAGTTTCCGATGACCTCTGGGAGTCGCATTTTATAAGCCGTTATTCTTTGCCAAATCCATTGCCATATATTGCTGTAGGTCTGTAGTCCCTGCAATTGCCATTTTGAAACAATCTTAGCTATCTAAGGGGGTCAACGAACCAAGCTGGCCCCCACCACCGCTCGAACGGGTGGGTCCCCCAGAGGACCCACCCGTCCTGGTGCCAGCCCAGCACCGCCACGTCATCGCCCACATCGAAACTCTCCCATGGCTGGGCCACGGCTGAGAACCTCGTGTAACCCCGCCAACCCAGCCATGGTCAGCTTGCCGCAGGCCCCAAGGTACTCGCCGGCACAAACCACCTCCTGGGCAGAGATATTTTTTTAAAGAATTACCAAAATCAGCATGAAAATCTCTTACGGCGTCCCGGGATCCTGACCTAACTTTTTGCACAGGATTCGAAACTCATTTTATTAAGCGGGAGTGGAAATTCTACTAATTTGGTGTCCCCGAGAAGGGAGTCATTTTATAAGGCACCTCCAGGGCATCTTATAAGAACAAAACCTGTGCAAATCTGATTTCTCCGGGTATGTTTTTCTCAGTTTGTGCTGGTAAAACCTGTAATGTTCAAAAGAAATTGTTTATATTGCAACGATTTGCAAAGTAAGTGTACCTTATACAATGGATAATCCAGAAAAGCGAACATGAATCTTGCACACATGCAATAAGCTTTAGAAACATTGTAAAATGGCAAATAGTGTCTCAAGGTCACAGCTGCAACAACAAACATAATATAAGATTTTTTAAAAAAAAACTTACTACCTGCACCAGTTTGGGCCTTACGAAATGCCAAATGCAAGTCATACTGTCTTTTATAACCCTGGGCGGCCTGCCTGATATAAAATGATAATCATACTGTGGTGAAAATGCTAGATATAACATTATTGTCATTTTATAATTGCATAATTCTACAATATACTACATATGACTACTTTATACATCTAATGCATCGTTGCGCACACCTATATACTCTTATATTATCTGTTATATTGGAAACTGTTGCAATATATTGGAATATAAACTACGACATAATGGGCAACCACGGGCAAACATTGCGTTATGTTCTCTTACCATCTCTTACCACTTTATGTGTTTGTATTGTTTTGCTGTTTTGTTCAGAAAAATGGGATCTCAATATGTCTCAATATGTCTCAATAATTTTGATGTGCTTTGCATTTTGAACACTTTTGAACAATTTAGATATGTTATTAATTGTTATTATATGTGTATACAATTATCTTCGCTTTTTAACCTATTTTACACCATTTTACACCAAGACGTTTTAGATGTTTTTTGCATGGGTAGGTTTGGTATAGAAAGACAATGCATGACAATGTTTGACATCAGGCCTGTACTTCTTTTTTTGATCGTTGAATTCGAGTAATTTCAGCATATTTTCAAATTGATTTTTACATGTGTAGGATGTTTTCGTATGTTTCAATATGCTTCAATCGTTTTCAATAATTTTCAATATTTCTCAATATGTCTTAATAATATCCTAGAGATTCCAGTGTAGCACTTTTACCTGGCAAAAGTTTCAATGGATATGAGCACTTTTTAGGGTTCAAACCCATTTTACACCTTTGGATTTATTAAACCCTTGGAGAAATCCACAAAGTTAGCCCACACTCAAGCTGGTGGAGGCCAATCATGGAAGCGAGTTTTGCATCTAACTTACCATCTATCTCCTAATTTATGTTTCCTGAGGAGGATGCACATTGGGACCACGCTCAAAAGAATTGATTTTACAATATTTTACACATCTTGTGTGTGTTTTGACATTTTTTAACATTTTGGACAACTTGGTACCCCGCAATCGGGGCGCAATTCAAAAAGTGTACGGGTTACGGGCACTACACATTTGCCTCCAAATGTTGGTATTTAATAGCTTAAGTGTCTAGTTTGGCCTATCCAAGTGAATTTGCTGACTCACTTGCAGCAGCGGCGAATGATGTTGGTTTTGGAGAGCCCAGGTACCGGGATCCCAAGCACAGTGTGATTGTGTCAGCGCATGTTGCCAGAATCCTTGAAAATCCGGCTGTTGTTCTCCAGGTGTTTATTAAATGACAAATCGATACTATACATGACAGGCTTAAAAGGACCCATGATTTTATAACGCAAATATGTAGTAAACAAATATACAAATCATTTTTCCCCACCTGCCAGGTGAGGGTTGTTGGATTTTATCAGAGCGCATGCCCGCCTCCTCCTCCTCCTCCGCCTCCTCCTCCTCGACTAGCTGTCCTCCTCGCCCTCCTCCTCGCCTCCGCCTCTTCCACCTCCACTTCCGCCTTGCTCCACCTCCACTTCCGCCTTGCCAACCTTGCCAACTTGTCGCCAAGCTCTTCGCCAACTGCCCACCTGCGAGCTGCCCAGCTCAGTGTGCACCGCTGGACCTCAACCTGCGAGCTGCCCAGCCCAGCTCAGTGTGCACCGCTGGACCTCAACCTGCGAGCTGCCCAGCTCAGTGTGCACCGCTGGACCTCAACGGACAGATAGAATGCCAGAAGATATGCCAGATGGAACGTCAGATAGAATGCCAGAAGATATGCCAGATAGAATGCCAGAATGTATGCCAGATAGAATGCCAGATAAAATGTCAGATAGAATGCCAGAAGATATGCCAGATAGAATCCCAGAAGATTTGCCAGATAATATGCCAGAAGATATGCCAGATAATATGCCAGGAGATATGCCAGATAGAATGCCAGATAGAATGCCGGAAGATATGCCAGAACATATGCCAGGTAGAATGCCAGAAGATATGCCAGATAGAATGCCAGAAGATATGCCAGATAGAATGCCAGAAAGAATGCCAGATAAAATGTCAGATAGAATGCCAGAAGATTTGCCAGTAACAAAATGTATAAATGTCATGGTGGGGATCACACGAAGTAAAGTAATTTTATATGCTGACCCCGCCCCCACTTTTTCTCCTGAGGAGATAACCCATGTTAGTCATTTTATAGCACCAGAAAATAGGGGTCGTGTATAAAATGATGGTTTTTTGGGGCACCCGTTATTTAAAAAAAAAAAACGTAGAATTTTATAAGACATGTTAAGAAAAAAAACGGGGGACGGGACCCTATAAAAATTGGGTCCCGCCCCCCGGGTGGCGGGATTTAATAAGAGAAATTAAAAGGGGAATTATATATCCATATATATCATATTATATATAATATTATATGTATATATATATATATCATATTATATATATATCATATTATATATATATATCATATTATATATATATGTCATATTGTATAATATATATATACTACTATTTGAGAATATTTGATACATCACATATGTTTGCAGGTCTCCGAAAGTCGCCAAGGCCCCGGACTAACTCCCAAGAAGATTGGCTGCCCAATTTCCTAAAGTCGACTTGGAAGATCTTGGAAGGAGAAAATGTGGGTTCATCAAGGCATAAATCAAGGCATATTAGGAGGATGGTAATCATCAATCCGTTATATCATAGGGATTCTCAAGCCATACCCTCTGGTAAACTAACAGTTTGCTATTGAAAATACCCCATTGAGTTCGTTGATTTACCTATTCAAAATGGTGATTTTTCCATAGCTTGTTAGTTACAGACGGGTATGCTTAAATGTATGCAACTGTACAGTCCCCCTTGAAAATCATGGGGATTCCGCTGCTGATATCAGTTGAGTTCGGCATTTCATATGTCAACCATTTGTCCGGCAGCCATCAAACCCCTATGTTTACCAACATTGTAACATGGGGCACCAATGGACCCAAAAAGTATGGCATCCTCATCCAAAATCATCAAATCACCAGTAAGTAGGTCAATAGCTTATCATCCAATCCAAAAGATACTTTCAGAAGTCATCTGCTTGGTGGTTTTTCGCCAGCCCTCTGAAAAATATGAGTTAGTGAAAGTCAGTTGGGATGATGAAATCCCAATTAATCTGGGAAAGTCATAAAATTCCATGGTTCCAGTCACCACCAATCAGTCATGTGTTCTCATGTTTTCTCGACGTTGCCACCAACACCACCACCATATCATATCACCACAACCGGACAAACCATGACAGACCAAGATGGACCAAGATTCCCTCACAGCAAGTTCAGCTCTCTGCTTGCGCGGCAACATGCTGTCTTGAAGGCTGAAGTTATGTGCCATGTGCATACCTTCGAGGAGAACCCCGTCAGTTGAACCCCGTTTTGAAACGGGGGAACTATGTTATCTATGTTCATGTGGAGGATCAAAGCCCAATCAGTAGCCCTATCACAGCAAAATAGCTGGGAAATCGTTTTGAGTGGTTTTGATCCATCCCGAATCCCCATATCCTCATTTTTTGATCGGCGAATGTTGCCCACAAACCCAGCCCACATGGCGCCCGCAAGTGGCAATCAAACATGGCTGGCTGCAATGGGAAATCCCCTTCTGAATGATTCTGAAACGCTAGGTTGTTTTATGTTGTTTTATGAGAAAAAAGATGGAAGATCCATGAACATCATCCTTTTCGAATCCAAATCATGGATTTTCCCCATGACGACAGAGGGTATCGTCCTTGACCAGTCCCCTCTCCGCCCCTTCCGTCCAAGGTGCTATAGTCCACGACCAGTCCTACAGCCATCACCAGATTGATCATCGAGATGGAGTTCAGGTCCAAGTCCCATAAAACCTGGGCTCAATGATTCCGAAAGACAAAAACAGGGGATAATGATGGAATTTTCATGGATAATGATGGATATAATCCCTAATGATATATAATTTTCTATATCACATAGTCATATAATATATAATTATATATATAATCCCTGTAAATGATGGATCTGGCTGAAATTTCACCATGTTTTTTTCAATAGCATGACCAAGCTCTGAAAATTGAGCTAACACATCCAGATGGATCGATGGCTATTTCATCGGAAAAGTTCTCCGTTTAGGACGGCCGTGTGTCTTGATGGTGAAGCGTTACCCAACCAACGAGAAGTCGTTCTCCAGGAACATCCTCCCCATGGATGCAGCCAAATGTCAGAAATGTGATGAAGATTGTGATGAAGATTGTGATGAAATGTGATGAAGCCACGTTCGTCAGTGAAAGTTCAGTAATATGTTCAGATGTTCATGTGGCTTTGTCTGAAAAGTAGATGATAGCCCTAAATTTGATGGTTCATCATCATTTTCCCAATCACTGGCAAACTGGTAGGCTGTGGAACTCAAGTCCATCCATGGGGAAAGGATCTGGGTGAATTTCAGCATTTCAGCTGACAAGTCTTGTGAAACTTGGAGAGTTACCCAGCAACCTAGACTTCATCAGATTACCCATCATGTATCCATCATTTACCCATGATTTATACGTGCCGTCGCTCACCAAGAGACGATGTTGCCCATCAGGTCGACAAACACCAAACCTGCGGGTTCACGACTATACCCAGTGACCCCAGGAAGGAATAGTCAGTTTTGAAAGTTACAGTGGCAACGAGAGGTATGTTGGTTTGTAACAAACTAGGTTTCGTGGTTGAATATGATTGAATATGTTTGAGTTGGATTGGTTTATAATTCCACAAACCAACAATAATCAACAACCGTAATTTGGGCGGCTCTTTCTGTACCCAAGCAAATGATTTCACAAAAGATTAAGTTGAGGTCAGTTAAACCATCCACTCTTCAAAAATGTCAACAGAGTCAGGTGAAAGCACTGAAAATATGGCTGCTTTCAAGCACCTCGAAAACTATGGCATGTAAAGGACGATGCACCCAAAATTGGGGGATAAAACCCATGAAAATTGGATAAATAGAGTGACCAGTCTTTTGAAGCATTCCAACGTTGCGCAATTTGGTGATTTTCCCTGTGATTCATGGATTCTCCCCCTGAAAAGTGATTTACGGCCATGGTTCATCATGTCCTCATGTCCTCAGTTTCATAATCAGTCTCCAAAACAGATGAACATTTTCCGCCAGAAAGCTGAAAAAAGAAACTGATGGAGCATCATCTTTCCCAGTATTTCATTCCCATAACTTGGTGGCCCCCCCTGGCCATCGTGGTCCTTTAAAAGCCCAGGCACCCAGCACGATGATCACGGTGAGCACCGAGAGCGGGTGCCCCAGAATCAGCGCACTGATCACCGTGACAGCACCCAAACACAAACCGATGCTGCTGGTCATCTGCGCCACAATGATCCTGGTTTTCGTGCAAGGGTTTTTCAGCAAGAAATCCAGGGATTTGTTCAGTGGATTTGTTCAAGCGGTTGATTTAAAACATGTCAAATGATTTTTTGCATCTATATTGGGATGATCCCTACAATTAGGAAATGACTGGGAACTGGGTTTGATAACCTAGGACAGCCTAGCATATAGATATATGATATATGTAGTTCATAGTCAAGATACATAGCTAAGGAAAATGCATATCCTTACTGGGGCAGCAAAGTTTTGAACCCCTTACCATAGCAGTCGCAGATGTATATTGGGTTCCAACCCAATAAGCATCCCATTAGCCAAACGATGCTGGTCAATGGAAGGGACTGCTTCAAACCTCGTAGTCGACTGTTAAGCCAGGATTGATCTTAAGCCCTATGTTTATGGAATATAGTGGGAAATCCTCTGCAAATTAGAATGCAATGGGGATATGGATATGACGGGCTATATACATCCAGTTGATTAATCGGACCAACCTCAGGCGTTGACCTAGCTGAGCCCGTTGTTGATTTTCCCTTGCCATGTTTCATTCACTACTGGAGGGGTACCAAGCCTAAATAAGATGCACCCCAAATGGATGAAAGCCTAGAACTGGGGCAAAAATGCTGAAGGGTGGACAGGACCGCTATATTATATAAATTCAATGAAAGGGTTATTCCCTCCAGTTCACTGACATAGCAGGAATCCCCAACAGAAATGTAGCTGAACATTGTGCTTCCTTATTTAGTGGTCGCGACCCGATCGCAAAGAAAAAGTCTATTCAATGCAAACATATTGTTCTTTAATAAAATCAAATGGTTTGCGGGGTTGGTGGATTTGAGCCCATCCTCTCTGCATCACTTTCTTGCGGACTTTACTACTATTCAGACACCATTTGTGGTGATGTTTGCAGCCCTCCCTACTATGGAACTACCAGAACTCTTGTTGCTTTAGCCGTGCTTCAACTCTCCATATTTTAGTGATATAGAAACTCTAGCCTATCTCGGCAAAAAACGACCCTTTTTTTCAATGCCTGAGTTGGATGGCCCAATTCGCACGGACGGGCCTATATTGATCGAAGAAGATGTACGCTCCGGAACTCATGAAACTTCCCGGTAGAGCGTCCTGATCCGCCGCTATATCGCGGCGATTTTTCAAGAGCCGCGGGGGAACAGAAAAAAGGGGGCACAACCGGGGGGAACTATAGTTAAACTAAAGTTAAGCAACCAAGTTTACTATAGTATATATATACTATAATAGTGATTATAGTATTCAGTATGGTTTTTGGCTAATTTTCTGTAAGCTGGGGTTTCATAACCCACGAAATGCCAATGACTCATGGATTACCCTGCATTAATTGTGGGTTTATCACTACAAACTGGTGGGGTTGCATAAAAACCAGCAATCATGAGGTCGCTACTATGGCCATACCTGGACAACCCCTGCACTGCACACCCAAGTAGGGTAAATTCCATCAAATATGCCCAAGTATACATGAAAATTCTCCATAAACTGGTTATAAGTTATATACGTATATTTTCTATAATTCTCTACATCCCCTAATATCTCCATATATCACTATGATATTCCCGAAAATGTCCGGGTTTTGCTCAATCACACCAGGCCCCACAGACGCTGGGCCTGCCATTTCTCCGTCAGCTTCTCCGCTTCTTCCAGACCTTCGACTTGCCTTGCTGAAACTTCGATCGGCTGATAAAAACTACAGGGGTTTGTCTCAAATGGGAATATCATTGGACATTTTCGGGAATAAATTTGGGGAATAATAATGTCCAATAATATTTTGGGGCACACACAAAATAACGAATTCAATGGGAAAAGGAATCATCAACCATCAAATTTCGGCGTGCCATATTTTCAACCAAACCCACATGTGTTGCCAACTCAAGTGCTTTTCAGTGGACAAGGACGGCAGAAAAAGATCATGGATAACACGGGATAATCAAGGATGATGATAGATGATAAGTATAACACATTCATACACATTATAACTTGTAACATGGTTTCCAATGTGTTTCTCTGATAGCTTGCACCCATTCCGCGAAAAAAATTCGGCCGGTTGGCTCTTCGCTGCTCACCGTATCCACGTGCGTGGCACGAAGGCGAATCACCTCAGGGGTGAGTCTCGGAGAGGAGAGCTGGTGGCTTTAAAAACCTTCACTTCAACGTGATTCAATCTGGGCAAATTACAATAATTCACTAACCTGAATTAAGGCCATGTTGGGATGATTCCTCTTATTATCCATGATTCCAGTGAGGTCGCAGTGAGGTCGTTATAATTTGCCCAGATTCAATGGATTGGTTTAAGGGAAAACCTGCAGGAAACCATGGTTTTTACATGTTTTTACCATCAAGTTGTTGGTTTTCCTGTAAATTTTCCCATCATCCAATTCTATGAGTTATGGTCTTATGGTGATGGGGGATCCCTCTATCAACTATCAACTAGGAAAAGGACATCAAATCAATATCCCGAATTAATAATTAATATATGCTGGTTGGTGGTGCAATAACCATCTTGAAAAATATGAGAAAGTCAATGGGAAGGATGATATCCCATATACTATGGAAAATACTTCAAATGTTTGAAACCACCAACCAGTTATCGTCTTATGGTGATTCAACCAGTTGTTGGTTATAAAAGTTCTAGTATACAATCAGTTGAACGGATACTTATGGTGATTATAATTTGGTAATAAATTCATTGCTTAGCTGGTTTTACAACCAGTGTAACTAGGGCTGATGGTGATTATAACATGCAAGAAGTATATAGGTGGAAGATTTTGAATAACTATAATGTCAACCTCGGATTTGTAAACCACGGGTTTATTAATTAGGGGAGTATTCCCCAAGTAGTCATAAATCAGTATAAATCTGATATTTAAATGAGAAACCCCCCCCCAATTTTTTAGAGCCGTTTGGGGTTTATGAATCTAGGGTTGACATTAGGTTTAAGAAACTAACTTAGATGGGTAAGAAACCAACTTCTCGTTTCTTCTCACCCAGCTGGACCATCATCCCGATGATGTCGCTACGTGAGTTCTATTTTTTTTCGTTCATCCAGATGAATAACGAAGGTAGATGTCCACAAGAAATAATTATAATAATTCATTGATGGATAATTCATTCCAATTACTTTACTTCGTGTGATCCCCACCATGATATTTATACATTTTGTTACTGGCAAATCTTCTGGCATTCTATCTGACATATTTTCTGGCATTCTATCTGGCATATCTTCTGGCATTCTACCTGGCATATCTTCTGGCAGATGTTCTGGCATATCTTCTGGCAGATGTTCTGGCATATCTTCTGGCATATCTTCTGGCATTCTACCTGGCATATCTTCTGGCAGATGTTCTGGCATATCTTCTGGCAGATGTTCTGGCATATCTTCTGGCATTCTATCTGACATTTTATCTGGAATTCTATCTGGCATACCTTCTGGCATTCTATCTGGCATATCTTCTGGCATATTATCTGGCAAATCTTCTGGCATTCCATCTGGCATTCTATCTAGCATATCTTCTGGCATATTATCTGGCAAATCTGCTGGCATTCTATCTGGCAAACATTCTGGCACTTTATCTGAGATATCTTCTGGCATTCTAGCTGACATTCTATCTGGCATTCTATCTGGCATACCTTCTGGCATTCTATCTGGCATATCTTCTCACATTCTATCTGGCATATCTTCTGGCACTCTATGTGGCATATCTTTTGGCGTGGATACTCGCGGTTGAGGTCCGGCAGGGAACACTGGGCGTGGATGGTCGTGGTTGAGGTCCGGCAGGGAACACTGGGCGGGGATACTCGCGGTTGAGGTCCGGCAGGGAACACTGGGCGGGGATACTCGCGGTTGAGGTCCGGCAGGGAACACTGGGCGTGGATGGTCGTGGTTGAGATCCGGCAGGGAAAACTGGGCGGGGATGGTCGTGGTTGAGGTCCGGCAGGGAACGCTGGGCGTGGATGGTCGTGGTTGAGGTCCGGCAGGGAACACTGGGCGTGGATGGTCGTGGTTGAGGTCCGACAGCGAACACTGTGGATCGCGAGTCGCAGTTGAGCAGGAGGACGAGGAGGACAACGAGACGAGGAGGACAACGAGAGGAGGAGGACAACGAGAGGAGGAGGACGACGAGAGGAGGAGGAGAGGAGGAGAGGAGGAGGAGGAGGAGAAGGCAACTTAGATAAAATCTAACAACCCTCACCTGGCAGGTGGGGAAAAAAATATTTCAACCACCAACAATGCAATGTGGATTTGAATGGCAAAATATGGGGGCTTTGCTCCACAGAAACGTGGATTTGAACTTCCAGAGTCATGGGAGTCTAACCAGACGTCGTGGGAGCATTGGACGGAAAAATGACCATCAGACCATTCTACAAAGGCTACGGGTCGGAATGATCAGCCGTTTTCACAATTTATGGAAAGTTGAGTACTTTCCAAAGGACACATTTTAAATAGTGATCCCAACTTTGAGAACTACCCCTAGATGATTGATACTTGCTGGAGGTGGAGAATGATACCCAACATTCGCCTCTACAAGAGGCTTCCTGTTTCCTCTATACAAATTGGGAAAAGGTCCCAATTTTCAGTGTTGTATACATGTATACATATATGATGATATATGTATATATGCAATCATATTTCACATAGCGCTCTCTCACAGAAATAGTGTGCAACCTGTAAGCTGTACGCAGGATGTGATCCAAGGAATACTGCTTATCTTTTGTCTAAGGTGGGCTCTGCGT
>CAMXCT020004331.1:0-25000 GCA_947184155.2 Cladocopium goreaui
TGCAATGAGCTGTCATGCAATGCGCTGTCATGCAATGAGCTGTCATGCAATGAGCTGTCATGCAATGAGCTGTCATGCAATGCGCTGTGAGCTGTCATGCAATGCGCTGTGAGCTGTCATGCAATGAGCTGTCATGCAATGCGCTGTCATGCAATGAGCTGTCATGCAATGAGCTGTCATGCAATGAGCTGTCATGCAATGAGCTGTCATGCAATGAGCTGTCATTCAATGCGCTGTCATGCAATGTGCTGTCATGCAATGAGCTGTCATGCAATGAGCTGTCATGCAATGAGCTGATGCAATGAGCTGTCATGCAATGCGCTGTCATGCAATGAGCTGTCATGCAATGAGCTGTCATGCAATGCGCTGTCATGCAATAAGCTGTCATGCAATGAGCTGTCATGCAATGCGCTGTCATGCAATGAGCTGTCATGCAATGAGCTGTCATGCAATGAGCTGTCATGCAATGCGCTGTCATGCAATGAGCTGTCATGCAATGCGCTGTTGCAATGCACTTTTGTCGTGCAATGAATGGTAGCTTGACGAAATGCATGCAAACTGATGCAACACGTCCAAGGGTCACAAAAACAGAAAGTGTGCAATGCTGTACCATTACAGTATGTGACGAAACGTGGATCTACCTTGGCACGAGGCAATTCCAAGTGATGCCAAACTGCAACCTCATCTGAGGCTCTGTTGCGAAGTACTGCAATACTATACCATGTCAATGTCAAGGGCTATCATGGACGCATGGTGAAAAAAACATAGCAGCTCACGTCACAACAAAAACATGGAGAGCTGCCGTGACATGAATATTCAATATCAATCAATATCAGTTGTTGCACAATGGTGCATGTTGCAAGGGCATGCAAAAACATCAAAGCATGCTTATGCCTGAAGAAAACGCTATGAAGAGACAGTGGGACAAGCAATGCGAGGCCACATAAAGTATGTGGTGCTGCAACGCAAGCTACTGCAACAGAGAGGAATAAGCCTGAATAAGCTTCTGAAGCCGAGAGAAAAAAATATCCACTGCCATGCATGTATATTGAATATAATTATGTATACGTATATACATGTATATATATATATATGTAATGATATGTATATATACATAAGTACATATAAGTTACATCTGTATTTCTACATAGAAAATGCCTGCAGAAAATGTGATGTGGGGCCACGCGCTGCACTAGCCGAAAGGAAACGTACGGTGATGTCAACATGAGTCCTGCCATGTCCTGCCGTTTTGCAATGCAGCCTTTGGTGAGGTCACAATCCACATCTGCAAACATGGCCGGGTACAAAGATCTATGGCATGCAACGTCATGCAATGCAACATCATTCAGTGCACTGTCACACAATGCGCTGTCATGCAATGCGCTGTCATGCAATGTGCTGTCATGCAAGGCACTATCATGCCGTGCAACATCATGCAATGCACTGTCATACAGTGTGCTGCCATGCAATGCACTGTCATGCAATGCGCTGCTATGCAATGCACAGTACTGTCCTGCAGTGTAATGTCATGCCATGTGACATCATGCAAAGCACTGTCATGCCGTGCAACGTCATGCAATACACTGTCATGCAGCGCAACATCAGGCAATGCAGTGTCATACAGTGGGCTGTGATGCAATGCAACGTTGTGTAGTGCAACATCATGCAATGCACTCTCGTACAATGCGCTGTCATGCAATGAGCTGTCATGCAATGCGCGGTCATACAATGCGCTGTCAAACAATGCGCTGTTATTCAATGCGTTGTCATGCAATGTAACGTCATGCACTGCAACATCATTCAATGCACTGTCATGCAATGCGCTGTCATACAATGCATATTCCTGTCTTGCCATGCAATGTCATGCAGTGCAATATCATCCAATGCACTGTCATACAACGCCCTGTCATCCAATGAGCTGTCGTGCAATGCGCTGTCATTCAATGCGCTGTCATGCAATGCGCTGTCATGCAATGCGCTGTTATGCAATGCACAGTACTGTCATGCAATGCAACATGATGCCATGCAACATCATGCAGTGCAGCATCATACAATGCGGTGTCATGCCATGAGCTGTCATGCAATGTGCTGTCATGCAAAGAACTGTCATGCCGTGCCACGGCATGCCATGCACTGTCATGCAGTGCAACATCATGCAATGCACTATCATACAATTGGCTGTCATGCAATGCACTGTCATACAATGCGCTGTTATGCAATGCCCTGTCATGCAATGCAACGTCATGCAGTGCAACATCATGCAATGCAGTGTCATGCAATGAGCTGTCATGCAATGCGCGGTCATACAATGCGCTGTCAAACAATGCGCTGTTATGCAATGCGTTGTCATGCAATGTAACGTCATGCACTGCAACATCATTCAATGCACTGTCATGCAATGCGCTGTCATACAATGCATATTCCTGTCTTGCCATGCAATGTCAAGCTGTGCAATATCATCCAATGCACTGTCATACAACGCCCTGTCATGCAATGAGCTGTCGTGCAATGCGCTTTCATGCAATCAATGCGCTGTCATGCAATGCGCTGTTATGCAATGCACAGTACTGTCATGCAATGCAACATGATGCCATGCAACATCATGCAGTGCAGCATCATACAATGCGCTGTCATGCAATGAGCTGTCATGCAATGTGCTATCATGCAAAGCACTGTCATGCAGTGCAACGGCATACAATGCACTGTCATGCAGTGCAACATCATGCAATGTACTGTCATACAATGCGCTGTCATGCAATGCACTGTCATACAATGCGCTGTTATGCAGTGCGCTGTCATGCAATGCAACGTCATGCAGTGCAACATCATGCAATGCACTGTCATACAATGTGCTGTCATGCAATGCAACGTCGTGCAGTGCAAGGTGATTCAATGCAGTATCATGCAATGCAACCTCATGCAATGTATTTTAGGTTGACTGCCAACGGTGATAAAAAAACGGAAAGTGTGCACTGCCCTAAAAATCATGAGATGAAAAGTGGAATACCGGAGGGAAGGCAGCTTTCTCGTGCCACAAACAATGATAAAGAAAGAGGTGTGTGTGGCTCCTCGTCAAGCGCTAGCATCATGCAGCTAGAGGCAGGTGAACTGACGGAAAAGAAAGAGCGCGCAGCGGACAACACAAAAAAACAACCCCCCCATCCAAAACATTGAGATTCCTCTTCCTCCAATGCCGCTGCCCGCTTTTGCCCGCGCCCCACCGGTCGCTCAAGCTGGCTTTGCTTGCCTAGCACCAACCGCAACACGAGAGAAGGCTTAGGCTAAGCTCACTCGCTGTGAGTCTCACCCGTCCTCGCCGGGTCTTGCAAGTGTGCCCGGCCCAGCCAAGAAAAATAGGCTCAGCACTCAACATCTTGAGGCCACGGAAGCAAAGCTTCCTCAAAGGGTTCACCAGAGGTTCCCCCCACGGGCGCTGCCAAGATGAGGTTCACACGAGCCGTCCCCAGGTCTTTAGACGGGCCCTCCTACACAGCCAACCGCGAAGCCCCACCCCCACAATCCCCAAGCATGCAGTGGAGAGAGGGATAAACCTCCACACAGGGCCAGCAGAGCTGCGTTTCGTGCTGCATGCTCAGAGACCGCAGGCTAACTCAAGTATTGTTGAAGGGCCAAGCAAGCAAACCCAACCATCGCTTCCGCCAAGAAGCGAACAAAAACGTGCTACAGCATCTTCAGCTTTGGAATCTCAAGGGTTTGGTTTCCCTTTTATAACCGCAGTATTTCGCAGGCAGTCTAACACCAAGGAGACAGTGACACCGGGAGACAGGAGCTGAGTCCCACGCTGACAAATCAACTGAACTGATTTGTCGCCCAATCAAAATTCACAAAAAAAAATGTATCAATTCTCTTGTGCTGTTATGGCATCGGTTTCAGAAAATATCGTTTGATGAGGTACTGGCAAGGGAAAAAACAAACGTCAATGGAATTGAGGCGGTGGTTCAAAATAGTGATGCTAGCCTAAGGTAATAACTCTTGGCCAATAACTGGCTATGGCAGAATCACACCGGAACTCCACCAAATAAAAATCACATGATTCAAGATTCTTTCATCATCCTCACTCAGACATTGAATACAAAAACTTGACTGGTGGGTGAATAATTGATCATGAATACGGTTACCCTGGACTCCTAAACTCTTCCATCCTTGCCATGGATGGCTCCTTTTCTGTATTGATTTTGCTCGCATGTATTTTGAACCATCAACTCCCGTCTGCAAGCAGCAATCCTTCAGCAGCAAAGGTGCTGCATCCTCCATGGAACTGGCTGTAGTAGAAGCGCAGATTTCATTCAGTGCGCATTGCATCGTATTGCATCGTATTTCGTTATATCAGTACAACATCAGCTATAAGAATAGAACTGAACCAACAAGCACAAGCAAACTGCATCAGAATGGAGATACCATGGGCCCGAGAAACCAAAGAAAATGCGCATCTGATCCCAAGCCAACTAGCTGGACCCGTGTTGCGGAATCTTCCTAAGCCGTCCGTGTTTTTGATATACTGCTCATCTCCGCTCCTGCACTGCACTTTCCACTACACATCCATTTGATGCAAGCGAGTCTAAGGGATACATGGCAGCACTATCTACAGAGTTGAGTGCTAAGTGACACAAGCAAAAGGAGAAGAGAGACTGAATCTGGAACGGTGACATTGAAAACAAATGTACCTAGATTTTAAAAACATACACACCATTCTGTCCCAACTGATGCTGCATCCAAGCAGATATCGGGCTATTTGGTTTCAATGTGGAAGTTTCAGACTAAAGCAGCTGAGTTTAAGAGAAGTCTGTCTCAGATGTTATTACTTTAGCCACTATTGCTGTCCTTGGCCTGAAAAAAGCATTGAACATATCTTTTCACCCAAATATGTAGTACAAGGATGTAAAAGGGAAACACATGGCATCGCCACGGCAAATCGGCATCATCAACTGCCAAGTTAGTGCTTACACCTTGTCAACCCTGGGATGGAGTTGGCATGGCAAATTGGGTCCTTCTGACAAGTTGATTCAAGTTGATTCGAACGGATCATAACGGATCCACTGTTCCAGGATGTCTTCCGTCCCATCAGAACAAGCTGCCAGCGATTCGCAGCCCGGTGAAAACCTTGGACATCCGACTGGACCGTCGCGGTGTGTTTCAACATGCTTCTTGTTTTGAAAGGCTTTCTGGTGCCGCTGTTGTGCGCTGAGGTGAACGACTCGATCCTTTTGGTGCTTTAGTGGACAGCTTCTCTCATGCAGGATCGCAACGGCTCAAATAGATCCGTTTATATAATTTTATATATAGTTATATGATATTATATGTATATATGTATATATATAATATTACATATTCGGTGATGGCTCTTCAATTCTTTCCTCATTTAAACATATGATACAAAGCAGGTGGCACAAAATGTGATAATATATTATAATATATCGGTCTATTCACATCTGATACCATGTCACATTCTAATTCTAAAATATGTCATTGTGTCTCATGGTGTATGATGTGCTCGCCATTTCTGCCAAAAGATGGATATTGTAGAGCTTCGCACACCCGAGATGCTGTCAGTGGATCCTGTCAGTGTCAAAGTTGTGCGTTGGCATTCTTTCTGATGTGGTGTCAGTGTTGTTGTTGGTGCTGTTGTCTGTGCCTTACACCTCAGGTTTTAGTGGTTTAGCACATGTCATGTTTCGGAACAAGGCGCAGGAGTTTTTTTCAAAATGTGAAAGTACTTTGATACACACACACACACACCATGCGCAGCACATTGCGTTACGTTTCGTTACATTACGTTCCGTGACATTACATGACATTGCTTGACAATGACATCACATCGCATGGCATTGGATGGCATTACGCACATACGTGCATGCACGCATGCAGGAGAAACATTTATAGTTTGAGTTCACTTGACGTATGAAATAACATCGGGCGACATAGCTTGACCCCATGTCACATAACATAGAGCATGCGTAACATGCAAAACCTCAATTAACACAAAACATCACAAAACACAAACTGCGGAAAACCGAAAGGCGAGATGGCCAAGAAGGTACTGTAAACTGCACACAGGTGATGATTCCACCTGACAAAGCACCGGGCGCTTGGATCAACTTTCTTCCCAGAAATTAAACCGTTCCGCTCTCCTGCAAGCCTCACATGAAGTCGGCACCTTTGTTAGCACTCCATATGTGGTGGTAGCGGATTGATTACAATCAAATTCCCATTGTGCCCACTCTGCTATGCAACGAAAGAACATTCTTGGACAAGGAGAACGCTTGCTGAAGCAGGGTAATGCTGTAGTATAGTATCTGCCTGTGGTTCAGCTCGGCAAACAATGCCAGTCAGTAAGACTACATTCACCTATATAGATAGATTGATTGATCCAACCGCTCTTCCAACTGAACAAGTTCAGAAATCAGCCTGACACCTAACATGAACATTTACTGTAACGCAATACCTTTAACATCCTTTAACTGATCATAACTGAATAGCTCAATGACTGGAAACTTATCATACCCCATGGTACAAGACTTAGAAGCGCAACTGGTTGCGTAACGTAACCACTCACAAAAACCATCAAAAACCACGCAAAAATCAGAGCCCGCAATTGGTCAATTTGTTCAACGCCTGGTGCCCGCAGCGCAAAGCATGTCATAGCAGCAAAGTCGCAGTAAGCATATACAAGTAACCAAGCTGAGTGCAGGGTGAAGGTGGGTGAAGGAACAAAAGCTAACAGGATGGCGCCAAGAGGACATACTGTAGAAATCTGTAGAAGCGAAACCTGACTTTGCCCATGGGGCAAAAGCTTCGCCTCCCGCATCTAGGTTGAGGTTTGAAACAGCACTCTCCTGTGCTCATGAAGATGGCCCAACTGAAACCATCTGAAACCAATGCAGATAATTGCACTGAAGATGATTCTGATATATTCTGATGATGAGGATAGGAGGATGTCGTATCACGGTCATGGGCACACTGATACTGCCAATAACCTCTCAAGAAGCATCATCCCAGCCAGAACGGGGTTGTAAGCCTGACGTTGTCGCATGAGTGGTGATTTTAGCCGTTACCAACACCTTACTACAAGCAAGAGTCACACTAAAGTATTTGACAGCTGCTATCTACGAATTCAAGAGCGGGGCGCAGCCGATACGCGTCGCCTTCAAACCCAATGGGCAAGAAACCGCTTATAGAGTGCTTATAGTAATTTGCAGTCCCCGGACATGTAGAGGCCGCAATTCTTTTGCAGCAAGTCGGAATGCAGAGTGCAGGATGCATCGAATCTAGCATTTCACATCCAATCTAGCATTTGACATCAAGCAAGCTGCAGATCCAGATCTACCACTTCACATCACGCAAGATGTTCGGAAACTCCTCTGGGTGGGAAACGAGCGCCTGCGGCAAGTCTGTCTTCCCGAGCTTTGAAGGATAGATTTGAGGATCATAGTGGTCAGGGTTGGCGTAGAAGGAAGTCTCTAGAAACGTCGCTAAAGCAGCTTCATTTCGAAACCCTTTGGCCCAATCTGGGAAGCCTTCCACATGGATGAAGATCTTGTGCGCAAGCCCAGCAGAGCCATTGAGAATCCATCCAAAATGCCACCCCAACACACTGCCGTCCCTAGCGCTCAGCATGTTCGGCCGTGTCCAAACAGATCCAGATTCAAAGAAGGCGGCAGAAGCAGTGGGAGCAGTGGGAGGATCTTGCACTTCGCTGAAAAAGGCAGCAGTTGTCGGAAAACCCCAGTCACCACTGGTCCAAGCAACGCTGTAATAAAAGTTGGCCATGTGGATGTGTGTATTCCACGCACCTGTGACCGGCTCACAATGCTTCAAGGCTTGCAAAGCTTTCTGGCTCACAATCTCATCCAAGTCCCCTTCCAATAGGATGTCGCTCTGGTCATAGCCCCTGTAAGAACGCATCTGCGATCGCATGGCTTGCCTTGCAGGGATCAAACAAAACTTTCGAGCCTAGCTGGCTTTTCAAGGTGAAACAAATATTGAAGCAATACAAGATCAGGATATACCAGGATAATGATTAATGCCACGAAGAGAATCCCCGCAGAAATTCAAGCTTGCATGCAGCTGATCGAGACGGTCTGTCCTAAGACCTACAGCTTGCCTGCAGCGACCTCTGTCTGTGTCTTGTTTTCAATGGGCGCCTCCAATTCGTTCCCTTTGCACCCCTTTGCATCCCTCCACATCCCTTTGCAACCCTTTTACTTGCACACTATGCAATTTCAATCTCACTCCCGCCTCTGTGCATCCTGCAACTTGTAGCCCTTCACCTCCTTTGGGATCTTCGCCCTGTGGTATGTGATCTTGTCTTGCCATGCACCCAAGCGCCCACTATTGAGCAGTTCGTCGAAAGTGTAAGGCTTAGTTGCTCCTGTGAAGTCGCGATCGCCCTCAACAATGTGAAACTCTGACACTTCTTCGGCCATCTCATAGAGTCGAAGGAGCAATTCCTCCCCTTCGTATGCGTTTCCAAATGCAAAGGTGTCAATCAACCTTGCTGATGACTTCCTTGGACGCAGGGCGATTGCGTTCTTGTCTTTATCTTCAAGCAAGAAGCCATCGCAAAAATCGTTACGGGCAAAGACACGTTCGCCAGAGGTGAGGCTGAACAAAAACAAAATAAGAAACATGTTTGGCACACACGCTCAAGAGCCAAAACCGGTCAAAACATCACACATGCATGATTGAGCGGCCTAGGGCCTAGGGCTAGGAAGTTGCGATGGCTGCAGGAGCTCTTGTCAGTCTCGAATGGAAGGCAGTCTTAGGCTCCAAAGTGAAAAAGTAATCTCTCAGCATTGATGTCCTGCTGCAAAAGCCATTGTATGGAGTTTCGTTTCCAGATTTGGATTTGGATGAAAATACCAGAAAGCATCGACAGCGCAGTTGGACGAACAAAGCATTGGCAAACACTGGAAAAAGAACCGACAAGCCCAACGAGGACAAACACTACACGCAGCAGGACAAACAAGAACTTTGAAAACACCAACATCTAAAGAATAAGAAGACAGGGACAAAACGTGCAAAGCTATAAAGTCCACCGGTTGCCGCAGCAACAGCGTGCAAGAATTTTAATATCTCCAGAGAAGGACAACATTTCCACAGCAGTTGCAGATCTTTGCAGCATGTTAGGCAGCATGTTGCATTGGCATTTTTTCATCTGGATTCATTTTACCCGCTTCATGTTCCCAAACTTTCCCTGACCCTGTCAGCCTGGCAAGGGCTCGTCACTGAGCATCTTCTGATTGTCCTGAAAAGCTGGCAATGACGGGAATTGTGTATTCAAAATCTGTGGCCCTTAAGAAGACTTTACACACAGGGCTTCACGAAGTATAGGAGCCAAGTCTCTCATCCTCGACTCTTTATAAAATGCTGGAAAATCAAACACCATAGTTTTGCAGTCTTTTGCATGGTTTTGCCATGTTGTGCTGCGTTGCGTTGACCTTTCAGAATTTCAAGCCTTTTAAAAGTGCAGCCTTGGCAACTTGGAGCTGAAGGAAAGAAATGCTATGGCCACCCCCTGTTGCACGTTTTTCTTTGTAAGTTGCTTCATCCCTCGGCATCATTTCGCATCATTTCACTTCTGCAATTTCTCGTCGCCTGGCGTTGTATTAGAGGTGCTTCCTTGGCTTTCTTATTGGATCTTACTGCTGTGCCATGTTCGTTGTCGAGCCAAAGCCATGTATCTCTGAATGGCAGCTGCAAGGAACGATTGGGCATATTGGGACTGAGTGAGAAAGGTAGAATATGTTGGCAGGTTCCAAACTACATGGCGGGCCGTGAAGGTTCAACATGGAAGGCGCAGAACGTTGGAAGTAGTCTGGAAAAGAGTTACAGTATTCATCTTCATCGTGCGGCAACCGTTTGAGAATTTGAACTGCCAAAAATGTAAGGGATGCCGTCAACTATGCAAACGAAAACATTAAAAAAACAGCCAGCTCATGTAAAGTTGCAAAATCATGCAGCATCTTTGATTTAGTGCAAGTAGCAGATCACAGAGTACAAGCAAAACTGTGTTTTGCATGGCAGGAGTCACTTAAGATGCGCCTTCAACAACAAGATGCAACTGGTCAAGACCCCTGTAGGATCATGTCGTGCAATGAGCGAGGGATTCACTTTCCAATCTGCCACCTAATGTGGCATTGCTTAAGTCTGGTGTGTCTCTGTGTGCGCCCAAGACTGACAAACTGAAAATAAATCAAACATGATGCATAGTCGCTTGTCAGCTGACAACAAACAGTGTTTGGAGTTCCTCCGCGTGGCCAAGAGGAAAAGCAGAGGTGGATAGTTTCCGCATGGAGCAAAATGGGCTACGAATTGAACACGCACACATGTTGCGATTGTATTCTCCGTGCAGATCTCAGTGCCCTATCCCCATCTGTGACTCCAGGCTCTCCTTTGCCTCTTTGCATTACCACAAGTCATCACCTGCAAATCACACCGTAGCCAGTGGCAGAAGCTTCCTGCGCTCCACCGGGTCAGCTCTTTTGGACACACTGAAGATATGGATTGTGCTAGTCTTGAAGTGAAACCTGCTGCAAATGATCGAAAAAAGATCCTACTATATCCTACTCTGAAGCCGCATGCTAGTGATGAGTGACAATCTGTTTGGACAAACGGAACCCAAGCATCTGTTGAGAAGCGAGGGAATTCTTTTTGTTCACTACTCAGAGGCCCTTCTGCACTTTGTAGTACCTGCGCTGCTGCTTCTCCTCTCTCACTAATCTGAAACAGGTTTGGTTGACCAACACTTCTTCAGGTGCGGGCATAGCCTCCCCTATCTTTGGGGCACATAGATAAGAGGCAATAAAACCACAGCAACCTTAAGGTGATTGGCAACTCAAGGGTCTCACGGCGAAAGGGTGTGAGAACTGAGAACACATAATTTGATCATGAAGTTCGTGTGCAGGTGCGTGAGAGCATATTCATTTGCCTTGTCTGCATTTGACCTTCCACAGTACTTTGTTCTCTCAAGATCTGAAAAATTGATTGTCCTAACAATTTTGGGCAATCAAAGCCCCATAACCGGTCTTGTGCCATTCAAGCGCATCACCGTTTCTGCAATGCTTCCTTGTTTTCCCAAACCATGCAAGCTGAACTTGCTTCTCATCAACCGGCAACACACGAATGAGTCTATGCATACAGATAATTGACAGATACATCTGCATGCGCGTGCATTTTCTACAGTTCGCAGAAACACATGATTCCTATGCATTGAACATATAAGACGTCTTTCCTCTGAAGATGCTCTGCGCACTCGACGAAGTCATCGAGGACAACGGGCCAGGCAGGATTTTCATTAAAAGTCGACAAGTCTGCTGGGACCTGGCACAGGCAAGCACAAGCCATTGCAGGTTCCAATCCATGATCAGTTTCAAACCAAAAACCAATCAATCATATCAAATCCACCGACAAGAGCACTGCGACCCTCTCATCATCCATCAAAATACAACATGACGGATTTCTTCAGTCATTGCTCCCTGTCTTGTACCACTTCATACATAAGCCAGATATGCCTCCCCCGCACAACAGAGAAGAGGAAATGCATGCAAATACGCTGCGGAAAGTAAGTCTCAACAGGAAAAATAGGCTTGGGTCCGGGCCCAGTTCGGAACATGCTTTCGTGTTTCCAAAAAGGCCAATAGACCCATGTCATCTTTTGAAGATCGGCAGAAACAAGGCAGGGACACTTCAGTCGCCAGCTTCAAGATCATCATCCACAAGTCTCTGTTGATGGCCTTCCCTTTCATGTGCCTGGTGCTACATGCGTGCTTCATCAACTGGGTCAAGGGAATCGCCTGACTTTCTTGGTTAGCTAGACAAAAAATGTGTATAATATATATTGATCCCTGTGTGCATTCTGCAGAGAAGTTGTGCCCACTAAACCGTTTACAAACACAGCCTTATACTACAAAATGAAGCTTGAATCTGAACCAACCCCCCTTGCTACAAAATGGTTTGGGTGTTTTTATGATGGATCAAAAGCCAATGTCGGTCACTACAAAATGACTTTACGGAACCATTTTGTAGTGAAAACGGGTTGCAATGAAAAATAATGATTCGCTACTAAATGGGTCATAGCATTTACTAGGGGAAATGCTATGGGGCAGCAAAAACGATCTGAGCGCACAACTTCAGTTTCAATTGATTGGTTTTGAAACCAAATCTGTCCCATTTTTCCTTCTTAAAGCCTCTACATAAAAAGCATGCTTTTCGAACTTTTTGGGGCTTATCTGGAGGGGGGCGCAGTAGGTTCTACAAAAGGTTGTGCACGCGTGTGTCACTACAAAATGCAGTGCATGACACAAGTCATCCAGAAACTAGGACATCACACATCGAATCTGTGCTTTGTGACATTGTGGGTGAAAGGAACTCTGAGCATGGATTCGTTGAACTGGGGTGAAACTTGACTATTGGACAAAAAGAGCAGGAACCTAGTAGAATGGGATAGATTTAGATTTTAATTAATAATCGCATGTGATGGCCAAAAAAGGTGTGACAAAAGCACGGCGCAGAGGTTTTGAACTGCAATCGTCAGAGCTATGGGGCAGCAAAAACGATCTAAGCGCACAATTTCAAATTCAATTGATCGGTTTTGAACCAAATCTGTCTCATTTTTCCTCCTTAAAGTCTCTATATAAAAAGCATGTTTTTCGATCTTTTTGGGGCTTATCTGGAGGGGGGCGCAGAAGGTTCTACAAAAGGTTGTGCACGCGTGTGTCACTACAAAATGCAGTGCATGACAAAAGTCATTTAGAAACTAGGACATCACGCATCGAATCTGTGCTTTGTGACATTGTGGGTGAAAGGAACTCTGAGCATGGATTCGTTGAACTTGGGTGAAACTTGACTATTGGACAAAAAGAGCAGGAACCTAGTAGAATGGGATAGATTTAGATTTTAATTAATAATCGCATGTGATGGCCAAAAAAGGTGTGACAAAAGCACGGCGCAGAGGTTTTGAACTGCAATCGTCAGAGCTATGGGGCAGCAAAAACGATCTGAGCGCACAACTTCAGTTTCAATTGATTGGTTTTGAAACCAAATCTGTCCCATTTTTCCTTCTTAAAGTCTCTACATAAAAAGCATGCTTTTCGAACTTTTTGGGGCTTATCTGGAGGGGGGCGCAGAAGGTTCTACAAAAGGTTGTGCACGCGTGTGTCACTACAAAATGCAGTGCATGACACAAGTCATCCAGAAACTAGGACACCACGCATCGAATCTGTGCTTTGTGACATTGTGGGTGAAAGGAACTCTGAGCATGGATTCGTTGAACTGGGGTGAAACTTGACTATTGGACAAAAAGAGCAGGAGCCTAGTAGAATGGGATAGATTTATATAGATTTTAATTGATAATCGCATGTGATGGCCAAAAAAGGTGTGACAAAAGCACGGCGCAGAGGTTTTGAACTGCAATCGTCAGAGCTATGGGGCAGCAAAAACGATCTGAGCGCACAACTTCAGTTTCAATTGATTGGTTTTGAAACCAAGTCTGTCCCATTTTTCCGTCTTAAAGTCTCTACCTTATTTGTTTTTTTTTCGATTTTTTGGGGGCTCATCTTACCACGAAATAATCGTGAGTCAAGAGCCAAAAATGGTCTGAGGGTCCAAGCTATATGTTCATATAACCGAGCATGACTGGTAAAAGAGGGCTATAGGGTTTCCGGCACGACACAACGCATCCCAAAATAAATCACTACAAAATGCGTTTCCGATTTATGAGTATAAAATGGAACGCCGCTACAAGATACAGTGCACACCCTTTTACTACAAAAACTGGTGCACGGGTCCATTTTTTTTGCTTGAATTATCCACGAATCAGAGGATGGTACCAAGCACGTGTTCACCCTTTTAGTAGTGGAAATGGTAAGGGATTTATATATTGTATATATAGAGTCTATTTACAGTATGCATATAATTGTATATGTGTATATACATATATATGTAAGATTGTGTAAGCAAAGGACAATGACAGAAAAGCAACTCATAAAATATGGTCGAGGGATTCAACACTATGTTTGGTTGCAGTTCTTCAGCGCTCGTTTCGGAAGTGGCATGCTGTGGGAATCAATATACTTTGACAGTTGACACCCTGACCTCATCGCCCATTCACAGAAGTCCTCCCTCAAAGGCCAGTTTGGCAATAGGAGAGCCCAGTACTGTGCAGCCTGGAGGCTGTCAGCGGCTGTCAGTGAAATCGATCAACAGTGTGGATAGTCTGATGTGCACCTCTTCAAGGGGCAACAGTTTGCAAGGGGGCTCCAGGGCAACTCCGAAAGTGTACCTGGCTTATCCGCGGCTAGTCATGATTAGCATTGCCAATTTGAGTCAGGAGTAGTCAGCAAGACTGTCATGATTCCAACAGTGAAACAGCTGAAGTCGAATGGCCAAGGCACGCATAAACTTCAGGCAATGACCTGCCCGATAAGACATTATCTCGCAGTTCCGGCATTTTGCCGCGAAGGTCTGCAATGTTGTCAACCTGCTTTCAGGCAAGCTGTCTCTCTGGAGCATCTTGCAGTCTCACAAAATATCATCAACATATTCTTCCTGTTCGCAAACACTGTGAATGGTCATTTCGAGAGTTGAAGCGATGCAGAGACGAGAGTATTGAGAGTTACAAGCGATGTGGCGCCCTCTTCAGGCCCAGAAACAAAAAGGACTTGGGTAGTATTGGTCAATTATTATTGGTAATGTATGCGAAATGTAAGGATCACATGTATAGTTTGGCTTGACATGTCTAAATGCGCAGGTGACTGCCATATTTAAGCCACAGAGCAGGGCAATCAATCACAATGTGCTCGCAATGTGCTCGAAAGATCTCGAACATGCAACAAGCAAGACAACACCGTGTAGTGACAATCTAATGGAATTTACAAGCATTAATAGCATTAAGAACTAATCAGCAACGCAATTTAGAAAAATAGATTAAAATAAAAATCATCCCGAAACAAACCTCAACCGTATTTAGAGCCAATGACTACGGCTGATCCACAGGTCTTGGAACAGGCCCTGTGCAAGGCGAATCAAATGCAATTTAACGCACTAAGACCACTCCATTCCACCCCTGTACCATCAGCAGAAAACGAAAGAGAAGTAAATTTCATATTTTCTGAATTCAATAGCGGGTTCTGCACGTGCATATGAATATAAACATATATTATGGATTATTATGGATGATTATTATAGTTATATTGTAGTTATAGATAGTTATAGTATGTTATCGTTATAGTTATAGTTAAATTTATAGTTATAGTTAAAGTATGTTAAAGTTATGGTTATAGTATGTTATACTTGACTTAGTTATAGTTATGGTTATATCATATTATATACGCATCTCTATAGGAGTCGCATGGAGTCGCGCCCTGTGCTCCCAGTATTGCAAAGTACGGGTCAAGCAAGCATAAACAAGATCAACACAGATACAGTCGGCCATGGGCATATACATGGTTGGCCTCCAATGCAGCGCAGCCACAAATGAATTCTCGCCTGGAGGGCCACTCGCAAAATGCTCTTCAAAAATGGTCAAAAAACATGGTGGCGAGTCTTGGCAAGAATGCATGCATGTCTCTCTGGGCATGGCTCTGTGCGTACATGCGCGGGTAGGTATGCGCTCGCGTGCAAGTCCGTCTTGCAAAGGGATGGATGCTGAATTCATTGTTGCCGCACTTGTTGCCGCTTGAGTCTGCTGAGATTTGGTCTTGCCTTGCTGCGAACCATCAGGCAGGACTACATTTGCTAGGTTTTTAAAAACACATACACAAGAATCACAAGACGGTCAGACGCCTTGATTAGATGGTATCGATCAGCCATATCCGCAGCTTTCCGTTTCTCTTGTCATGGCCGGTGGCGAAACCAAGAACTCCAAGATATTGTATGACAATGCTCGGCGCGTCAGCTAGCTTGGATCTTTATAAGCAAACCATGCGCGCGTTTTGAATCTACATATATTAACATTCCATAATGTTCCATGTTCAAGCACATTCTGCCTGATGCAAACCGTAGACTTCTTCTTGGTGCTTTGATCTTAGACTTTGACCGACTTCAATGTTGCAAAGCTTGTAGTTTGCAAGAGACTGAATGCCACTTGTCTGACCAAAGCTGCAAGTGTTGGAGATACCGCATATGTCACCCTGATGCAAGGCACAATGACAATGACCAAACAAACTGACCAAACAAACTGCAAGAAAAGAAGTCAGCCAATGAGCTGCGACGATTCTGAGCTGTTCCGGATGTTCCGGAGACAAGGGGCGGCTTTCCTCTCAACAAAGCCACGCAAAGCGCAGATTGCTTCGCCCCATGCATGCGGGTCCATTTCGTGCATGCTCTTGGGTTGTATACTTGAGTTTCCTGGTTGAAAATGGATGAAAATGGTGCAATCAGCTTTGCGTGCCTGCAGTATGTGAGTTGCGTTGTGTAGCCAGGGACTAAGCCGGCTAAGCCGACAAAACTTGAAAAGCCATGGCATCGCCTATGTTGGATCGGATTAAAATAACATGTTATGCATTTCAGGCGCTACATGGGGTTGTGGATCGGCCCGCGGTGATCCAGACGTATGGATCGGTCTGGATCACCTGTGTTTGGTATGGATCGGGGGTATGGATCGGCCTGTGGGTTCAGGGTATGGATCGGGGCTTTACATTTTGACTCGCAGCCACATGTTCCAACAAATTCTTCCGATGTCAAATGAGTCTGGATATGTCTGGTCATTGCGAGGTGCACAAGTGCGCACCTCCATGGATTTCAAAGCTCAAACCAAGCATTGATTGTGGATACATGTGGATACTGGTATGCTGAATACTGAATACATCTGAATACTGTAGAAATCCCCGTTCAGATTGGACCCGAGGGGTTGGGAGCCCCATTTTGTAGCTACAGAACGGCGTCCCCAAGGTGCCCTTCTTACAAGTTGGCAGAACCCAACGTTCACCGAGGAAGGTTTTTGTTACAAAATGGCAGTCCAAGCTGACCCCTAGTTACAAAATGAGTCACCGATTTTGCTCGACTCGCATCCGCTCGCATCCGTTGGCTCGATTTGCCCTTTACAGAATGGTGGGGACTGGGGGTGGCTATACTCGCACTATCCTAGGATCCCTGGGAAGTAACCTGCAACAGCCCGGCCAACCCGAGTCGCGGTTCATTTTTTCCGTTCTTTTGCGTTCATCCGTCTGTTTTGGCGTGACGCTGTCTGAGTGGCCAAGCTAAACATTAAATACAACGTTGGATGTCATAATCAAAAAATATAAATATCGATATATATATATATATTATCTGACCCCTAGTTACAAAATGAGTCACCGATTTTGCTCGACTCGCATCCGCTCGCATCCGTTGGCTCGATTTGCCCTTTACAGAATGGTGGGGACTGGGGGTGGCTATACTCGCACTATCCTAGGATCCCTGCATGGGAAGTAACCTGCAACAGCCCGGCCAACCCGAGTCGCGATTCATTTTTTCCGTTCTTTTGCGTTCATCCGTCTGTTTTGGCGTGACGCTGTCTGAGTGGCCAAGCTAAACATTAAATACAACGTTGGATGTCATAATCAAAAAATATAAATATCGATATATATAGATATATATATATATATTATCTGACCCCTAGTTTCAAAATGAGTCACCGATTTTGCTCGACTCGCATCCGCTCGCATCCGTTGGCTCGATTTGCCCTTTACAGAATGGTGGGGACTGGGGGTGGCTATACTCGCACTATCCTAGGATCCCTGCATGGGAAGTAACCTGCAACAGCCCGGCCAACCCGAGTCGCGGTTCATTTTTTCCGTTCTTTTGCGTTCATCCGTCTGTTTTGGCGTGATGCTGTCTGAGTGGCCAAGCTAAACATTAAATACAATGTTGGATGTCACAAAATGAGTCACCGATTTTGCTCGACTCGCATCCGCTCGCATCCATTGGCTCGATTTGCCCTTTACAGAATGGTGGGACTGGGGGTGGCTATACTCGCACTATCCTAGGATCCCTGGGAAGTAACCTGCAACAGCCGCATAGAAGGCATGGGTAAGCCGCAGTGGGACAGCAAAAGGTTGACATGGGGTGCCTGGGCTAATTGTTGCTGAGCCTCGCAAGTCGCGACTGATGTTAAATTTGTTCACGTTGGCATCAATAAAGTGCACTTATCAGACTGCATTGGAACTTGATGCATTCAATATACACTCTTATTTGAGATCTCCTAGGCTATGAAAATTATTCTGTGATTTTTTGATTCCATCCAGTTTGTAGGGGCTATAGTTGAGTATTATCCATTTACGCTTTGAATCCATCCAATTTGTAGTGGTTATTGATTAGCCCTCCAGACTCCGACAGAATGGTCGGGACTGGAGGGTAACAAACTCGCACTTCCAATGCAAAATTCCGGTACCAGGGGGGGGTCCACTTACAAGATGGCAGAACCCAGGGTCAAAATTTTGCACAAAATGGTAGCCAAAAACCATTCTGTAACGGCCCTGAGGCCTCAGATTTAGTAACAAAAATTTCAACGGGTATCTGTAGAAGTTGAAGTGCAATTTTACAGATCTGATACTGGTAAGTTCCGAATGTCTGTTGAAAGATGCACGTCCAATTTCACGGTTGGCTTGTTGTCTTCATCGCACAGGTTTGCTTCAACTGCACAGCTGCCGTAACATGCTTTGGGAAAAACAAGTGCCATATGGTGCCACACAGAACCTCCACTTTTATGGTACTGGTTTTTAAGTGCACTGTTTCAGGGATTGGGAGCAGGCACCATGCAATCCATGCAGCCTTTAAGGATCCGGGGAATGAACTTTCTCTCCTGTTCAATCTTTTTGTCGCCTCGTGTCAACTTTGACTCTTTTCCTCTACGTTGCCGTCCCATGAACAGAGCACATGGAAGGCAGCCAGCCATGACATGCCCTGAATATGTTAGCTTTCTTTAGGTGTTTTGTGTCGATTTGTCCATCAGTCCTTTTTCTACCACTAGACTTGGCGAGGATGCCGTTGTTGCAGAAACATGCAGAAACAGGAGGAACCTTGCAGAAAGCTTGAAGTACTCCAACGGTATATAATGCTCAGTCTCGTTTCAAAACAAATTGATAAACAGAACCACTCTCTAGAAGCATCTTCGATCTCTCAAGGGGACATTGAGAAAGCGCGCCACCCCGGAATTTTGACCTTCGAAAAACACCCATCTCTGCAGCAGCGCAAGCCTAGCTGAAGTGAACAAGAAATCTCTACAGGCTTACGCTTTTCGCAATTCTGAAGATTCTGCGAAAGTCTTGCAATTTTGACAGCGCTTGTACTGCAAATGATTGTGCGGCAAACTGACCCACAAAACTAAGCAGTGAGACAGAAGAAAGTGCGAGGGCTGCAACATCTGTGCCGGGATCCACCTCCAAGTCCTTCATTCCAAGCATCTTGACGCAAGCAGCTTGTCAAACCCAGTGTGCAACCACACGTCCTTTCCTTTTTCTTGGCTTTTCTCAACCAATACGCAGTCTGCGGCTTCTTTGCTGTCTGTTGGGACAGTTCACATTTTCTGTCCTTGAACAGCTCAAGAAATTTGTCGCCAGCAATGCCATCCGGCCCTGTTCAAGGCGGCTTATTGACTCATTTCATGAAAGTTGAAATCATCTGAAGTATTCTGAAGTCCCCACCCAACATGAGGCAAAGTACCTTACAATCTCTCATGGTAGGGTCTGCCTTTTTGGCGTGGCACTCGCTTTGCCATAGGATAGTCTTGTGTATTCTGGTCTCTGACTTGTAAATTCCCATGACATTTCATGAGTCTATGCTGGCCATTGCGTGTCCTGCAGGATGATCAGCTGGTGGCAACTCCTCTGCGTACCTTGAAGGATTGGACTGGACGTCAACGCGAGAACATGCGAGAACGTGACGCATCATCAGACTGATCATTTGCTCCTTCGACCTCATAAAACACCTTGTAATAGAGATAATTACTTAGTGTCACACGGCTGTGTGTGCTTAAAGATTAAACGCGCGAACTCAAACTCATGGAACATATCCAAGAACACAAGTCTCGGACTTTTGGTACAGCTGTCGCAATGCCTCCACTGCGAAATTTCGCTTTGATCGCGCAAACGAGGAGAAAATCACCACTGGCCGCCAACCATCGAAATCACATGAGACCTGTAAGAAAATATCATCCAATCTTGGCAGCAAGCAGTATATCAAAGGAAAGCGTTCATGTCATCAGAGAGCAGTGACACTTGATGAAACTAGTTTTCAGCTGCAAATCCTTCAATCAGTTCGTGCAGCAAAGCCTTCTTGTTCAC
Organism: Cladocopium goreaui; assembly: GCA_947184155.2. Taxonomy (NCBI): domain Eukaryota; class Dinophyceae; order Suessiales; family Symbiodiniaceae; genus Cladocopium; species Cladocopium goreaui. The sequence continues at coordinate 20,280 of CAMXCT020004331.1, forward strand.
GTTGGTTGTCGCGCATTTTTTTCGCAGACCCCGTGGAACCTGAAAAAAAAATGATGAGACTGAAACAAAGAACGATTTTGGCATTATTTTCATTATTTTGCACATATATGCATATATAATCAGATATAATTATATATATATATATATTTATTGATTTATATTGATATTTACATTTATATTGTATGATGCAACTTGCCACACTTATATATACGAGTATGTATGTATATATAAACCCAATATAACTTATACCCCTTACACAACTTGTATCACTTATGCACAACATATATCTCTTATAACTTGTAAAAAACGTTTAACTTGCTTGAGGCCACAGGGAAGGGGACGAAAACTAGCTGGGCAAGGAGAGATGTGTATTGAGAGAATATGTGGCGCGACCTTTTGAGTGTCATTTTTTGACTTGAAATCAGCTACCATTCGATGTTGCTGACACGTGAACAGCAGCTTATCATGATATTCTGGCTCGCATGCACCATAAAATCATTCCACAAACTTCTCGCTGATATCCTAGCATACCAGCATCAACGTTAATTACGTTCCTAGTAGTCTATTTGCCGAATGCAGAGTGCCCCAACCAAACGCGCTTCGGTTGAGCCACTTTGCAGCCATCTGATTGAACCTCTTTCTCTCGGCCTTTCCTTGTTTTTTCCTGTCCGAGACATATATATATATATATTATATATATATTATATATATTATATATATATATTATATATATTATATATATATATATATTATATATATACATGTATATATATAATATATACATGTATATATATAATATACATGTGTATATATATATATATGTTGGGAGGTGCGTTGGCCTCTTTGTCTGTGGGGGCGAGAAACTATTTCTTAAACATAGTGTAATTTGCAGAAACTATTCCCTAAATATCCTATAAATTGTACACTAATGTATAATAGCAAAGTAAAGACGTAGTCTAACTTAGGCCTTCTAGGGATTGGTTTGAAACGGTTTGAAACGGTTTCGGGCTATTACCCAGCAAGTAGTATGAAACGATTTGAAACGGTTTCGGGCTATTTGCTAATTAGCCAACATGCAGAAACTATCTGAAACTATCCGGGATTTTCGCCAGAGTGAAGTAGCAAATAGTAGGAAACGGTTTGAAACGGTTTCGGAGTATTTCCTAGGAAGTAGCGCGAAACGGTTTGAAACGGTTTCTATGATACCCAATCATCAAGAACATATTTTTTCATTTTTCCCGAGAGCGTCTGAGCGCAGGGTTCTTCCAATAGTGGGGGTCTGTCTCTCATCTTCTCATCTTCACATCTTCTCATCTTCACATCTTCTCATCTTCACATCTTCTCACTTCACACCTTCTCATCTTCACATCTTCTCATCTTCACATCTTCACATCTTCTCATCTTCTCATCTTCACATCTTCTCATCTTCACATCTTCTCATCTTCACATCTTCTCATCTTCACATCTTCTCATCTTCACATCTTCTCATCTTCACATCTTCTCATCTTCACATCTTCACATCTGCTCATCTTCACATCTTCTCACCTTCACATCTTCACATCTTCACATCTTCTCATCTTCACATCTTCTCATCTTCACATCCTCACATTTTCACATCTTCACATCTTCTCCTCTTGCCCTCTTGCCCTCTCCTTCTTTTCTATTTCTCTTCTGAAGGCGGGGGCAGGGGCAGTGCCAACGAGACGGCACGAAACGCAACCCTTTTGCACGAAACGAGGTTCGATCGCCAAAAACTGAAGTAAAATTGCGATTTCAACTTGTCCGGCGCAACCCTTTCGCACGAAACGAGGTTCGATCGCCTGAAGTAAAATTGCGATTTCAACTTGTCCGGCGCAACCCTTACGCACGAAACGAGGTTCGATCGCCAAAAACTGAAATAAAATTGCGATTTGAAGGTGTCCCGCGCAACCCTTTCGCACGAAACGAGGTTCGATCGCCAAAAACTGCGGTAAAATTGCGATTTGAAGGTGTCCCGCGCAAACCTTCCGCACGAAACGAGGTTCGATCGCCAAAAACGGCGGTAAAATTGCGATTTCACTTGTCCCGCGCACCCTTTCGCACGAAATGAGGTTCGATCGTCAAAAACTGTGTGTAAAAGCGTCTGTGCCATGTGTAAACGCGTTTGTGTGTAAAAGCGTCTGTGTGTAAAAGCGTTTGTGTGTAAAAGCTTCTGTGTGTAAAAGCGTTTGTGTGTAAAAGCGTCTGTGTGTAAACCCGTGTGTGTGTGTAAAAGCGTCTGTGTGTAAAAGCTTCTGTGTGTAAAAGCGTCTGTGTGTAAAAGCGTCTGTGTGTAAAAGCTTCTGTGTGTGAAAGCGTCCGCGTGTAAAAGCGTCTGTGTGTAAAAGTGTTTGTGTGTAAAAGTGTTTGTGTGTAAAAGCAACTGTGTGTAAAACCGTCTGTGTGTAAAAGCGTCTGTGTGTAAAAGCTTCTGTGTGTAAAAGCGTCTGCGTGTAAAAGCTTCTGTGTGTAAAAGCTCCTGTGTGTAAAAGGGTCTGGGTGTAAAAGTGTCTGTGTGTAAAAGCTTCTGTGTGTAAAAGCGCCTGTGTGTAAAAGCGTCTATGTGTAAAAGCGTCTGTGTGTAAAAACTTCTGTGTGTAAAAGCTTCTGTGGCTAAAAGCTTTTGTGTGTGAAAGTGTTTGTGTGTAAAAGCGTCTGTGTGTAAAAGCGTCTGTGTGTAAAAGCGTCTGTGTGTACAAGCGTCTGTGTGTAAAAGCATCTGTGTGTGAAAGTGCCTGTATGTAAAAGCTTCTGTGTGTGAAAGCTTTTGTGTGTAAAAGCTTCTGTGTGTAAAAGCTTCTGTGTGTAAAAGTGTTTGCGATGCAAACTATTGTCTTGTACTTGTGCTATATTGTCTTGATACTCCTCTTCCCGTATGCCTATAACACATCTTTAATATATTGTTTTGTAATATGGTGTCTCCATACTAACAAGAGAAGACCCTGCTCCTCTACGCTCTCGGGCCATCCGTCGTCTAGTTTTTTACTAAATATGAATATAGCTTAAGTTGACAAATATCGGCATAGATAATAATATAGCACAAGAAACGTCTACAGATAAGGAAGAAAGTAACAGCGCCTGATTCTGAGATGAGGGGTGGAAGAACATAGAACAAAAGGGGATGAAAAACACCTGCACCAACAGCCTGGCAGTTTTGCAGTCAATAAATTCAACCCACAGCCAAAAGAACACGGTTCACTTGTGCGGGGCACTCTGTTTGACCGTATGGTTCCAGATCCAGATCCCCAAGCGGTTCCAAACCCAATTCTTTTCTCATGGAACGCGTTGACTGCCATCCTGGTCCAATGGTCTGGATCGGCGAAAAAACATGGTTTTGTAAGTAGTTTCTTGGCTTGGGGCCCCGTTCAAGAAATCGTTTTTGGGTTTGGGGCCCAAATTAAGACACAGTTTTTTTTAAATATGTGCGTCTTAGCGGGTTTAGGTTGGTAGGCTCCCCAAGAAACCGGGTTCCCCAGGCTCCCACGACAAACAGGGAAAAATTCAAGTACACACCAATCTTGACTCTTGGGGAAAGACTCGGCTCTTGCAAAGTAGCCAAACTTCGCACTTCAGAGACTGTCTCCCTGACTTGGGTATCTTTTGAGGTGTCATAAATGCCATGTGGCAAAACCCGGCTCACAACATCTCCAAACTCACCTTTGCTATCAGCCACACATTTGTTCGAACCAGCAAACTGGGTTGGTTGGAATCAGAACCCATTTGGGTCTTGATTGGGGGGCATATTTTATTTTTTGGACCCCGCAACTTGTGGATATCGCCTGTGGAAGTTTTTGCAGTGTTGTATGGCGCATTTGGCACAAAGTGCGTTGGGCACATAGTATGCCTGCTTTTGTTGCTATTTGCCACACCCTTTCTTGAGTTGAAGCAACATTGCCACAGGGTATGATGTGAACGTACTCCCAACTGGAATTTAGATGGTTTCAAGTTTCAAGGGTCAACAGTTTCACTGTGGCGAACCGTGGGTGAAGGGTGCGCTAGTACTATTGAACTGGCATGTGGGGTAAAGACATGGGTTCTTTCTCACCACCAACTACTACTAGCAAACGACGGTTCCAAAATTTAATAGGTTACCCTGATAACATGGTCAATAACAATTTGTTCTTTCAAATATTACCCTTTGATTTAAGTAGTGGTTCCTGGTAAACCAACATGATTTCGCAAATGGTCTCTACATTTTCTACTTTGCTTAGCAAATGGTTTACATATTTTACTTATCTAGCTAATTAATGGTTTCTACGCATTCTACTTATCTAGAAAATGGTTTCTAGTATTTAACGAATGGTTTCTACCTTTGCAAGTAGTTTCTAGATTTTACAGAAGTGGCAAATACATAGATGTCAACGTGCGCCACGATATATATGTGTTTGCGTGTGTATGTCTATGATCAATATCTACATGTTTGTTTATATATATATATCTCTCTCTCTCTCTCTCCCTCTATATATATATATACTATGCAAATAACCCAGTCTTAAAACGTGGTAACTTGGGTGCATACATCCATCGAGCAGGAAATGCTTGGAAATCTTAAGAAGCGCATCTTCCATTCTTGCCAAGACCGGGTCAGGTTTTCATGCAGGCCTCTTGGGGCAATGGAATGCAAGACTCCAAGTGGTTGTTCTGTCTTTACATTACGTTGCACTACATTATATACATTGCATTACACTAGATCAGATTATCGA
>CAMXCT020004331.1:27500-40108 GCA_947184155.2 Cladocopium goreaui
TCCTGTCAGGCTCTTCAGTCTTTAGCCCAGGTGCCAGCTGCTGAAAAAACAATATGAAACAAATACAAAACAAATACAAAACAAATACAAAACAATCAGAAACTGATTGCTGTGTGACACCGTGCAGACACAGGACGGTTGCTGTAAGATATGGGAAGAAGGTCGGCCCCGCGGTCTGGAGCGTGGAATTGAGTAATGCCACGATGCCCAAAATTTACAAGAAAATCAAAAGAAATGGAGAAATCCAAAAAAATGGCCTGCAGGTCCACAGCAAACTCTGCTCCATTGATGGACACGTTTCCACGGCCTGTATGCTTTCTCATGCGTTTTCATCCTATATATAGATGTAATTGCCACTAGCAAAATTTCAATGGAAGTAGATCTCCATTGGCAACTCTCAATGCGCAAACTTTTCGATTCTTGATGACACGCCAAAAAAAATAAACAAACCATGGAAACTCCAAGATGGGCGTCCACACGCTGACCACGCCGCACTAAAGCATTGATCTCAGCACTTACAGCCTCCGCTCAAGACAAGGTTTGCCATTGCAACTGTCTTGGGCCAAAAGAATAATTAGTGATTGTTCAAGCGTCGTAGGGAACACAAGCGTATGTACGAACTAGTTAGATCAACGTGGATTCTGGACACTTTAGTTTGAAACAAGAAGAGGGGGGAAATCATTGAAATCATGAGCTGGATTCAAGTGGAGCAATGAAAGCGAAAAACATGAAATGCGGCCTCATTGAAAGGTCTCCAGATGCCAGGCGAACCAAAGGCCCGGTCTCGGAACTCCCATCGAGGCGGCAGCGCGACCTTGTCAACCAACAATTGCCAGCGTTAACTGATCTCAGGCCGCTTTCAAATGCTGGCTGCTGGCAACACGCCCGAAGCCAATGGCTGCAAGTGCCCAAGGATTGCCGAGAATGTTTCTATATATGGCCGGACATTTCGATCCTTTAGAATCTGTTGGGTGCTCAATGCTCTCAGCTCGCCGCCTCAAATGCTTGTTCGCAATCCAAATCCCAAGTTGCGAACTCGCCGGCCTATACACATCAAATGTATCAGCAGCCAGCGTGGCCGCTCGAACTCTGTAGCAGCTTGACCACCTTGCACTTTCACCCAAAGCCTATGAGCATCTAGATAAATAGACGCGCCAGGCCAAAATAAAGCATGTTCTTCGAGTGATCCCCACCAACTGACATTCTATTCCGCCTTTATCTGGCATTCTATCTGGCATACTGTACAGCCTGACATTTTATCTGACATATACTTTGACATATATTCTGACATGCTATCTGACATCTTATTGTGCAATGCATCTGGAAATTGATCTGGCATTCTACCTGACATATTCCTTGACATAATGCTCACTCATTCTGCATATATTCTATCATTTTGTTCTGACGGTTGATTTGTCATTCTATCCCGTCTACATTTTGACATATCTTTTGACCTCTCATCACCTAACATTTTATCTGGCATAGTGTTTGGTCGGGAGGGGCCCAGAGTGTTGGCGAGGCCCGAAGCTCTGCAAGCTGGCATAGTGTTCGGGTCCGGCAGGGCCCAGGAAGCTGGCGAGCTCTGGCGATGATGTGCTATTGCTATGATCTTGGAGACTTGGCAAGGAAGAACAGGAGGAGGATGAGAAGGAAGTGGAGCAGGAGGCACCGGATGTATACTTAAGACTTAAGACTTAAGATTTATAGACCCTCACTCTCACCTGGCGGGGGTGGTAAACAAGCAAAAACATGCGCGAGGCATGACCGGTGTTTCTTTGACGGGAACCGCCCACATCGCGAGTATGGTAGCCGGATGTAGCCAGGGATGCGCAAAACGCGGGCCTACTTACTTGGGCCCAGCTTGGGGAGGAGGCAGCAACTGCAGCCCTAAGTGGAGCCCAACACAGGCCCAATGTCGGGAACATGGCCAAACGCAAACCTCCGTCGAAAACAGAGGATATAAATATAATTACCAATGAAAACGCATACTTTCAGCATTTCGCGTTGGGCCGGCCATGTTCCCCATGTTGGTTTCGCGTTGAGACCAAGTTGGGCTGAAGCTGCTCCCAAACGGGCCAAGCTTGGGCGCAACTTCCCAAGTTGGCCAAGGGCACAACCTGGCCCGAGTTGGGCCAAGTTGACCCAGGTTGACAAAAGGTTATGGCGATATGAAAAATTGTGAACTTCAATCTTGTCTGCTTTTTGGCGGCGGCGGACTTCCGAAAATGAGCCCTCCAAGCTGAAGCTGCACCATCATGCGATTGGTTCACTCAACGCTAAACTACCACGCTCCGGCACCTTCAGTGTGGGCGGGTTTGCAACTGATCATGTTGCCCAAGCTGTCAAATCAAGCAATCCGCATTGGCCAGGCCATATCTTGCTGTGGCTTCCACTGCTTCCGCATTATATCTTTGCTTTGGGAAACGGATTGTGAAACATATTGAAACTATGGAAATGCTTCCCGCTGATTTCACAGAAAAAGTTGTGGCCGAATGCCTTTGTGCTCATGACCTGGATCTGCGTGTTCCTGGACACAGGATGACAAAGGGGGCTATTCTTGGCGTATTGCAAAATGATTTTTGTGAGCGCTGTGGTTTTTGTTAGTTCTTGAGGGAAAGTTTCTTGCCTGAAGCGCAACGCTTGCAAGCTACAGGAACAGCAGGGTCTTTCTCTCCACCTTCAGGGCTATCCAAAATCTGGCAATATGCTGATCCCGAAAGCATTACTCGAGGAAAAATATGTTCAAAGTAGTATTGCCCAGGGATATCTCATTCAAGCTGTGGAGTGGTGACATGTGAGCAGTAAAGTCCAAAACGGATCATCCCCGCCTTATCCAAAGGTTGCCCGTCCTTGCCACCAGCTAGAAAAAGCAAAGAATGGCAATACCCACACCGGGACGGGAAAATCACAGAGAAAGAAGGCACAGTACCGCTGAGAAGAGCAAGGAACAAATTCAAGGAAGTCCTCATATGGCACATGCAGCTGAAATTCTAAGCCTGCAACCTGTCTACCGCTCTTGGAGCAAACCTGATGCTGGATTGCAAGTCCAAAGGAATGACGGCACAGCATGAAACAGTTGAAAAAAACCTGTGACAGGCAGACACCAAACGATGGCAAACATGGAACCATCTGAGACCTTGTATCATGTTGAGCGCTGTACTACGCTTTGCGCCGTGCTGCCGCTCACTGGATAACTTCTGGATGTACATAAGTCAGGCATTGAAATTGAGAACAGCTGCGGGACAGGTTCATGTTTTGAGTCTCTTTGGCTGACACGTTCGGCATGCAGAGAGCCAAGTCTCGAAATACTGTGCTACTTTGGTCGGTCGGTGTCATCAACATGCCCTGGGGGAGGTGAGTCTTGGATTGAAAACCTAGGTCGCTCTAAGCTGTATTCTCTTCAACGCAAGCCCCAAGGTTGCAGCCGAAAAAAATCAAGAGACCTTCGAACACCATGCTGCAAAAATTCCCACGCGGATCCCCGTTCTGATTAGGGGGGAGGGGTTGCACCCGGCTTCTTCTAAGCATAAACCAGTGGGATTTTGAAAAACCTTATAAAAGGATATAAAAGGAATCGGTTTTGGGAATTTTGGCCCTTACAAAAAGCATAGGTTTTTAGCACCCACATTCGACTTCAAAATCCTATCATTTTGTAAGGCGACAACTTTCTTCATGATATGAATGTGTATCCCACTCGATGACCTTTTTATAAGAACTTGTGATTTCAGATAGCGATAGCGTTTTCGGGCATCATTTTGTAAGGCAACAACTTCTGGTTCCCTGTTTCTGTTTTTCCCGGACTCGTTGATTTTCAAGCAGCCTGTTCGTAAGGATTCCTTTTCTTTGCCACCTTTTATGTTGTTTTATTTTTTTGTATTTTTTCTTCTTTGGCCTCATTGCCTACCAGAACTCCTCTCATGATGTCTCTTTGCCTACAGATCTGAACAATATATAATTTGTATCAATGCCTAAAAAGCATATATTCTTACAAAATGGTTCTTCTACTCTTGACGACATCTCCTTACAAAATGTCATTGCACACCCTGCTGAGTTTTTTTGTTGTTTTTGATGTTCAATAACAGCATCTTGAGCTTACAAAAAGCCTCAAAACAACAAACAAACTCGATGGTCTTATAAAATGAGTTGGCCCCTCAAAACTCTTACAAAATGAACACTTCAAAATGTACAACTTTGCCTTTTAGGTGCCCTGTTACAAAATGCCCTGGTTAGTGGGCTCATTGTAACTACAAAATGCCTATATATAATCCATTTATAAGAGGGTCGACCCCTTCCAAAATATAAGGGATATTTGGACGGGGGTCCACGCGGAAGCAAATATACCTCACGTAAAACACAGCAAGCAGTGCATCGTCAAGATTTTGGTCCAACGGCTAAAACGGTAGCCCGCGGTAGCTGGGAATTTACCTCAACATGCACTTGAGTCAGTCACCGATCGCTGTCAAACAAACGCACTGGGGCACAAACAGTGCAATAGCACGAGGCCAACGATATACAACAATATACTAGAATTTCCAAAAACATTCTTTGACTTTCTTTCGATTTGCGAGTGTGCTCAGAACTCTGTGAAAATACCAGTAGTGCCTGGCCGTGCCGGGGCGGAAGTCTCCAAAAGAGCTATGTCTATAAGGAATTGAATCAATGGCCTGAAAGTATGTCTGTGGAACGCAGAAGCAATGTATGGTCAAGGCTGCGAGGTGCACAAGTTATATAATGAGCACATGGCTTTTGACACGCAAATGACATGACATGAAAGCAAATGAAATCACTGACATGGAAGAATAAATGTGCGAATGCATGAAGGAGCGAATGAACGAATGAACGAATGGGTGAATCAATGAGTGAAGGAATGAAGGAGTGAAGGAGTGAATGAGTGAGACAATGTTTCAATGAATGGATGATAGAATTGAAGAAATGAATGAATCAACAAGTCAACGAATGGATAAACGAATGAATGAGTGAACGCATCCATGATGATGTGAGTAAGTCAGTGAGTCAATGGCTGAATAAACGAATGAATGCATTATATGAATGAATGACGGAATGAGTGACTGAAGGAATGAAAAATGAATGAGTAAAGCGTGAATCAATGATTCAAGGATCAAGACTGAGTATGTGTGTGTATGCATGTACAACTGATTGATTGATTTATTTATTTGTTTATTGATTTATTGATTGGTTGGTTGATTGATTGATTGAACGAACAAACGAACGACTGAATGAACTACTTCTTGGTTGGGCAATCCGTTCCCTCAAGCAAATCTTTCCCAAGTTACCCCTTCATTGCGCTACCTCTCCAATCAGCCACCCGTTGTAGCTGCAACTTATTTGGCATACTTCTTCCCTGAGCTACCTCGCATGAAACTCGATTCTTCTCTTCGCGCCACCGTTGCAATGCGTTTATGAACTTCGAGCTGCAGCCCTGAAACGACGAGCTGGACTTCCTCCACAACGCTTTTGGCAGAATGTTCCTGCATGTGGTTGCCAGTGTGGCTTCGCCCCCTTTGAACGATTGAAGAAGCAGCAGCAACAATTTCCAGTGGCCAAATTTCCATATCAAGTTTACAGGGCCAAGCAAGAACTAAAGACCCTGGGAGGAATCACCCCACGCTGCACAGGCGAAGCAGGAGACCCACAACACATCCAGCGCAGTTTTCCGGCGGTATTAGATGAGAATTAAAGATCTACGAAAGGGGTTTCCTCACGTGCGGCATTTGCACACATTACTTACTTAAAAATAATTAACCTTGGCATTGCAGTAAAATCCCATTCTTCGCAATCCCCAGATGCGCCATCAAACAAACAGCATTTCCCAGGTCAGGTCAAACAGGGGTCCGGTGAAGGTCTGGGAGGCTTTGGTGCAGAGCCAGGTCAGGTTCAACAGGGTCTGGAGAAGGTTTGGGAGGGTTTGGTGCAGACCCAGCTGAGGTATTTCCAGCGCTTGGCTTCGCAGCACGCTTCAGAAAGATTTGTAAAAATAAAACGTTGCGGCTGTTGGAGATACCACCGAAGCTTATTGGCCAATCGAGCTCCCTCTACAGTCCCGTGCGCTTTTTTCTGGCCTCATCTTCCAAGAGTGGTCCGAACAATTGAGTTTTCAGCATTTTTTTGCCAATCGAGCTCTCGCTCAAGTCAGTCCCGTGTGATCCCGTGTGTATTTTGTCGACAGCTTTTCCGGATCGAGGGCCGCAACCGCGGAAACACGACCCCCCCTTTGATGATCTGTGACATTTGTCCATAAGTCGGAAGTTTGCGAACTAAGCTTCCTTTGATGGGACAATAGCGATATAGCATGAATTCTATTTATCTGGAATCAGCCTGGAGCCAGCGGACGGCAAATTCAGGCCTAACGCGGCAATCTAGGCCCAAACCTTCCGTGCTGGCTCCAGGCTGCCCCCCGGATTTGTTCATTTTGCGGGATCTTGCATGAACCGTGCGGGTGATGTGAAACAAGAAGATACAAGAAGTTGCATGTAAGAACTTGACGGTGCACTGTACCCTCAGCCTTACTGTAATACCCCGAATGGATCCTCAATTGAGGTAAGAACCCCAGAGTATCCTCAAAAATCCTAATTCGGTTCCTATCGAACAGTTCCACTGTAGATCATTGCACCCAACAGAACTCTGAGAGGCCTCAAACCTGCAATATATAGCAACAAAGTGCCGATTGAGCTGAAACAACTATCACAGTCTGGAGTTAACTTTCCCACTTCCTGTTCAACATGCCAATTGAGACCGTCACCTTGCCAACAAGTCAGCTGTTTTCCTGTCCAGCTTCTTGGAAGTCTGGACGGAGCTCGTCTGGTGAAACTTCAGCTGCCCGATCTGCGCAAGTTGCATACCGTCTGCAATCTACATCCCTCATGTGAGGCCACTTTTCTGTGAAATAGGCAACACTTTCACTTCCAAGTCTTCCAATGTTCTTGTTTGAGATGCTAAACATAAACATACCCCGGGGAACAAGTCGCCATTTGGGCCTTTCATCTGAAGATTCTATTTTCACACTGGTAGGAATATGGCATGTATTTCTACACAGAAACATGAGGCATACTCTCATATACATGATCATGATTAGTTATTACATACACCCCCTTTGGTTGTGATGTTTGCATATCTTAACGATGTTTCTTGCCATCTTGTTTGTCAACGGGCAGTTTCCTGGGATCATCAGCCAATAGGAACATACTGTAACATACTTGCCAAATTAAGGAAAACAACGAGAAAGGTACGGAAATCATCATGCAGGGACCATACTTTAGTGCCATGCTAGGCAATTCATTCCACTGCAACGTCATGCCATACCATGCAATACGACGAACGCCTGGGAATGTAATTATGCATGCATTATCATGCATGTATGTATAGTATGCCTGTCGATTTGCTAATGTACGTTTACTGTGTCTAATGCGATTACTCTGTATACTATGTATATTATCTATCATATGTATAGTATGTGTACTATGTATATCTTGATATGTATAACATGTATAACATGTACAACATGTATGACATGTATATATAACATTTATAATATGTATAATATTGTATAATATCAATAATATTGTCTATATATCCTTAATATCTATATATAAATATTTGATCTGTATCTGTATGTCGGTCGGTCGGTTGGTCAGCTTGTCTGCCTCGCTGTCTCAAATGTGAAGAAATCAAGCATCTGAGTCTGTAGTGAAAGGGAATGTGATACGATGTGAGGATGTGTGTGTGTGTATGATTGTGTATGCAACGGGTGCATTCAATGATAGTACTGCACTATTAGATAATCCATTGCATGCAGTGTAGGGCGATACCAGGAAATGCGCTGTGATGCAACGGAACGTTTCTTGATGAACGCACTGTTACAGACTATTTCATTCGTCTGTAACCTGTGTAGTGTCTGCGATGCATGTAATGTGACCGAAGGTGATATGACGCATTGCAATGTGATGGAAAGGAATTGCAAACTTTATTGTAGAGCAGCCTATTGCAGCAAGCAGCCTGTTTTTGATTGTTTTGTGATATCATACAAGCATTATTATAATATGTAAGATTTTGCTGTAGATCTGCTGTTCCTTGTTGCAGGATGAAGTGTCATGCACTGCATGCATGCACGCATCCGGCTCCACGCTTATGCGTTCTGTCCGGGCTTTATGTGATAGTATGGAAATTGTGTAATGTCGGCGTCTGTCTGCAGGGATGTGCAAAGTAGAGACGGATGAACGTGTAAGTCTTCAGGTTTGTGATTGGAATATCCTCTGTGTTTTTCTTTTGATTGTCTGTTTCGTTTGCAAACAAGCACGCAACTTGCTGTATTCCTGTATTGCTGCAGCTACGGAATGAATAGTCACTGCCAAACGCCCTGCGAGCAAGAAACTCTACTGAAACCAAATGCCTGAGAGCACCTTGGCCTTCTGCAAACAAAACGGTCGAGGGCAATCAATGTCCGATCGTTTCTTCTCATTCCAATCCTTGTGATTTAATAGGCGAGTGGCCTATTTAGTATCACTTTGCAAGCAACATGTCAGCACAAATTATCACAAATGTCCATACAAATTATGTTCATATCCAACTTAGAAAATGGAGCATTGGGTATCATTGGGTAGCAAGTAGTAACGCCCCGACCCTTAGATGGCCATGGTACGAAATCACCTTTTTGCCCTTTTTTGTTTGGGGGACGGTTTAGGGTGAGCGTTTGGTGGGGGTTGAAGGGTTGGGGGGTGGGGAAGGCAATACTGTAGCGTTCGGGATGTGCTGTTACGTTACTTGCTCTTCCACCTGCGCTTGGCTGTGGGATATAAATCTACCACAATCACAAAATGTTGGAGAAGCTTCTGGATGCAGCTAGGGCGTAGTGACGAGAAAAGGTGACATTGAAGAGTCTTGGGATGAAAAATAAAATACTTTGGTACATTTTCAAAACATGACAATTAACTCCCTGAAACATGAACATCGTTGTTTTGATCCTCAAGGATGTCCTTGAAACCACACGGTCGTCTGAGGGTCGGGTACCAAGTAATATATGTATATATATATATGTAGTATATACAGTAGCATACACCAAGGCATAGGCGCTCTCATGCGTGGCTGACTTCGACCGGGTTCTCATTCTCAAGAGCTTCCTGCGCTGCCCGCAGGGATGTTGATGGAACTCAGAGATGCAGACTCAAGTGAGCAATTTAAGTACGGTAGTTTCAAGTTGGTTTTGGCCAAAACAGAATTAAAGGATGAAGCCAAGAACGAGACGAGATAGGTGGCAACAAAAACGAAAGAGAAAGCACCCTTTGCCTTTTTCACAGTGACCTTCAATCCATGTCCAGACATAATCGTGGATTTCCATTGTTAAATTTCTATACTTTCTGGTATAGTAAACCGTTCATCTTGTACAAGAACTGGCAATCTTGAGCAACGAAGCAAGTTTGCAGAGCGAACCGGCTACTGCGGACAGAGAAACAGTGAAGAACATTTGCTGCTTATCTACAATTGCAGAGAAGACAATGCAAAATAAACAATTAGAATGAAATGAGCGCGCCAAGAATTGAAAGTAAAGACTTTACACAAAACGTACCTTTTTTTAAACTCGATCAACACATGTATGAAACCGTGATCAAACAATGCAATATGCCGTAGAATTGCCAAATACGCACAGCACGGACATGTAGGTGGCATTCAAAACGGACGGCCGGATGGCTATTTCCTCTCTGCGTGCTGAAGATGTTAGGATGCAAAGAACAATGTGAGATACCTTCTCACCAACCTACACATTAATCAGGAGAGCCTGATTCCCAACGATGACCAAACAGCACACTTCTCTTGCCGTACGAAATATATATTTATCTTGGCTGCAAACAGTAATCAATAAGTTCTGCAAAGCTTTTTTTGATCGTTAGTTGCTGAAGGGCAGAACACGTCCTCAGAGTATTCTTCTTGTGTCAACAAAACACATTGTTGTTATTTTTGGTCCGAGGGCCAACACAAAAAAAAAACGCCAAGCTGGTAGACTTCATCGGAAGATATCGCAAGTCCTGCGTCAGTAACTTTATGCCTCTTATAATACTTATATGAAACTCTTATATGTAAAGTTACACATATGCGTCTTATATATCCCTTATACATCCTTCTACGGCCTCCTCTTCATCTTCTTCATCAGAATCCGGAGCCCATATCTGGGCATTGCGTTCCTTCCGTTTGTGCTCGGTGTGACACACAATGAACTCATGAAAAGACATAAAAACAACTAAAATCATATAAGTACTGTACAAGTCAGTACAAGTATGACAAAATGTCTAAATATGATCATATAAATGGATTTAAATGGACTCCTTTGTGTCAAGCCCCCCTCAAAACAGAGTGTTCTCAGCCTCCTCCAGTCTGAGCTGCTCCTCGAACCAGTCCATAGTCGGGTTCTGCGAAGCAAGATCTGATTTCAAGCGCTTAACCACTTAACCGGCTTAACCGGCTTCAAGAGTGCATCCACAACAATTTACGAGCCACAAGCATGCAATATCATGCAATAATTACTCTACAACCTACCATTCGATTGACGTATGAATGCTACACATCCCTGCACATGTTGCGGGCACCAAGACCGCCGTTAAGATATTTTAAAAGCGCCGGCAAAGTTTCAGGGCGGCTGCAGCCAAGAATTTTGCAGCAGCTTAAAAAATATTGGCGGAACCTATACAGTTCTCGCTACACGGCATTGTGTTAGAAGCTTTTGAGAAGAAGCAGCACTAGAATCGCTAGGAGCACTGGGAGCACTGACCACAATGCATAAGACAGCACCATGGACAAGACCCTCAACTCAACAGGACTCCGACAGCACCTTGGCACCTCTGACAGACACTCAAAATACGGCATCCTATCTCAAATACTCAAAAGATTTAAAGTGTAAAAGCGGAAAGCATACAAACTGTTACAAGCGCTTGAAAAGATCCAAAACAAAATCTCACAAGATCCTTCGCACGTCAGAGAACTTGTGGCCTCCGCAATTTTTCTTCTCACCCGCGCCATGCATTTCTCTTGTTCCTGTCGGAATGCAACTTGCACCTAACTTGCTGCTTCTTAACAGGTTGATCCTTGATCGTCTACATCGTTCACAATGAGAATGGCAACGTCAGTTGATACTTCTGAAGTGTCCAGTGCCCATTAGATCAAACGATAAATAGTTTGGGAATATTTGGGATACATCAAGGATGCTTCGATGCGATTTGCAGTTAGCAAAGGTGCTCACCAGGTCATGCTGCGTGGCTTTGGATGCTTTGGTCTGTCTGGTGTGCACTCTGCATCACTCTGCTCCTGTGTGTCGACACTTGTCAGCATGTGGATGAGGTTCATGTCACGATTGCCCAAATGGTCTGCCTAGGCAGAAGCAGCGAAGCCCAGCAAGACTTTGAAACTTGGAAAGGACATGAAAGGATCAACTCGGATCAACCACAAAAAATCAGGGAAGTGCTTACAACAGTCACCGCACGTGAGATGCACCATCTCAGCAGCGGTTCAAGCACTCAGAAATGGGCAATGTGGTGTCGATCCTCAGGTGGGAATTTTGGAGCAAAGCTGCGTGCCATAAGGATCCATAAAATCCATAAGGACAAACTGCAAACAAAAGGCCTCAACATGAAACGAGGGCATACGAGCCATCTGGGCACATGTCTTGAACGTGCAGTCATCAGTCCATTGCATGGAGAACTCTATGCTGTATTGCCATTGACTTGAGGTCTGCTGAGTTTTGAACATTCCATTGAGAGCGGACTCCAATTCGCAATGAAGGCAAAGAGCTTGTTTTTTTCAGCTTGACCTTGTGCACAGTTGGTTCCCCGGTCAGAGTGCAAGGGTTGCATGCAAACCTACACTTACTGGTACAGCATTACAAGGGTAGGACAACAAAGAAAACACACAGAAAACACGAAGAGAACCACTTGAGTAGAGAACCTGCGGAGTTGCAAAGACATAAGGGACACTTAAGAAGCTAAGTAGTAGAGAAAGGCCACCAGGAAGACCACTTTCTATGTACTAGGCACCCTGTTCTCACGACCAATAAATTTCGACTTATGTTATTGACTGTTGACAAAGTCTCCATAAGTCTCCTATTGCAATACGACTGATCTTGACTGATTTATTTGGATCATTTTGGATCTATTTAAAATTACTTAATTACTTTGTATGAGATCCCTCCAAAGAGTTGGGACGTACATGAGATGAAGACCGGCAGTACCTGTATGGGAGGTTCGTCCCCCCCACACACATCTTGTGATGTTTATCGTACGGAGCCTTTTTTTTACCTTTTTTTGTGCGCCACTAATTGGTTGGGTATGTGAAATCGGTCAACCATTGCAGTCATGCTTGGGTTGAATAGAACAAGTTCTTGATCGTGCCAAACCCTAGTGGAGATCCTGCTAAAGATGTACTACGGGAATAGTTTACCATTTGTCTCTACTGAAGTTGGGCTGGCTGGACATGGCTGGACTGTTAAGCTCACAGGGGGTGTCCAGATGTCCCTTTGATTCATTGATCCCCAAACTGTACTGGTACTACAAAACACTTAAAGCATCCTGAAACCCAAATCTACCACCCACTCGAAACCTGAGACGCCA
>CAMXCT020004332.1:0-39993 GCA_947184155.2 Cladocopium goreaui
TTCTCCAATTGCCGGGCTTTGGATTTTCGCCCAAATCCGTCGCCATTTGGATTCCTTTTTGGATTGCACTGACCGTTTGTGCCCTCACCAGGTCTTGTCTGCGTATGTCCATGAAGTGAAGCAGCGGTGTCTTGCAAAGTGGCCTCCCCCGATCCCCCTACTGTGCCTGACCCCATTGTTGAGGTTGACGCTGAAATGCTTGAGCTTGACTTGGTTTGTCCTGCTGATGGTGACGTCATCCAAACCGATCCAAACCATCAGATGTCCGACTGGCACCACTTGTGCTCAGCTTGTTGCTGCTGAAGCCAAGCTTGGAACGTTGGACTTTGACTTTGAGGTCACCGTGAATGGTGATCCCATTGACTTGAACAAATCGTTGGATGAAAAGGTGCTTGTGACGTTGGTGCCTTCTGGATGGGATGTGCGGTCGCAGTATGTAGAAGCTGTTGCGTGCTGTTTGGATGAAGATTGCACTGCTGAAGGGGACAGGCTTGGAGCGGTAGTGGCTCCTGGCGCTGAAGTGACCAGCATTGGCCAGCTCTTGGACTTGCGTCGCATTGTCATGCCCCAGGCGCAGCGCCTGGAGATCCTTTCGCGTCAGGGACCTACATGGGGTGATGATGAGTTGCTCTATTGGCTTGAGCACTGTGCAACTTCGGCTGATGAGCTGCAGAATGTGGTTGTTTGGGATCCTTTGTTGATTTCTGGACTTGTGCTTGTTGACAACCCTGGCACATGGGCGCAGCTCACTGCAGTGTTGGCAAAGGTTGTGACGGTGATTTCTGCAGTTGTCATTGATCAGCATTGGGTCCCTTTGGTGTGGAGACTTGATGAGGTTGGTTGCAAGCTCTTCACTGGCTCCATCAAGGAGTCTCATGGTTCAGTGATGCAGACCTTGGCACAGATTCCTGGACTTGGTAGGAATGGACAGCTTGGTGTATGGACTTCTTTGGATTTTGGATTTCAGGTCACTTCCCACTGTGGTGCGGCTGTCATTGCGTTTGTGCGTCATTTACTGTTGGAAACCCCAATGCCTCGATCACAGGATGCTGTGAACTCTCTGGCTAGTGCCTTGCGTTTGGACTTTGCCTCTGGGTTGCTTCAGCAGTGCATGGTGCCCCGTCTTGCTGGTCTTGGTCAGGTTGACTTGGAAGCGTTGTGTGCTTTGTTGGTTCAACAAGGGGTTGCTGGTGATGAAGTGAAACTGCGTGCTCAGACCCTTCTTTGTGCCTTGGGGGATGGACCTGTTGCCAAAGCGCTTACTGCAGTCAATCCTTGGCGGGAGCTCAAGTGGCTAGCAAACCAGCAGAGGCCACCGTTCCTGATTGTCAAGCCCTCAGAATTGAATGAAAAGGTGAAACAGCGACAGGGCAAGGGATCAGTTGGTCAGAAATCACATAAACATGCCAAAGGCAAAGGAAAAGGCTCAAAGCCAGGGGTTGTGTCGTCCTTGGATCCTACTCGACTTCGCTTGGAACTTGGTTTGCTTCAGAGCACTGATGGGACCCCGCTTGCTCAGGTGTCTTTGCCCCAAGTTGCATCGCATGTCTCTGGAGTTGTGTTGACCACTTTGGCTTTGGCTGGACCGTACCTTCGGGCAGCCAGCATCGTGTCCACTGGTGCACTTGCGTTCTTTTTGGTTGACACTGTCCTTCCGCTGACTTCGGGGTTGCGTTCCACGGTTGTGACTTTGCCTTTGATCTGTGCTGAGAATTCCGAACCTTTATTGGTGGAAGGTTTGTTGGTTCAACTTGGTGCCACCCCGGTTTGTCGTCCGGATTCCACAGTTGGCTGTCAGGTTCAGTCTATCCCGACTTGCGTCGTCAAATTCATGGTGTTTCGGGACATGATTGTCGGTGATTGGAATCAGGTTGTGGCTCATCCGTTGCAGTACATCATCCAAAAAGTTTGTCCTTTGCAGGTTTGTTCGGATGAAGAGTGTCCAGGGTGTGAAGCTTGGCACCGTACGGATCAGTTTCCAGTTGATTCTCCTATCCTTGAAGTTTGGGGTCGGCAGTGGATGAAACAGACCTTTGCCTTTTGCAGTCCTGAAGAAGCTGAAGTTTATGCTGTTCACTTGAGGCTTCCAGAAACGCTTCAAATTTCTGTGCCGGAGTTTAGTGGTACCCAAGGGGTGTTTGCTGAACCCAAAACGGTTTGTGGCCGAAAACCCTCAACGGTTTTTCAGGTCATTTGGACTCCACGTACTTCCTTGAGTCAGTTGGTCATGCAGAGACAGACACTGCCTGAGGTCTGTGGCGTCGCACGTCTTGGGGCCAAACTTGGCTTGAGATGCAGAGTTGAACATGCGGCTGCTCTCTCAGCCAAGATCCGTCCTGAACAGGTCTTTTTGCCAGCAGGTGATCGAATGACTTTTCTGGTGGGTCCAATGCCTTATGGTACTTTGCGGTCATCCCTGACCAAGACACTGGGTGATTTCGGATGGACTGTCCGTCCTTTGCAGCCGGTTTCCACTGGGACACAAGTGCAGGGGCTCATGTTTCGGGTCCAAGCCATTGCAGAACCCCCCAAAAAGGTGCTGAGGATGTCGCATGGAGATGTGGTCGTGACTCGTGAAACGGAAGTTGCCCAAGTTGCACCTGCTCTGCCGTCAGTTGTGGCTTCTCACAATACTGTCTCCAAGGCCTCCTCTGACCAGATGGTTGATGAGCTGCAGATTCATGATCCCTGGGCAAAGCCAGGCCCCAGGACTCAGAAGCTTGCACCGCAGACAGTGCACTTGCACAATCCTTTGGAAGACATGGAACAACGAGTTGTCTCAGCAGTGTTGGCGCAGCTCCCTCGTGCCAGCATGGATGTTGACAGTGAAGGGACTCATGATCCCAGGGTTGATCACCTTGAAAAAGAGATGCATGAGCTGAAGCAGCATGCCCAATGCTTGCAGGAATCCATGTCCCAACATGCGGCTGACCACAACAAGCAACTTCATGAGGTTCGTGACCAGATGCAGCAGCAGGGTGCCCATTTTGAAGCAGCAATTGCCAGCCATGCTTCCCAACTGCATGCTTTCCAAGAATCGTTCCAGGAACAATTCCGACAGCAGTCCGTGAATCAACAATCTATGTTGGATAGCATGTTTCATAAGCAAATGAGTCAATTTGAGTCACTTTTGGCGAAGCGCCACCGTCCTGAGTGAGGGTGCCCAGTTGTTTGGAAACCTTCCCTGAACAATTGGGATGGACTGGTGGGAGGTACATTGCCCTTTTTGCTTTGGTTCGTTTTGGCGCTCATGACATGGTATGGCAGCTACATGGCCGTTCCGGTGGATCTTGTCTTTTTGGATTTTGGCTGTTCAGTCGCTTGGGTCGGGGAATGCAGGTTGTGTGCAGCTGCCTTCTTGCACTTGGCCCGTTGGCTGGACTTGGACTTATGCCTGGGCTTTTGGGAAAGAATCAGGTGCGGTTCAGAGTTCCCGACCAGTTCGAAGGAGCTGGTTGTTCTTTGCGATTTTGAGTGGACTTCTTTTGCCTTCTTTTGCGGGTTGGGGAGGCATCACATCCGGGGCCCGAAGGGAATGGCATCTGGACTTTTGGAATTGCCAACCCTTCGGGTCTGAATACGAAGGTGGATCAAGTCGCTCACATGGGCGGACATGCTTGGATCTTGAGTGAAACCCAACTCTCTGTGACTGGGGTCCGAGGTTTTGTTAAGGGGTTGAGAGCTGTGCAGTCTCCTTGGCAATCGGTTGTTCCAGGTGCTCCTTGTCCCTCAAGGAATCAGTATATGGCACAGGTTCGCATACAGGTGTCATGCTGCTGAGCCGATTTCCAGCGCGAGCCTTGCCCCAACAGTTTGCTGAACATACCTACAGCACAGCCAGGTTGCAGGTTGCCGGGATGGTGGTTGGAGACACATGGATTACGGTTGGGATGATGTACGGTGTCACTGCCAATGCACAACACAAACAGGCCAGGTATACCACTGAGGTCTTGTTGGCCGAATTGGTTGAACGAGTTGGGTATCAGAGCACAGGACCAAGGATCATAGGTGGTGATTTCAATTTTGCAGCAACCGAGCTTGACCAAACACAGCGCCTCTTGGACTTGGGCTTTAGAGAGGTGCAAACACTTGCAGCACTTTGGTGGGGGCGGTCGGTTGTTCCTACGAGTCGAGGACGGAAGTGCATTGACCAGCTTTGGATTTCTCCTGAGTTGCAGGCACTGCTGACTGACGTCCAAGTACATCATGACATGTGGTCTGACCATGCTGCAGTTGTGGCTTCTTTTCGTTCACCGGGGGGTGGGGTGTTTGACTACTGGCGTGTTCCTCAGCAGTATCCTTGGCCATCTGATGGGACTTGTTCAGTTGATTTTGATGTCGAGGGTGACTTGACAGCTGAGTATGCCAAGTTTTGGAATCAGGTTGAAACGCAAGCGCAATTGTGGAATTCGCACCATGGACTTGTGTGCAAGCGCTCTCAACTTGGCAGGGGTCAAACTTTGGAAACGGTCCCTCGAAAGCCCTATCAGGTACCCCGCCGAAAAGCCAGAGTGGGCGAGGTTGCTCCGACTTTCCTCGGGGTTAGCCTCCAACATGCCAGGTATTTCAAACAATTGAGGCGTCTTCAAGCCTTGTCTCAACAGCTTAGGTCTGGACTTGGTACCTTGAATTCTCAGTTGAACCGAGAGGCTACTTGGAGGGCGATCCGGTTTGCAGCGGGCTTTCCTGGAGGATTTGGCATCTGGTGGGGCGTGCAGGGGTTGAGTCCCGTCTGGCCGGTTGGACTTCCGTTGGTGTGCCCTTCTGCTACTGACCTTGGGGCTATGTTTGAGTCTATGGCGGCATGGGTTAAGCAATATGAGATCCGTCTTGCCCAGCGCAGATATCAGTTTGGCAAACAACGTCGCGTTGATAGCCTTAAATATGTTTTCAGTGACTGCAAGCTTGCTCCTGCTCCACAGGTTGATACTTTGATTGACCGTCTTGAGGTGGCCATAGAAGAGGTGCGGGTAGAGGAGAGTGCACTCGTGTTGGTGCGTGCGGTTCGGTTGTTGCCTGACCTTCCCGTTGTTGTCCAAGGGCGTGTCATGCAGGTCATCCATCATGAGGCCGATCAGATTTGGGTTGAAGATGTGTCGGGGGTCGTCGCTGGCCAGTTGCTGATCCAAGAAAAGGCTACCACATCTGAGGCCGCTATTATTGCTCGGTTTCATGATGTTTGGGAGCCCCGCTGGAACAAAGCCCATCATGTTTCACCGGGGCAATGGGATCAAATCTGTGGTTTTGCCGAGCGTGTGATGAAACCACTTGAGTGGCAGTCGCAACCTTGGACTTTGCAGCGATTTGTAACGGCTGTTTCGCGCAAGAAGAAAACGTCTGGAAGGGGTCCGGATGGGGTTTCACAGCCTGACCTGGCTGCACTTCCTGCTACGGCAGCGGCTGCTTGTGTTTCTATGTTTGAAGCGGTTGAGGGGGGCAAGCGTTGGCCTGAGCAACTGGCCGCGGGCTATGTCAATAGCCTGGCAAAACACCTTCAAGCCCAACATGTTGATGAGTTTCGGCCAGTTACGGTGTACAGCCTTCTTTACCGGATTTGGTCCACAGAGAGAGCCAGGGAAGCTCTCAGAACTGTTGCAGCGGTGATCCCAGATAGTGTTCAGGGCGGGGTACCGGGGAGGCAAGCCAAAGCCATCTGGTATGATGTGGCACAGACATTGGAATTTGCGTTTCTTGATGGCTGTGCGGTGCATGGTGTGTTGTTGGACATTTCCAAAGCGTTCAACGCTATCCCTAGGTATCCCCTTTGGTTTGCACTTCGGCTCATGGATTTTCCTGTCGGTGTGATGCGGGCTTGGTGTTGCTTTGTGTCGGCCCAGACACGTAGGTTCAAGGTACGGCAGGCAGTTGGCAAAGCAGTGGGCTCCAATTGTGGACTTCCTGAGGGGTGTGGCCTCTCTGTCTTTGGTATGATCATTGTTGATTGGCTTTTGGACTTGTGGTTAGCTCAGCTGAACAAAGGGATCAACTTGAAGGCATTCATCGATGACTGGGGGCTGAGATTCCACTCAGTTTTGGACTTCCCCTTGCTGTGGTCTAAAGTTCAGGACTTTGTGACTGCCATGGATTTGTCGTTGGACTTGAAGAAATCGCGCCTCTGGAGTACAGATGGTGCAGCCCGAGCTGACTTGCGTGATTTTGATGTAACACTGGCTCACTTTGCCCGCAACCTTGGGGCTCACCAGAACTTCACACGTCACTGTTGGAATTCTGTTCTCCAAGAGCGCCTGCGCACCATGCCTCAGGTTTGGACTTTGTTGCGTGCCAGTTTGTCTCCCTATCACCTCAAGCTCAAAGCACTGCCAATTTTGGGGTGGCCCCGTGCGCTTCACGGGATTGCGGTCGTGCACCTTGGTCAGGCTCACTATCGGGTCTTGCGGTCGGGCGCCATGAGGGGCCTGCGTGCAGAGCGGAAGGGTGCCAACCCTGTCCTTCACTTGGCCAGTGGTCAGTTTTTGGCCGACCCAGAAGCCTGGGCGATTTGTCAGACCTTTCGGGATGCGCGGGAACTTGGTGGCTATGAGCGCATGGAGCAAATCCTTGGGCTTTTCACTGACTCAGCAGACATGTTGCCCAAGAATGGGCCAACCGCGGTGTTGCTGTCCCGTATACGTCGCCTTGGTTGGGTCGTTGGAGGTGGTGGACTTATCCAAGATAGTCTCGGTACTTTCTCACTGTTTGATGCGGCGTGGGATGAAATTGGTGTTCGTATGCGTTTGGCTTGGTCTCATGTTCTTTCGGTTGAAGCCGCCCATCGGCCTACCTTTGGTGGTTTGGACTCGGTTGATGTTGTCGCTACCCAACAAGCAGTTGAGCATTTCAGCCCGGCAGATCAAGTTTATCTCCGTTGCCATCTTGACAGGACGTTATTTGTTCAAAACGGCAGGGCCAAGTTCCAACCTGGCGTCTCAGATGTTTGTCCTTGGTGTGGTCAAAAAGATGGATTTCTGCATCGGGCTTGGGTTTGTGTCCATTTTGAGCATTGCAGGGGTCATTTCACACCTGCCCAGAGGCGTGCTGCTTTGGACTTGCCGGAGTGCTTCTCTGTCCATGGTTGGGCCGTTGTCCTTGAGGAGTGGCGTGTCTTTGTCGGTCTTCTCCTTCAGGATTCAGGGTTCTCACGGATGTCACCTGTTGGCCTACCCAAACTTGCAACTTCCCAGTGGTGTGACTTGTTTCTTGATGGCACGTGTGCTCACCCAAAAGAACCTATGCTGCGTTTTGCGGCTTGGGCGGTGACTCTGGCCAGTGGTGGCCCTGGTGTGTTGGACAATCAGCTCACTCTTGCAGGACATGTTACTGGCCTTTGTCAATCGGCTTTTCGTGCAGAATTGATGGCAGTCTATGAAGCACTGCGATGGGCATCTCAGAGGTGCCTACGAGTCAGGTTGTGGAGTGACTGTCTGGGGGTGGTTCAAGGGGTTCGAAGACTGCTTTCAGGAGGAGTCGTCAAACCTAACAAAGCGCATTCAGATTTGTGGAGAGCCATTGCCTCAATTTTGCATGAGGGGGTGATTGAGGTGCAGATTATCAAAGTGGTTTCACATTGCAGCATTCGCTCCGCTACCAACTGTGAAGAGGAATGGGCATATTGGCACAACCAACTCACTGATCAGGCCGCTGTTGCGGTGAACACAAGGCGACCAGACGAGTTTTGGGTAGCGTGGGATGCGCTATCGATTGCGCTGACCGAGCGGCGCAAGCTACACATGGCAGTTTTGCAGATGCTACTGAAACAGAGTCGTTTTGCTCACAGGGCCCAGCAGAAAGAAACCAAATCAGTTGTCCCAGTCGCTAGTACGCCTGTCGCTAGTACGCCTGTCGCTAGTACGCCTGTCGCTAGTACGCCTGTGGTAGTTGCACTGCCGACCCCACCGGTGTGGAAAAACCCAGAAAAGATGTGGAAGCGCTATGGGCGCGTCAATGTGGATGCCATTCATGCGTGGTGGTCTGAATGTGGTACAGCTGCATTTGCTGGCACTGAGGCAATCAAACTGGTATCTGGTTTGCAGTTGTTTTTGGATTTCACATGGAGCACGGGCCACGAGGGGCCATTTGTACACCGCAAAAAGTGGTATGCCCAAAAACATGAGATTCCCAAAGCGTGTGTGACCAATTATGGTGAAAGGGTTCGCGTTTTTCTTTCCATTTGGGGGACTTATTTGAAGAATCATGGGTTGAAAGTTCCGAATAAGGTTGCTCGGCCTTGTGGGGATTCTATTGCGAAGTTTGTGGTTTGTTATTATTTGCGTTGGCCTAGTTCCAAAGTTGCTATGGTTGATTCTCATGTTTTTGGATCAATGGGGCGCCAGCTGGCATCTCATAGAGATTTTGGCGCGGTTTCACCTTGTCGGCAATGACCCGCAGTGTTCGCAGCTCGGATGGGTGCGGAGGCCGCTCGCTGCCTCCGTGCCTTCTCATAAACCGCAATAAACCGTAATATTTTTCAAGATGGTTAAAACCACCAACCAGTTTTTGATAGGTGCCATTAAAACTACTGGTTGGTGCTTTGGAACATTTTTTATTTGTCCATATATTGGGAATAATCCTTCCCATTGATTAATACTTTTCAAGATGGTTAAAACCACCAACCAGTTTTTGATAGGTGCCATTAAAACTACTGGTTGGTGCTTTGGATCATTTTTTATTTGTCCATACATTGGGAATAATCCTTCCCATTGATTATATAATATTTTTCAAGATGGTTAAAACCACCAACCAGTTTTTGATAGGTGCCATTAAAACTACTGGTTTGTGCTTTGGAACATTTTTTATTTGTCCATATATTGGGAATAATCCTTCCCATTGATTAATATGGTTCAAGATGGTTAAAACCACCAACCAGTTTTTGATAGGTGCCATTAAAATTACTGGTTGGTGCTTTGGATCATTTTTTATTTTTCCATATATTGGCGGTCATCCTTCCCATTGATTGATATTCTTCAAGATGGTTATAACCACCAACCATATTATTCAACCCCCCTGGACTATTTTGGATGGTTTACTCCCCGACCCACGTTTGTATCGCCAGGCTGGCATCCCTTGAACGAGTGGTACACCTTGAAGTCCTTGGGTTCACGACAGGTGACCTGACGGCGTCAACGGTGGATAGCAGGGAAGCGTTTTTAGGGACAAGAAATAGCGAAGTTGTAGAAGCAAGGATTTGTTACCCTCTGGTCATTTAACATAGCTATGGAAAATGGCCATTTATAGTGATTTACCCATTGAAAATTGTGATTTTCCATCGTTATGTTAGTTCTGTTTGTTTCCAAGAGGGTAATTCAGAAAAAGAGTAATTCAGCAAAAGGGTGTCTGGTTGGTGGTTTGGAACATGAATTTTATTTTCCATAATATATGGGAATAATCCCAACTGACTATTTTTCAGAGGGGTTGAAACCACCAACCAGGCAAAAGAGTGTGTTTAACTGTTTTGTGTGGCTTTGCCTGTTGAGTGATGATTTTTCTACTTGCGGAAAAGACCCACAACAGTGGTAATTACTCCTGTAAGAAGTTTGGGAAGGGGCTCAATGGGGAGGTTTGGAATGGAAAGTCACCCATGTTCAGTCAATCAGATTGATATTTGGGCCATTTGGGTCATCATTGTTACCCTTCCTCGGCGAAGATTGGGTCACTGTTGGCTTCATACGCAAAGTCTATGTGGAAGTTTGGGAGAGATGCAACGGTATTTGACGTTCAGGGAAGAGGCAGTAAGAACAATCCCTCGGGTACCAGCCATCCACAAATTGCCCAACGTGCAACGGGTCCATGTGTTCGTTTAGATTTCACTCCCTTGGTTTTCAGTCGCGAAATTCCCCTTTAGTTCCCCTGAGGGTTCTCTGAAGGTGAATTCTAGAAAATTTGTGATGTCTACTGAGCCAGTCTATTTGTTGCTGTAAAAACTCCCATTTTTTTGTTGCTTTCAGTCGATGTTTTCGGAAACAAACGGCACGGAACTCGCAGGTGGAAATTTCCACGAACTCGCTGGAACCCTGTGACTTGGGTTGGACGTTGGATGATGCGAAAAAATGGACGACAAGTCCCTTATTAAATGGCGAAAAACCATGGAGTTTTTTGTGAATCATTGAATCATAGTCTAAAAAATAGTGCTCTGCTTAAGGAATTGGTCGAACTTCAGAGTTTATCTGATTTTGGGGGGCTTTTTTGTTTGGAAATCTATTCGGATCACAACTGATTTTATGTAAAGTGATATTCAACTGGTTGTTGGTTTCAAACATGGCTTTTATTGTCCATTTCATATGGGTTGTCATCCTTCCCATTGACGAACTCATCTTTTTCAAGATGGGCACATTGCACCACCAAGCAGTCAACATTAGAACAAAACCATCCCCCTGTACGGGATATCCAATGACCAGTTGGGCACTGCTGGCACTGGGTCACTGATGTCACTGATGTTCATTCGTCGATGAGATGATCCCGAGCCAATTTTTGTGCGACTGGGAAAAGTCATGAAAAGTCGATGGCCCAACTGGTTTGGCATGTTAATGGATCAATATACCTAACAGATTTAATATATACCGAGCCAAGAACGATGTTCGCTGCATGGAAATCTGCACTGTGTATCTCGGATGGCACCCGGACCCCTTCAGATCATGCCGGGCAGGCTACAAGATCATGGGCTGAGCACCCGCAGGGCGATGGGATGCGATGGGTACAAAATGGGCAGCGGACATGGGAGGAACTCTGGTGCTGGTGAAGTCTTTAACTTTGACGGCTAGGGATATTTTAAGTGATGGTTTGGTGGGTGATAAAGCATGATAAAGCATGATAAAGCATGATAAAGCAGTGAAATTGGGAAAGCACAAAAGCTGAGTGATTGACTGATTGAGGCTGTGGATGAGGGCAGATGTCCAATTGAAGGACACAGTTTGGGATGCCACAGAGTCTCTAGAGATCTAGAGTTCACGAAAAAAAGCAAAGGGATGCAATGTACCATGCAATGTACTGTTAAATGATGTTAAATGTCAAGTGGAAAAGTGGAAGTCAATGACTTTTTTGGTGATGTCAGTGATGTCTTTTTTTTTAGACATGTCGGGGATGTTGGGATGATCCAAGGCAACCCGCTTGGCCTCAAGAGGTCGGAGACTATGGACACTGGGACGCTGCAGGCAATTCATATGTAATATATATATATGATATATTATGATATTTTATGATATATTATGATATATTATGATATATTTATGATATATTTATGATATATTATGATATATTATGATATATTTATGGTTTATTATGATATATTATGATATATTATGATATATTTATGATATATTTATGATATATTATGATATATTTATGATATATTATGATATATTATGATATATTTATGATATATTATGATATATTATGATATATTATGAGATATATTACTTAATCATTATGACTCTATTACTTATTCTTATTCTCTATTCTTCCTATTCTTCTTATATCTTATTATCAGTCTTCTATATATTTATTATATACATTCTTCTCTCTTCTTCCTATCTTTTTTTATATCTTCTTCATATCTTCTTCCTCTATTATTCCTATCTTCGTCTCTCTTTTCCCTTCTCTCTTATTTACTCTATTCTTACTCTCTTCTTCTTCTTTCGTTCTCTGCTTCTTCTTCTTCTTACTCTTTCTTTTCTCTCTTTTTTCTTCTCTTCTTCTCTTTCACTTATCTCTTCTTCTCTCTTTCTTCTCCTCATTCTTCTCGCTCTTTGTCTTCCTCTCTTCTTCCCTCTTCCTTCTCTCCTATCTTCTCTCTTTCCTCCATCTCGTTCTTCTCTCTTCTTCCTCTCTTCTTCTCTCTTTCTTTCTCATCTTTCTTCTCTCTTCTTCTCTCTTTCTTCTCCTCTTATCTCTCTTCTTTTTTCCCCCTGTCTTGTTCCTTCTCTCTTCTTCTCTCTTCATTCTCTCTCTCTCTCCTATTTCTTCTCTCTTCTTCCCTCTCTCCCCCTCCCCTCTCTCATGTTATATCCATGTCATATAGCCCCCAGTTGTTTGTTTTTTATGTTGTTTGAAATGTGCTGTAGTTCACCCTGGTTCCATGTGAGTCTGTTTGAAATGTGTGGTATACCGTATACCGTCTACCCCAACTTAACTGATTTATCAATCTTTATCATCCGTTTCTTATAAAATATCAAACAAAAATATAAAGTGGCTGAATGTTTATCATCATGTTCCGTGTTCCATCATGTTCCCAAAAAATGATTATAAGATGGTTATGGTTGATCCCCCATTTTATTTTTTCATTTTCAAGGATCAAGCATTTGAAAATGGGGCATTTGATGACTGCGAAGGTGCCTCCCACTGGGAGCTACTACGTGAATAGCGCAATGGCGGACGTGTGGACCCTGCCCACGCCACTGGGTGAGGATTTGGATTTGTTCGAAGAAGTTTGTGTTCACCTTGCTGGCGCCAAAAGGACAATGGAACGGTAATGAATCCCACTAAAATAGTGATTTTTATGAGTTTTCAGTACCACTAAAATAGTGATTCACAGTAATGTCCTATACTAAAAAGTACTAGAATAGATGAACATAATCATAAATGACTCTTCTATTTCTTTGGTGGTTTACTGCAACTTCCACCTATGAATCTTGCATAACCTTGCAAAATCCTATGTCGAGGTTTGTTGATAGATAAAAAGTGATGAATTCCTCCAAAGGGCGATGCGTTTCTGGAGAATGTAAGAAGCCATGCAGGACAAGATGATGTCATCGAGGAATAGCCTTGCTTCCATTCTGGAACCCCCCAAAAAATGGATGGTGGGATAGGTCCTAAATATATATATATATATATGTTTTTTTCGCCATCTAAAGGGCCCAATGATCCAATGGTAGTCCGAAAAATGTAACAACCAAACCGGTCCATCTATTTCTATTCCAAGACATCATTGGCTCGACCACCCTAGAGAAAATCAAAGGGCCTCAGCAAAGCCAACTGGGAAGTTTCATCAACCAGACTTGCGGATTAATGGATATATCATTGTATGTAATTTTTGGGAGTCAACCACTTTTTTTGGTTGGTTCATTGTATTTGGGAACTCCTAAAAGGTGATGTAGATACACATGAGAGGAACTCTGGCACTGTTTCGGTCTGTGGCTTAAGTGCTTTGAAGTGCTTCCCTCTTCCAGGGATTCCATGTCTAGAATGATTGCCCCAAGAGTGATTTTGGGATGGATTGAAGTTTGAAAACACCAAGCAGTTTTTAGGGCGCAGGATGGGGAAGCCAGCTGCAATACTGATCCACAGATCTGGAACCCATGGACCCCTCAGAAATGCTGGAAAAATCACTTTCCAACCGAAAACAGTACCCGCTGGTTATGACTAACATAGCCATGGAAAATGGGCCATAGAAATAGATGGTTTACCTATTAAAAATGGTGGATCTTTCCATGGCAAACTGTTAGTCATAACCAGATGGTAATTCTTCAAGTTCAGGAGTTCTATAGGAATGTTCAATAGGAACACATCAAAAAAAACATTTTTTTCAAATTCAAGATGATTTATTCTATAGGAATACCCAAAAAAATCAAATGTCAGACCGAAAAACCCAGGAGTATGGTACAAAAGATTCCGTTGGACACCAGCATTTCTGGTACCGCTCCACCGCTGTGGGTTCGTTCCGAAGGGACACCGGCTGGGTGGGTTATGGTGGGTTGGGGATGGCTGGGAACTGCTGGGAAACCATGGAAAAAGCCCAAAGTCATGGAATCATTGGGTTGAGAAACCATGATATTTCGTTGGGAAAACTCTGGGAAAGCCCTTAAAAATGTTGGAAAATCATGGTTGAGAAAGCAAGACTGGTTTAATTCATAAAACTATTTGAAATAGTTCGAAATGCCACATGGATGGCTCAACCCCTGTCTCTTGGTCCCATCTCCCCTCACCAGGAGCCTGTTTACAACCAACAAATATGGCCTGGGCAATGGTATGGGTGACATGCGCATTCGCTTCAAGGGCAACAACTGGAACAACGTGTCGCTTGGCAAAGTCGTTCAGATTGGCTCAGATCATATCCAGCATGGCAGGATATGATCTGGGCCAATAAAAAAGTGCCACGTGACCTCACTGGAATCACGGTCAATAAGAGGAATCATCTGAAATATTACAACTTGCCCAGATATTATGCGTAAGTTTTCCTGGGTGGTGGAATCATGTGGAATCCAACAAAACAAGTAGTGGTTTCCAACAAACAAGCATTCTTCCTTCTTTGTTGCTGGAAAGGAGACCGCTTTGACATGCTATTGTTATATTTCTATATTATATTTCTCATATCCAGGTTTGTTCTTTCAGTTCAGTCTTGATTATAAAAACGTCTTGCTGGCTGATAGCCCTGTTCTTGCAGCGATATTTTACTTGTAGAGTCTCCGGGGTAGTGCACCATTTTGAAGAATCATGAAGAATCCCTTGCCCATACTCCAGTATAAGATAGCCCCTCAAGAAGGGACCCGAGAGTGAGGATAGATTTTCGTTCATATTTCATATTGAAGCATCCAGTTTCTGCTAATACGTCTTGGCTGTCCATTGGAACCAGCCCAGGGCTCTGTCAGTGCTGGGGAAGAACGTGATGGGTACTATCCAGGACACGTTTCGGGCTTGGCCTGGCTTGGCCTTGCTGCACCGAGCTGGGATACCTGCGGGGAATTAAAAAAAAAAACGAGTCCAACCGGGATAAATTAGAACCCTACTCGCATCTGCTCGATGTGATTATGAAACTATGACCATCTACAATGTGGGTGGGCCCCAGTGGGGCCCCCCAGTTGTAAGTTGGTTTATAAACCCCATTAACTATAGTTATAGGTTATAAGTACCATAAACCATAGTTATTGGAGTTATAAACCAACTTAGCTATCTTGGGGGCCCCACATTGTATGACCCATATGTTTTCCCATTTATTCAAAGTTTGGTGACTTACTGGCTGTGATTATGATCCGTTTCTCCCGCGGCTGCTAGTTCCAGTATGAATGAGCCATGCGCTAGGACAAAACAGCATTTTAGACATGTGTTGGGAATATTTAGATTGACACGCTCAAAAACGTTGTTTGGGGTCGGTATATTCCTATTTATTGTTGATTACTACCATGATCTATGATCATGTTCGCAGGTTTTCATTCCCATAAGTTCCATAAGTTGTTGTTGTCATTCCTCGCCGCTATTTCTTTGACAAAAAGATATTCGTAGCATCGAGAGGCCAAGTCTCATTTTTTAGCACTACCCGGATGTTATTGCTTCATTTACTTCATTTGTTATTTCTCTTGGATATTCCAATGACCTCCAAAGATTCTGCTCCTGTTTGATATATAGATTGCTATTTGCAAGCCGTGGATCTTCTGTGTTTGATCCCCTCTTGGGTCTCAAAATTCATCGGATTGTCATCAATCTCCGTGTTCGTGTCATCAATCGACGTTTGGGGTAGGTCCGTAGGTCAAATAATCACGAGATATGCCTGGGATGCCGGGGTGGATCCCGCACCCAGGACTGGGTTGCACCAGATGATTGGCTCTGCTCCGGATATACTTTGAAGGATTTGAGGAGCGCCCGCTGCGACGGAGCGAGACGCGATGCTTCAGAAATGGGGAGAAATACAGAGATGGAAAGGAATTTCCACTTGAAACCATGGCTGTTTCTTCCATTTAGTACATGAAAACATCGGCCTGAGCTCCCATTCTTTACTTTCAGAGAAAAGTAAGAGTCCCTTGATCTAGGTGGAGTGCCGCATGCCAGGATGGGAACTATGGAGATTTCCAAGATGTGGGAGATGCAAAGGGTGCCCCGCCGGGCAATTGAGCTCTGGATCAGGTTGAGTATCTTGAAGCAGTCGTTTACATGAGTGGCACATGTCACTGCTAGTTTCATGTTTGACCGTGGGTTATTTCTGTTTGCAACACGCATCACAGATATTGTTGATGGATTGTTGTTGGGGATTCTTCCTTCTTTTGATGCTTTGTTGATGGTTGCTGCGAAGAGCGCGGACTTTGATCAGGGTCTAAGCCCCTGTCTTGAAAGCTGAAGGGAGTTAGCACCTATATACATAATATATATATACACAGTTTTAGCATAACTGCAGCCACAATGTCTTACACTTCCATAA
This sequence comes from Cladocopium goreaui, assembly GCA_947184155.2. Taxonomy (NCBI): domain Eukaryota; class Dinophyceae; order Suessiales; family Symbiodiniaceae; genus Cladocopium; species Cladocopium goreaui. The sequence goes on from CAMXCT020004332.1 coordinate 16,118, forward strand.
CGGAGTTGGGATACTTCGAAAATATGGGTTTGACCCAAAGCGGAAGAGAGGACATTTGCAACAGCCCTGCCATGTCCTGCGTTGCATATTTGTGGAGACAACTCAACCACGAAACACAATTGCTGATCAAACACCATGTTTTCTTTCCATAGAATACTATGAGCTAAGAGCACTCATGGATACTCGTGGAATATATGTATGTCAACATCCGAATTCACCCAATACAGAAACTTTCGAGGTTTCAAGCGTTCCGATTCGGTTTAGGGTTGGCAAATGATGCACCAACAGACACTGCCGCTGTCTGCTCACCTTCTAAAGGGTCAACCGTAGATACTTGCAATTATTTGTACATACGATTTTGTACGCGTCATTATGTGTGTCTTGTATTGTTTTGTCCTTAAATATGTTGATGTTGTTTTGTATGCACATGTATTTTGAATTAGAATATATTATAACGATCTATTTTTCAAAATATTTACATATAATCTTACAATTATTTACATGTAAATCATGTATACATCATTTACTTAATATGCATTGCTGTATATGATCCCATGACCCAGGCTGAGTCCAGCGGCATGTCCGGACGCCTGGGGTCCGGTCCTTTTAGGTCCTCAAGGGACCTGTGCTGAGTAAGCGCTTCAAATGGAAACTTCACATGACTCAACTCTGGAATCCAGGTTTTCACTGGATCTCTATATAAATGGGATTTTACATGATAAATACCAGGAAAAGACGCCACTCAAAAATGAAATTTTTGACCCGTAGAAATGGAATAATTAATCAAGAGCCATTCAGTCTGTTGCCAGCCAATTGATGGCGATTTGACCACGAACAAATAGTAGCCTTAGTTGGTAAGTGGGTAATAGCATGTAATTAATAGCCATATTACAACCCTATTGTATGTGCGATATATCCCAGTTAGGGGGTATGAACCGCAACTTGTAACTCGTTCTGTCCTGTATCTATAAGGGTGGTAAAGGGATGAAGTGGTAATATGTCATCGAAGAATATGATATTCGGATAGTTATGTTGATTACATTGCAATTGTCTCAAAGCGGTTGAGAACCCATTAAATTTTCAACGGATCAATTTTTGCTGCAGGGAACCATGATTTTTACCTTCCAATGTAGGATGTTCATGGTAAACATTTGCCATTGGATTGCCTCATGGGTATGTTACATTGAAGAAACAGGAAAGTCACAGTTTGGTTTTTAGAGTGTTCGCCAGCCGGTTTTGATGGTGCCTACGTCAACTCAAACCCACATTTTCCGGACAAAAATGCCTTTCTAGTGCCACATCCTCAACATCACTGGGTGGCCTGTAAAAGATGTAAAGGCGTCACGTTGCCCCATTGGGACATGCGTTGTTTGGCTGCCCTGTAACTTTCTGTGACTGGGCGAATCCTAGCAAAACTGATAGGTATCCTCTTAGGTTCCAAAAAATATCGTGATTGATCATCACAGATACCCAGAATTCCAAAGTCATGCGAATCCCGATGTCTATTGATGTGGGTATGGGTCACATTTTTAGTGGGTTATTCACATCCATAAATCCCAGCTATTTTGGGGTGAACAAAAGGTACCAAGGTTTTGACCCATCCCCATGTCTATTGTATACAGTCCTGGCGGTCCCAGGACTTGGGCGTTGAGGCTGCTTGGTGATGGAAAGCTTCGATATGGACATATATGGACTATTGATTTTGTTGCTTCCCCAATTGGTTCCCCAATTGGTTCCCCAATTTGAACCATTGGAACATTGATTTGGTTGGTTCCATTTGGTTCCCCAATTTTTGAGTCTTTGAATGTGATTGAATCAGTGTTGTTGCTCATGTCTGTGTCTACATTGTCTACATGCAACGCAGTGGTGATCCAGATATATTGAATGTAGCTAAGAATCCTGATTGAATCAAGGGCATGGTGTCTCTCTCCCATCTGCAAGTAGTTGGAAAGTGGGAAAAGTGTGGAAAAATGCAATTTCAGAGGATTTCGTCATGACGGTGCATTTAGTTTCACATGTTTTTTGTTTCCTTTCCAGAACGGTTTGAAGCAAAGGCAGACATCGCCAGCCATATGTCACCAGCGCTCAGAAGTGTTGTATATGTTCTATGCATCAGGGTGGCCATCAGCTGTTGAAGCAAAGGCAGCCTGGTACCATGATTCCAGAAAGCTAGAGCAGCTAGAGTAAACCTGAATCTCAATGGGAATTCCAGGATCCTAAAATGAAGGTACGTTAGTACCATATATATACGTATGTATATATATATATATGTAAGACCATATTTTAGGGGGATATCCCCTTACATAGGCCTAAAAAATAGGCCAAAAATAGATGGTTGATGATCCTTGGCTGAAGCATTACAGGAATTGGATGGACTTGGTCAGCTGGAAATTCGCCGATGTCTACATAAGGATGTGCGATGTGCAGTCCATATTTGGTCAACAACCGTGGTTATAACATATTAAACCCTCTGGTAAATTAACATAGACCCTGCGAATCGCCAATTTTTGATGGAAACTAATCTTCCAAGCCCTATCTGCCAGGGTCTATGTGAATTTACTGGAGGGTAACTCTAAATCAGATAAATTTGAGTTACATTGGTCAGTGTAATTAATCGTCTACGATTCTTGGGATGCACGTAAAAGAAAACCCCAAATTCTTGGGCATTCCCTGTCCATGGCCAAAGGCCTAATTCCTTGGATGCGGTGTTCTCCCATTGATTAGTGGGCTTGTTTGAACATCGATGACAGATGATTACAGTACCCCTTTTGGTCCAATCAATCCCATGGTAGATAATCATTTTGTCATGAAACACTTGCTATAAATTGAGCTATCCACCCAAACAAGTTGGTCACCATTTTTGGGATAAAACCATATCTATTGTTCATCAGATATCTACCTACTACTTGATGATCAAATCCCTCAAGTTCGGATAAATCCAGATCATTTGCAGCTTCCAAGTTTGGGCTGATCGTCATGTTCTCATCATTTCCTCATCATGTTCTCATCATTTCCTCATGATTTTTACCATGAATTTCAATTTTACCCTGATATTTACCATGTTTTCCCACCCCAGACCCGCGGAATCAGACGGACCCTGAGGTTCGTGGGCTTCGCCTTAGCATGGATCGCCTTCTGCTTGTTGGCCGGACCTCTGGAGGTGGGAACGCGGAGATTTTCTGGGTGAAATATGGGGAAATCATAGGGGAATACGGGAATCATCCGGAAATCATATGAAAATCATATGGAAATAGTATGAAGATGTCTGAAATTATGAAGTAATAGGGAGAACATAGGGAAATAAGAGTGGAATTATGGGGAAAGAATAAGGAAAAATAGGGACAAAATGCGAAGCCCAATTCAATTACGACCAGTCACCACCATGAACATCATTGAACATCCATGAAGCCTTACGGATCTTCTGAAAATCGGTATAGAAGCGGTGATCAAATTCCTGGATCATGTCATCCTATGGGAGTCTGGGAAACAGGATCTTCTTAGGCCATGGTTCTTATGTGTTTTTTTTTTGTTTCTTTGTTCAGACCTCACTGAATGTCTGGTTGGTGCTTTGGAACATGTTGAATATTTTCCATTTCATATGGGGTAATCCTTTCCATTGACGAACTCATATTTTTCAAGATGGTTATTGCACCACCAACCAGATGTATTTTGTGTGTCTCTATCGTTTGAAGACTATGAAACCTACCAATTTAGTGCCACACGGTTCCGTTCCATCCCCAAGGTACATGTCGCCATGGCCATGTTTCCTATCTCACCTCTTGTTGCAAAGGGGTGAAACGATAGAGAAAAAAAATAGGGAACCAAATGGGGAAGAAAAACATGCAAAAGAATGGGAGCTTAGAGTGTGAAGAAGATAGAAAGAACACTAGGGAAGAAACAAGGGGGAAAACTAGGGAATAAACATATGTAGAGAATAACAATACGATACAATACGGAGAAAAAATTGGGAATGGTCATATTTGGAAGAACCATATTGAAGAAAATATGGCGAAAATAGGGAAACAAATAAGGATGACATGTTCGAAAATATGAAAGAACAAAAATTGGAGGTAATTGGAGATCGATACGGAAAACAATCCGCAAGAAAATCAGGAAAGCATAGGTAGGAAATGTAGGAAAGCAAATAAGGAGTGCATGCAGGAAGACTAGGCATTCGGATCAGCATGATATGCAAAACATCAAAACATCACTACTTTTCTCTGCAGATTGACTCATTGACCCATTCAATTAGCCAACGATGTATCCTGCAGACCTAGGTGGCAACAGACTGCATCCCCTGCATCGGCCCCATGTTGTGCAACGCCGTCAGTGCCATCGCATGCTGTGTAGCTCGGTGGGCCGGTCGCCATCCCGTCATCGTCATCCCATCGGATTTCTGTCTTTTTTCGGCCAGGAATCTGGAACTCTAGTTAGTTTCCAGGCTGCTATATCCATTTTAAGACATGTTAAAAGTGAAAGAAACCAGTTTTTTTGGGTTTTAACATGGTTCAAATATAGACTACTGGTTGGTGGTTTGGAACATTTTTCATTTTCCATAATATATGGGATGTCATCCTTCCCGTTGACTTTCATATTTTTTAAGATGATTAAGACCACCAACCAGATGTAAGATCAGCCATTGTCTGCAGCTTGTGAGATTCCTCGCTGACAACCGAGGTCTCCTGCCTTCCGGCGATAGCTTGCACCATGGGCGTGGTGGGCGTGGTGTGGATTGTGATGCGGCCGATGGTTGGTATCCCGTTGATCATCATTTTCGTTGCTTGGACCGCACCCAACAATGGAGAATAATTATGTGGCTCTCATGAATTTCTCAGGTTTCTATCCTTAGTCTAGAATAGCTGCAGAATTGTTTGTACTAATTAGAACTATATGAGACTATATGCATAGTACTGACAATCATTTGCATGATTTGTAGCTTAAGATAATCAATTATTCTGGTTTCAGTAATCCATATTCTTAATGGTGAGTGTTCACATAAATTGATGGATAAACCATTATAAGCCCATGTGGCTTTTGAAACGGGGTTGGATTTACCATCAGTTACCAACCATTTTATGGTGCTAGTTCATGGTGTTTTTTTTGTGGATATTCTGGAGATATTTCATCAACAAATCCCATGGAAATCATGACGCGGGTTACGTACGGATGTTCACCGTCGAGACGTATATCAATTGATACTGTCTATTTCATTGGATTCGATCCCCGGAAAGCAGCCATTGTTGTCCTATGAAATTTACCCTCTGGTAAACTAAGATAGCTATGGAAAATCACCATGTTTAATGGATTAATGGGAAAATCAACTATAAATGGCCATGTTCAATAGCTATCTTAAATTACCAGAGGGTATCTACATTTCTGGTGTTGTTGTTTCATATTATTTGTTCGTTTTTGCGAGGGTATCTTCTCCCTAAACGAGACGAGGGTAGTGGATTGTCTTTGGCCAATTGTCGGGGCGCAAGGATCCAAAAAGTTGTGACCACCCTTCAGATGTCTTGGGGAGACTTGCGGTATATAACTGAGGATATGATCTCTGGCAATTGGGTGCTGTTCTAAAAACCAAGGATGGTTATACGGTTATACAGTTATACAGTTATAATACAGTTATACAAGTCAAATTCATTGCTGGTGATGTTTAAGCTGACGGAATTTTTACCGTCCAGCAAAACGCATAGATTTTGATGGGGTGGGGTGGGGTGGGGTGGGATGTTAACGTTCATTTGCACTTCCACACATACGTGATGCTACGCCACTGCTTGTTCTTCTGCAACTTCCACACAGACGTGATGCTACGCCACTGCTTGTTCTTCTGCAACTTCCACACATACGTGATGCTACGCCACTGCCCGTTCTTCTGCAACTTCCACACAGACGTGATGCTACGCCACTGCCTGTTCTTCTGCAACTTCCACACATATGTGATGCTACGTTGGGGTGGGGTGGGGTGGGGTGGGATGTTAACGTTCATTGGCACTTCCACAAGTACGTGATGCTACGCCACTGCCCGTTCTTCTGCAACTTCCACACAGACGTGATGCTACGCCACTGCCTGTTCTTCTGCAACTTCCACACATACGTGATGCTACGTTGGGGTGGGGTGGGGTGAGGTGGGGTGGGATGTTAACGTTCATTGGCACTTCCACAAGTACGTGATGCTACGCCTCTGCCCGTTCTTCTGCAACTTCCACACAGACGTGATGCTACGCCACTGCTTGTTCTTCTGCAACTTCCAAACAGACGTGATGCTACGCCACTGCTTGTTCTTCTGCAACTTCCACACATACGGCGTACATCAAGCAACTGTCTTGATTCGACTTCGGGCCTCTTGAAGAAAAAACGCTGAGAGGCTTGTCGATGGAAAAGTTAAACCCTCAAGTTCGGAGACCCCTTTTTTTGCATCAAAATTGACGTTTCGCTATGGCGAAACCATGAATTTGTGCTAATTATGCGGACGGTAAAAATTCCGCCGGGATGTTTAAGACGCTTCTGCCAGCTTACGCAAGATCCGTAAATGTGGGCCCGCCGTCGCCAAATTGGGGCCCGCCCCACCCCCCGTGATTTGTTTCGACGAATGGTCCATCGGTTCATCCTGGCGCCACTCTGAAATGCTTTGAGGATTTATTGATATTCATCCTCCAAATATAAATGATAGTTTAATGTATTCTATATAGGTATGTAATATGATGTTTTGATTATGTGATATGTGCATATATATATATATACAAAATACAGGCTTTGACTCATTCCCATTTTTCTCCCCCCTGGTTACATCCAAAAGCTCAGTTGCTTGTCATGATTGGCATGATCGTTTGGAAGTGCTGCTTCACGTCGGGACACCCAGCTCGGGACCTTCCGGGTTTCCTGTAGCGAAATGGGATGATCCTGCAGCTGAGGCGACCCGACCCATGGCGACCCACAACAGGATCACTAGGTTCGATTGAAAATATGGTGATCCCAAACTTGATCATTGATTCAGCATGTTTCCTGTGTTGAAAGAACCATGTTGTGAAAAAGACCATGTTTTTTTTGGAGGAAGCCGTCCAACACCTTCCAGCATGGCAACTTCAACCAAGTTCAGACTACTGGGCATTGCAGTGCTAAATTCCAGTATCACCGTGTACTGTGCCACCTACTAGTACTTGATACGAAGCAATATCAACCATTCTCAACAAACATGGGAACCACTATAAACGTGTAAACTTCAAGCAATCTCAACGCAGGAAGAAGAGCAAGAAGGTCTACGATTCGGAAGGCCTGACGTGTGTTTCATCTCCAGGGATAGAAATCGACCAGGTCGATATGGCAACGAAGATCTTGACGAAGATCTATTGGGTCAAGCCTATTAATTAACACCCAAATGTGACCATAGAAATGCAGAAGGTCTGATATTCTAACCATGTAATCATGGGGGGTAAGACCTGGTGAGTCGATCACCTAGAAGTCCTATAGATGTCGCACTACTTCCAAGCGTAGCAGCGTAGCAAACTAAATGATTCCACTTCTGACGCAATTGGCTTCTCAAGCTTTACAGATAGAAAAATCAAGAAATTGTAGATTATGCTTCATTGTGCTAGATTATATTTTTACGATTCATTTTGTACACATGCAAGTGTTGCCATTGGGCTTGGGATAGCAGTGGTCCGACCCTCCAGCGATACCCTTGGTGGACTTCAGATGACGCGGAGGAGTTTCCTCCATGGGTTTCCTCCTAAAATCAGGGGTTGGTAACGGGTACCTTGTTGGCGATTTTGAACATCACCTTCAAGTATTCCGTAAGGATCCATGTATGGAATATTTACCTACATTGGGATATTTTTAATTACTTTAGGGGTCAATGTACAGTAGGTAAATATTCCATACATGGATCCTCTGGGATTTGATTCAGATTATATCCGCAATAGTTGGGTGATGTTTAATTGGGACATTTACCAACACCTGAAAATGGGAGCGATGAATTTTGGTGGAAGGCTTTCTTAAGGGCGCCTCCCATGCAAGATTCCAATAGATAGATCTTTATTATATTAAAGATGCTTGGATCTTTGCAAGTAAGTACTTCACTCATTTTTTTGCATCAAGATGGTCCCATTTTTCCGGAATGTTCACCGGTTTGTCGGAAGATTGGGCACCCATTATGTTGAGAACAGATAAAACAAAAAAACATGATTCAATGGCCATTCCTATCCCCTAGATCCGAGGATTCACCCCCTGCTCATAGCCATGGATTGTATACCCATATTGTGGGATGGTTATATTACCATTTGCATTTCATTATCCCAATCAAATAATTCCTATGATATTCATTGCGAGGAGTAATGTTGATGTTTAAATCCTACTATTCATGATTATCGGGATTATTTGATCATGACTCAGTTGATGAATCCTAATGAAAGATCCTATATGATAGTCCTATGAATTCCTTATATGAGAATCACCATGAATCTGGGTAAGTTATAACGACACTCACTGGAATCATGGTTGGGATTCGGGGAATCCTCATGAATCATCCCCAGTCATAGCCCAACATGTCAGGTTGAAATATTACCATCTGGTTATGACTAATATAGCCATGGTATAGATGGCCCATAGAAATCGATGGTTTACCGTTTAACGTTCTTCAAAATGGTGGATCTTTAAGTCTTTCCATGGCAAACTGTTAGTCACAACCAGATGGTAATATTGTTAGTTATTTATCCCATGGCCCAAATAATATTTTTCCCCAATAGCGTAAGCTAATGGGGTCTTCAGCCCAGAATAGCTCCGGTGTGCACTGGTGCAGGCGCCGGGTCAGGTTTAACGAGGTTCCGGAGAAGATTCCAAAGGTTCCGGAGAAGGTGTGGGAGGCTTCGGTGCAGAGCCAGGTCAGGTTCAAGGGTTCCGGAGAAGGTTCCCGAGAAGGTGTGGAAGGCTTGCATGGGTGCAGCGCCCCCTTAGGTTCAACAGGGGTCCGGACAGGGTTCTGGAGAAGGTTTCGGAGAAGGTTCCAGGAGGCTTTGGTGCAGAGCCAGGTCAGGTTCAACAGGGTTCCGGAGAAGGTTCCGGAGAAGGTGTGGGAGGCTTGGGTTTGGTGCAAAGCCAAGTCAGGTTCAACAGGGTTCCGGTGAATGTTCTGGAGAAGGTTGCGGAGAAGGTTGTGGGAGGCTTCGGTGTAGAGCCAGGTGAGGTTCAACAGAGTTCCGGAGAAGGTTCTGGAGAAGGTGTGGGAGGCTGTGGTGCAAAGCCAAGTCAGGTTCAACAGGGTTCGGGAGAACGTTCTGGAGAAGGTTCCGGAGAATGTGCGGGAGGCTTTGGTGCAGAGCCCGGTCAGGTTCAACGGAGAAGGTGGGTGCAAAGCTAATTGAGGTTCAACAGGGTTCTGGAGAAGGTTCCAGAGAAGGTGTGGGAAGCTTTGGTGCAGAGCCGGGTCAGGTTCCACAGGGTTCCGGAGAAGGTTCCAGAGCAGGTCTGGGAGGCTTTGGTGCAACGCCACGTCAGGTTCAACAGGGTTCCGAAAAAGGTTCCGGAGAAGGTGTGGGAGGCTTTGGTGCAGAGCCAGGTTAGGTTCAGGGGGGGTCTGGAGAAGGTTCCGGAGAAGGTTCTCCGGGAGGCTTTGCAGAGCCAGGTCAGGTTCAACAGGGTTCCGGAGAAGGTTCCGGAGAAGGTTCCGGAGAAGGTTCTTGGAGGCTTCGGTGCAGAGCCCGGTTAGGTTCAACAGGGTTCCGGAGAAGGTTCCAGAGGAGGTGTGGGAGGCTTTTGTGCAGAGCCAGGTCAGGTTCAACAGGGTTCCGGAGAAAGTTTCGGAGAAGGTTTGGGAGGCTTTGGTGCAAAGCCAGGCTCACGGAAACCTTACGGAAACCCAGGCGAGGTGTTTCCAGCGCTTGGCTTCGCAGCACACTTCAAAAAGATTTGTAAAAATAAAACGTTGCGGCTGTTGAGGATACCACCGAAGCTTATATATATATATATATATTAGTAATACACATGATGATGGTACAACCCAGATGAGTGTCAGGGAATCCCATGTTGATCATGGCTGGCAGGCCAGCAAGACGATCCCGGAACGGTGGTGGGCAAGCAGGACGTCGAAGTGAAGCAATACAGCGGCACCCCGTTGATCCCGGTGGTTCGGAGTTGGCCTGGGAGTTTGGATGGTAAAAGGTGGTGAAAATGGTGTTGCTGAATGGTGTTAATGAGCTTTATTGGGGATAGGGATTTATCATCCCAAGTCACATAGCCCCCGGAGAATTGCGATGTGCTATTTCGGAAAGTACTTTTCGGCATGCGGCTGATACGCCGCCTTTGGGAGGGTTGCATATTTTGAGATGTGCCATTTACGATCCCGCGGAAGGGCTGCAAATTTGAAAATGAAGTTTGCGAAAATGGGGGTTCAGGATTTGCATTTCGGCTTTGTTCAACATGTTGCACCATCATCGGGGGGATGGGGGGGTAATACCGTTCTTGAGGAGTAATATACATGGCCCACGGAACTTGTTGCCGTTGTGAACGTGTTGCGCATGCTCTCTTTCTGGCCATCAGGGGGGTTGGGAGGGGGGTGATGGGAGTATTATACACATGGCCCACGGAACTTCTTACCGTTGTGCACCAAAAAAGGCACTCTTGGGCTTACAGCTGAACATGGCGTCATAATGTCGCCTTGATTTGCCTTGTTGGAGTCTGTTGCTTTGGCACTGAGGCTTCGAGATGAGAAAAGACATGGATGGGCGCATGTTTGCAGGGGATTTTTGAGAATCATAAATTTCTAATGTTTTTTTGCCTTCGAAGAAAATCGATTCACTGTGCAGGTGAAACGCAAATTTTGACACTTGAGTCACACGCCTGCCAATCGAAAGGAATGTCCATGTTTCAAATGTTTTTTGACAAGTCCCACAAATACCAGAATTTTGTCTCTTAGCCTCGAAAATCTCAATTTCAAATTTGTCACCCTTACAAGGGCGGCGGGTCAACCGGTTGCCTAGTTTTCCAACCCCCGACTGGTGGCAGGGTCTATGTTGGTGTGAGGAAATGAACCGAAATTAACCGGCAAGAATCGCGGAAAATGATGTGGCGACTTAACCCTGGCCGACCTCGCAATGTTGATGATGGCTAGGATCGGGCTGCGTCTCCTGTGGTCAGAGCTCAAGTGGGGTTGCTTGAGAAGTGGGAAAGATGACAATGAAAACCGTGCCAAAAATGTTCAGTTTAGCATGTTCGTTCGGTACGATTGGGCGTTCGGAACGCGCGTTTTAAAAACTCGCGTTCCAGAACGCGCGTTCTGAGTGAATCCTTTTTTTCCAATGATATAAAGTTAACTTATTTCCTGGGCCTGGACACTGAAACCTTTTTCCCCCCAAATAAAAAAGGATTTTGAGAGCTCTTATGGGCTCAAAATGGTGTATGAAGCCACCAGAAAGTTGATCTTCCCAACCCCGGATCCTTTTTTGGGTGAAGCAAAAAAGGTTCTGGCCTCACCAGGCTTGTGGGGCAAGTTAGCTTTCCTTCCCGGATCCTTTTTTTCTCTGAAAAGAAAAAGATTCTGACCTCTCACAAATTTTATCGTAGTGCTAATAACAGAGGTCTAATAAGATTTTGAAACATTGTTGAAAATTTCTATGTGACACAGCGGATCTCTTTTGCAAGGAGCAGAAAAAGGATTGGGAGGCTTCTGGAATCCATAAAACCACTAAAACCCCCCCTGCGTTCGGAACGCGCGTTCCAGAACGTACGTTTTGCGTTCTGCGTTTTGGTCGTGCTAAGATGTTCAGAGTTCAGAGATAGTTTGAGATGCAACAGGTGTTGCACACACACACACACGCACTCCAAATACTCGAAACATCTTGAAACTGCTGCTGGTTCCCAGGGTTTCTTTCACTTAACTTCACAGACCAGTTTTAGTAGTTGTTGATGGAATGATGGTCTCCACCAACCAAGTTGCTTTGTCCTTGTGAATGTTGGAAATAGACATGTTATGGATTTATGGCAAGCTAAGGTCAATGTGAAACTCAGTACATGAAACTGGTGTTCCTTATAAATAAACTAGAGCCATAGATATTGTTTTCCAGCTCTTTTCTGCAAGACTCTCCATTTGGATGGTGGTTTGAAGCATTCGGATTGCCCACGGTTTTGGAAAATGAATCCAGCACAATACACTTACTTTCGGATGGTAAAGGTGGAATATTGGCGAGTCGGTTTTCCACCAACTTTCACATTGAATCTAAAATGCGGTTTGTCCCCTATAATGATGAGAATTGCAAGGTTTCAGTTAGAGAATCATGGGCAGAGATGAACAGAGTATATGTATATATATATATATTAGAACTATGTATATATATATATATATATAACTTATATAACTCTATATATATATATGGTATATTATTGTACACCAAGAAACATAAACCTTGGAAAACCTACCTAACATCGGTGATTGCACGCTTCTTCAAGTGGTTTTTTGTTGTTAAGGCCCAGTGGATGAAGCATTGGCTCGGTCCTTCATTCATGCCTTGAGAGCGGAATACGTGCAGAATGAAGCAGGTACCAAAAAACCACTGGCGGATGGGCTGGGAGTTTGGATGGAGGAAACTGGGGATGGCTGAAAATCTGGGTTGGAGTGGATTTTGTTTCAAAGGATAAGAATACCAGGACATATACTGCAAAAAATAAGTATATGTATTGTAATACCTGGGGCCTCCTCAGACTTAGATTACATCCAAACTTAAAACGATCCACCTGAATAGTTGGAAAATCCGCCCGAATAGTGGGTAAATCCGCCCGAAGATATTTTCTGTTATGGTCTTGAAAATCAAAAAACAACCAGAACAATCCTTGGCCCTGCCCTGCCTGTAACGGCAATAATATCTGTTTTGTAGCCTGAGGTAAGAAAGGGCTCAACTTTTGGCCCAAAAGGTGGTTGGAAGTGTCTATATTTAAATTATTATTATTATTATCATTATTATCGTTATTATTATATATTACACAATATACATAGATGTATATTATATATAATATATACATACATTTATACATTTTTATGTGTATTATACATAGCAGAGTTGTTACACTGACCTAATAATTCTGGGAGAAACATACGAGATTGCACATGTCACCCCTGGATGATCTTGGGTGGTTTCCACCCTGTTCCGCACCATTTCGGTCTCACCAGACGGTGATACTGACTGTCCCTGTCCACCCAGAATCTCCAAAATCCCATAAGAACACTTTACTGAGACACAACTGCCATTGGCTACATTCCCCCGTCGTGTTCTTCTCTAAGCAGTTGCATACCAGACAAAGACATAAAAAAATAAAACATATATTTTGGTGGATTTCTCTGAAAATGGGGAAGACGCAATCCATTCATTCATGGTATATATGTGATATATAATATTATATAGTAATATACATGAATATATATATATATGATATAAATGTATTGGATCATCATCTCATTTCCCATCATTTCCCCATTTCGGATGCCTCCCGGAGGTGCCGTAGGCGTGGTCTTTGATGCCAACGGTAACGCAGAGGGTGCCCTGGGTCCCTACGAAGAAGAGGTGCGCGCCGCAGGCGACAAGGCGGTCCCTTGGCAGGTGACGGCGGAAGGGGAGGGTGATATGGTGAGTTTCGAAGCATCAAAAATTTAGGCGATTTCGTATGATTCATCATGAGATGATATAAAATCTGAAAACCTTCTGGTTTCATTTGCAATGGAAAACCCTAACGCTTATATAATGAGAAATTCATCTAGAAATGGATGTACATAGGAGATTCCCAATGGAAGATCAAATATATAATCTTTACTAGCCAATCTGGGGCGGACATGTTTTTTTGGCCTGCAAGAAGTTAAAAACTCTCAGCAAGTAGCGGAAGATCAGCAAAACAAATCTTGCGGGCATTCGGGTCCCAGCCGTCCCATTGAATTCTGTGAGATCTTTGACATGGAATGATTCGATTCACACCTGGTTTTGGACAGTTTGAGCAGCCAATTGGTTGGTTTCCAAAATCGGACCTATATGCATATACCATCATATACCACCAGCACAACTTCTTAAGTTGACGTTCTGATTCAAACTAACTATCATGGCTTCAGGGAAGGCTGGATTCATTTTGTTCGACCTAGGCTTGCATCGATTCCATCGCACAGCGATGGAACCTCGTGATCTAAGTGTGCCAAGATGCAGATTGGATGCGCTTTGCAAGAGTTCACCTCATTTAACCAAGCCAGTTGTAGTCCTTATCAGATAGCTGTGGCTTGAACATATGGTACAACAGGGATGCCAATTTGTATGTTTAGTACGTTTCTATTATGTACGCCTCAATCTTGGGGTAAGTAATTGTAGTACCAAGGTTTGAAGTGTTGTGAAGTTCTGCCTTAAGAAGGGTAATTACTAATTACTTGTGTTAAGCATGGAAGAGTGCGTGCATTGCGATCCAATGATGCTACTCAATCAAATCCTAAGTAGCCCAATGCAGGCAATGACGAGTTAATCAAAGAAGACCTAGTAGTCTCTCATGCTCAGAGCATGCAAAGGACAAGGAGTCATTCGCAAACAAGGTGCTACATATCCATCTTCGCCGATGAAATATGGCCGTTGGTCAAAGCTGCGGGGAACATTAGATAAATCATGATAAACCACGAATGGATACAATGAGCAAAATCTGTGGGGGCTTGGACAAGGCCATAGGGCTGTGTCTTCCATTGTGCAAGATCTTGTGGGGAATCCCTACCTGCGAGAGAAGTTTAGCAACCAAACCTGCAACATAGAAATGAGATGAAATGAGTGTCATCCAGCAACGTGAGAATGAATGTGTGCCAGCAGACTTTGGGAAGATTGTGGATTGTGGCGTCAGAACCCCTTTCGAAACATGACAGAAAAAGCATGCGTATCAAAATGAACCAGGGGATATCGGATATATAGAACATCCATCAACATCCACACAATTTTGAAGAACCGAGTGCAGCTATCCTTTGGGTCAACTTGGAAGCACTGCGGTTCTTTGCAGCACTCTTGCAAGCGTATCCGGCGGCGCAGTTTCGCGGCACGCCACACCGGCATCGCAGCATGACCGGGGCTGCTCCAGCAGAGGGTCAAGCCATTTGAGGCGACCTATGGTGAACGATTCTCTGCTAGGAAGTGGCACATTACATCGCTTGCTTCGTGCCCAAGGTGGCGCGGGGCAGGTCCTGACTTGAACAAATGCTCCGACAGTGCCCACCTTAGTTGATTTACAAGTGAATCCATCGGCTGAAGATGTCCGAGGATGTGCAACAATAGGTCGGGGTCAAACATGAAGGCCTGGGGACTCGGCAAATTTGGTGTGTTTTTACTTTTGTGGTATCATGAAGTGTCCAATGTTCGGGATATCCATGGATGCCCATGGATGCCCATGGATCCCCAATCTTTACACATGCCCAAATGAAAACGAAGAACTCATCCATTGTTGACACTAGGCACATCAGCTGTCGGAATGTATGGTTCAGAAATGTTCAGAATGCGAATCTGACTTCCCATTCTTTCTTGTACTTGCATGTACTTGCGCCATAGAGAGAGGCCAAGCCAGGCATGCTTTACTTTCTTTGGGAATCTCCTCCATCTCATCAAGCAATGTGAACACGGAGTCTCTCCTGATTGTGTTTGTTCATATTGGATCGCCGCCAAAAAAAACAAAGAAATCTGAGATACCGCTTTTGGTGGGTTTTTCCAACGATGCACCAGGAGGAGAGGGCAAGTGCTATCACAAGTATTTCCATCTCAAGTTTCCTATCTTGTAGTACCTGGCTCCACCAACGGATACAGGGCGCACTGTCGTTGTTCTTGCGTCACAAAGGACGTTGAGAAACGCGGGGCCTGCCGGATCTGCAAAGATTGCTGGACTCTGCAGCTGTGATATCAATCCCGCGAAAGAGAGCGCTTGGATCTTGTTATAGGTGCCAGCGGAAGTTCAACAAACATCTCTGTCAGGTCTTAAAATGGGGATACTTATAGCATCTTATAGCAACCACCAAAAAGATGGAAAAGTTGGAAACCTGTTTTTTTTTAATATGGGAAAACATCATCTAGACCATCCTAGAAATACTTAGAAATATTATAAAATATATAATGCCGTCTTTGGGGACCACTGTGCTCTAAAGATACAATGTTCAGAGGGAAAAATGATGGAAAAAATGATGAATCAGGGAATTTTGGGGCGCCCTGTTTTTGGACAATTCTATGTATGGCAGGTATTCTCGGGATTCACTTTCCATTCCTTAAGCGCTCAACCGCTCAGTTGTTGGGTTGGAAACTCCGGCATCCGGACGATGGGTTGGCCTTTCGGAGTGCATGGCATTAAATTCAACATATAATTTTGATCACTTCTGATATAATAGCCTTTAATTATATTTGCTTATTTATATATACATATATTATATATCAATGTAGAGCCATGCATTCATATTAAATTTATTTCAGAGTTCTCATCTCAGGGCTGGGCAGCGCCCGTTGAACCGATCGCTCTACCATTTTGTGCCGGCAAAGCCGGCTGAGTCGTTACGGTTCCAGTGCTTATCACCGGTGGATTCCATGAAAAGATGTGGACTGTTATCCATTTGCTCGTGTAAGAGGGCATTTGCCACGTGTTTTATGGTGCATTTCACAGATAATGTGAAAATTGATGGACTGCTTATGGTAAGAGTTCTCGGCCCTGTATCTTGAATGTTTGAGGACACACATTGCTACAGCTTGCATTGGACACTGAACGACGGCAGCAAATGTCGCATTCGGTCCTGAGCAGCTCTTGCAAGGCTGAAAAATGGCCGGAATATGCCGGAATGCGTGTGTAATCCTGTGTCATGTGGGGTGTGGCTTACCTTTCTCGTTGGCTAAGGTAAGCCATGTCGGCAAAATTGCGCCAGGAGTGGATCCATCCCGTGGTCCCGTGACACTCAAAAAGCACACCTGAGACGACGCCATGGCGAAACAAAAAAACGGCGAAAATCCAGCATGGCACATGAATTTGGTTCCGGTTTGCGATACTTGACTTTCATTGGATTAAAAAAACTGAAGATACTTGAATGGTTTCTAGATATTTCTAGCCTCTACAAACCATCCTTCCTGTCAAGAATGACGTGTTCTGAGAAATATCCCTAGGACCATGGAAAGAACTATGGAAAATGATGAGGAACATTCATGTGCTGCATGTATAGTTTGATTGATATATATATATATATAAATATATAATTACAATATATATATATATATAATTATATATATATATGTATATATTGTATGTACATATAATGTAATTGAATTATATATATATACAGATATATATATATATGTGCAAGGTATTATTACATGCCCTAGTGCTTTTGTTCATTTACAATTTTAATATAGAGCATTGTATATTCAATTGCTTCATACAATATTATACCGCCATCCAAGAAAAATGATGCAGATGTGTCCCCAGAAAAAGGATTTGGCCGATTGACAAAGTAAATTGGAGATTCAGATTATGTATTAATTGGATGAGGTATTTTGCCGGTTGCTGCCGAATGCATTGGTATCCAGCTTAACGCGAGAAGAGCAAAACACTGATAGCGAAGGATCTAGCGAAGGTGAGAGTGAAATTTTTCACGAGCCAGGATTTGACCTGGAGGATAGCGATGGATTTTCCACTTCTTGCCAAGATGACGAAGTCGCAGAACGACATATGGTGCTGACCACCGACATAAACGAAGAAACCGAGGTGTTGAATAAAGGGCAGCGCCGCAAACTTTTGGATACCGTCTACAAGATTGTAGAATCGGCAAAGGAAGAATTGACAGAAAGAATCCCTAAGGGATCGTCCAGACCTCTAAGGCCCATCCGAAGGATGAGTGTCTTGTTGAAGGTGATCGAGATTTTCACTTGGTCTTATATGATCTTATAGATAGCTACCTTGAGAGGATGGGCGACCTATGAACCCATCATTTTGGATGCCGGATGGGATATTTTAAGTCCTCAAATGAAGGACGCTGTAATGAAGTATCTCGAAAAGGTGGACCTTGATTTGATCATAATCGTATTTCTATGTGGTCCTTGGTCCGTGATGTAGAACATTAATTAACGGACACCAGCACAGCGGCGAGTTCTCAGGTGGAAAAGAGCCATCGCTCGAAAAACCCTCCTACCCTTCACTCGGAGGGTTGCTCTTTGGCAGAGAGGACGTGGCAAGGCGGTCGTGCTGGAAAATTCCGCTTTAGCCAAATCATGGGATACGGAAGAAATCTCGGAGGCTACCGAGGGGCTGGATTTCGCCCTATTTGACCAATGCCGATTTGGCCTACGGCATCTAGTGAACAAGATACCGATGAAAAAGCTGACGCAGGTCGCAGGCCAAACGGAAGTAATCCAAGAATTGAAGGAGGTACGCTGCCTAGGAGAGCACCAACATTACCCCATAGAGGGTGGATTCAAAGGGGCGGATGGTAAGTGGCATAGCTTGAGTGAATACGCGGGAGGCTACCCGGCTGAGCTCTGATATTGCATCCTCAAAGGAGCCGAGGCATTTTGCCGTTCACAGGAGACCCTTATTGGGGATGGAGATAACTATGAGTTTGATGATATAACGACAGAGCTGCAGGATGGTGACGAAATCCTTAAAGAGGAGGAACCTTGCCGTGCAAGAGGAATTTCAGGACGACCCAAATCTGAGAGATAAGAATCTCGAGGAGGAAGAGAGATATCCAATCTCCACAGAAGTGAGGAAATCGGTGGAGTTTACTTACCGCCACCTATCGACATCAAAGCTCCTACGCATGATGCGGTTGAGTGGAGCCAGTAGTGAGGCCATCCGCTATGCAAAGCGATGGCGGTGCGATGTATGTGCACAGAGGCAACGACCTCGCCATCCGATGGCCTCAACTGCAACAACACGGCCTTACGAGGTTCAACCATCACCTATATATCGACCTGAAGTTTGTCCACGATATGAGGGCAAAGAGATATGCCGTGCTGTTAATGTTGGACCTGGGGACCAATAAGCATGACTGCATGATGGTCAAGATCCGACGCAGTGATTATGTGGCTGGCAAATTTATGCGTCACTGATACATGAGGTACGGAGTGCTAGCTCGCATCACGCACGACCAAGGTGGTGAATTCGAGCAATCCTTCACAGCGGTACTCGAGCAGTTTGCCATCGACTCCGATGTAACCGCAGCCCACGCTGGCTGGCAGCTGGGCGCAGGCGAGCGCCATGGAGAAATCCTCGGAGTAGTTTTGCAGGCTATAGTAGATGAGCATTCTGTGGAAAGATACAGAGCTATGAAGCTGGCACTAGCAGCGGCAACGATGGCCAAGAACGCCACCATTACCCGTGACGGGCATATACCCAACCAACGAGTCTTTGGGGTTGAGGTGAAGTGGCCGAGCCTCCTGGCTGAAGAGGTGGAGCCTTCATTCGCAAAGGGTGTCAATACAAACTCCGAAGTAGCCAGAGCACATCAAATGCGCACCACGGCTCGCGTCGCGCTCATTAGGAGTGACGTCCGCGAGAAAATTAAAAGGGCGATCTTAAGAAAACCGGCGACATCCCAGGGGCCATATACACTCTAAGAACGCGGATTTACTTCTGGGTACCAGGGGTGAAATCCCGGTACAGTTCCCGCGGGGGCACTTGGCGTGGTCCGGCGACCATCCTGATATAAGAGCGGGCGAAGCGATACTTTGTATCTTGGTGAGGTCGATTTCTTCTATTGGCAGATGAAATCCTTGACCTTCAGGACATATTCCGAGATCCGATGAAATCCAATGCCTATAGAGACCTCAGAGATGCAAAGCCACCTCCAAGGAAGTAATACAAGCGAAGAGCACCGGCTGTGCCAAGCTCATGATGCGAGGCACAAAGTCGGTGCAGAAGCTTCTGCAGGATGCTGGAGCTGGAAAGGAGTTCAGGAAGAGTGTCGCTCGGCAGCGACGCGACCAGAAAAGGAAGGCAGAGAAGATTCCAGAGCCGCCTGTACCGAGAACGGCAGAACCTTTATCGGCAGAGCCGGAGGAGAAGTCAGAGGGCTATGACCCGAGTATAGCAGAGGATCCGGTAGAGGAAGGCCCTAGGCCAGAGGAGCCAGGGGCGCCGGACACAGCTGAAAGACCTGAGGATTTCGAAGCTCCGAACGAAGGTGAGGCATGTGGCACCAGAAGATGTTCCAATCGAAGGAGACGAGATCATTGAAGAGGATGGTGAGGATGGTAACCCCTCGCGGTTAGATCCCTTGCGGCTCATCCGAGAGCATGCCAGCAGGGAATGGCAAGGTCTTCCGCCAGAGGCGAGACGTCAGAGGTTGAGCGACGTAATTTGGATGACACTTTCGTCCTGGAGAAGCGCCAGAGGGTGAGTGATTCCCTGGTGGCTCAGGTAATGATGGGTGCATCAGAAGATGGGCCGTCCAACGAATGGGTTAGCCGATATGAGCTTACGCTACTGAGGCAGTTGACAGGATTGCCAATCTGTGCTGCGCGGTTGCACCGTGCTCCAAGAAAGAGGTTCATAAAACCTCCAAAGATGGTGTTACGGTCTCGGTTGACCATAATGATCGGAAGAGATCCCGTGGACGCCTTTGTGGTCTCCGAGAACCCCGAAGAAGTAGCGGCCAATCCGAGACACAGGTCATCCATCGAGTGGAAAGGAATGACCATGTTTGCCAAGGCTGCGCCTGAAGATAAAAGGGCACGGATATACCCAACATACGTCCAGGGTGCTCAAGGCCTTTATGAGGCCAATATGACCTACGAGGAACGCAAGGTGTTCGAAGAAATCTGGGTTGAGGACACCAGGAATTGCTTGGTGGCCGAGATCATGGCTTTGAAGCTCAAGGCCAGTGGCAAGGAACTCAATCCAAAGGCTTTCGAAAAGGATGAATGGGTGAAGTTCAAGGTTTCCGAACAGAGAGAATGGGAAGAGTGGATCGACAATGTTGTCATAAGAAGAATTCCCAAGGAAGAGGCGGTGTCCATTCCAAAATGGAAGGTGTTCAAGTCCCCATTCCGAATGGTCCGAACGAACAAGAGTGGTGGAGTGCTGTTACCCCTGATCGCAAAATCGCGATTAGTGGTGCCGGGTCATTTAGGCCCTGGCCTGCGTGCGTTTCGCACGATGTACCAATTGCGGCTTTGACGCCGACCCGCCTGGCAAAAGCGGTGGCAGCCGGAAGGGGCTGGCAAGGGTGGAGTTTTGACGTGACGACGGCTTTCTTATCAGGAGATAGCACCAGCCGTGAGATCTACGTCAGAGCCCCGGAAGAAGGCCTGCCGGCCGTAGAACCGTTCGAAGGACTCCAAACTCTGAAGTCCGCGTATGGACTGACTGAAGCCTCGAGGCTTTGGTATTTGCGGGCTTCACACACGATCCAAAAGACCCTTTTCAAGGAGTTGGTTGCAGCCAAGGCAGTATTTGTGGCTGCAGAAAAGGGAGTCTCGTGGGCGATTTTGGTGCTCCAGGGTGGACGACGGCCTGCTGCTAGGATCTAATCAGGACGTGCGATTTCAACGGTTGAAGGAACAGATCAATGGATTGTTCCGGATCAAAGAGTGGAAGACCGTCCCATTCACATTTCTGGGAGTGAATCTGGAGAAGCAAGATGATACGTGGGTTGACGACATGTCAGTCTATATCAAGGCGATCAAGGTCCCAGAGATTCAAAAGAAGAAAGATGACATCCCGCTGGATGCTCAGGAGCTGACTACCTTTCGGCAGCTCGTCATGCGCCTTCGATGGCCTGCACAACTGGCTGCACCCAAGCTATTGTATGAGGTGTCACTTTTGGCACAGAAAATTTCTAAGGTGACGCACAAAGACTTCAAGGATGCCTTGGCGTTGCATGGCAAGTTCCGGACAGAAGTAGATGAGGGTAGAGTTGCGCTCAAATACCCGAGGATGAATGGCATGCCATATTTGGTGACGTATTTCGACGCGTCATTCGGCCGAGAGCCAGAAGGACGCTCTCAACTGGGAGCCATCCATTTCCTGACTGATGAGGGAGTGATTCATGGGCCGAGCCGAGCTGCCGTGGTGGAGTTTACAACCACCAAGTCGACCAGAGTTGTAAGAAGCTCAATGGCAGCAGAATCTTGCAGCCTAAGCGTGGCTGTGGACCGCCACATGTATGCAAGGTTGATCCTCGACATGATGCTGAGAGGAACATACGAGGTCAAACCTACTTGGCGCACAGATTGCCAAGTCCGTGGTGGTTCGGTTACAGACGCCAAAAGTCTGTATGATCATATGTCTACGACAGGACAGATCCCTCAAGAGAGACAGACGATGCTGGATCTCCTAGTTGCCAAGAGCTTGCTGGAGCAAGAAGCCTTTCGGCTCTTTTGGGTGCCCACCTTCCCATACATAGGCAGTATGTCGATGTCCTTACTAAGAAAATGAAGGACTTACTATGGATGGAATTCATCCAGACGGGTACCATTTCGCTGCGCGAGACCCCAGCAGAAAAGGCTCTGGAGGAGTATCGTAAGCGACTCCGACAAGGTCAACGGCAGCGCCGGAAGACCAAGTTCAAGGCTGCAGCCGCAGCCACTAATTCGTGACGGTCACGCCAACACTCTCTTTTTGGAATGTGAAACATGGTGAGTGGTTTGGCATGGTGGCATACATGCATGTTTTTGTTTGTTAGCATTTTCACCCATTTCTTTTGCCGTGGCCGTTTGTACAGCTTGGCCCAAGCACAGCTTTTCGCATTTACACCAGACGCTTCTGAGAAAACAGGCCGCTGCCTTTTGACTTCTAGCCTTTGTTGCTAACACTACCCAGTACTCCGTAATTATAATATAATTAGTTAAAATATTAATATATATTTTTATAATTTAATATATTTAAATATTAAATTAATAGTAGTAGATTTTATTTTATTAAAATAAATAAAATTTCACATATTTATTTTTTTAATTTTTAATATATTAATATAAATAGGAATTAATTAATTTTATTTAAATAAAATATATATTTATATTATTTATTTAAAAAAATATATATAATTATATATTATTAAAATTATTATAAATATAATTTATGACTATTTAATATTACTACTAATATTACGATCTAGCCTGACCCAGAGCGCGTGCGCGCAGTTTCTCGAGGCCAATTTTCCCAAAAATCTGCTACTTTTTTGGGAAAATTTGCGAATACAAACTTAGTCTGCGCAAATACAAACTAAGTCTGTGCTTCCTGAGCCCCCTGCGCGGAGGTCGAAATTTTACTACTATTTTGGGAAAATCATTTTTGATTTTCCCAAAAAAGTGATACTTTTTTGGGAAAAATTCTCTTCTCCCCAGTCAGTGTCCCACTAAGCAAATGCAGTACGGTCAGGGTCGGTCGGGGGTTCGATTCCCCCCTGGTCCAGTGTCGCTCGGTATTCAGTTGTGTTTGAGCATGTGTCTTCTGAGTTTCCCCCGTAGGTCTCTCATGGATCAGTTGAGCTTTCGTTTTACGTTTCCGTTCTTCTGCATGTACCGCATGCGTCTATCACTCTTTTGAGTGCACTTTCGGCCCCACTGTCGCTCGGTCGATCTCTCCTGCATCAGTTGCGCTTTCGTTTTACGTTTCCGTTCTTCTGAATGTACCGCATGCGTCTATCACTCTTTTGAGTGCACTTTTGGCCCCACTGTCGCTCGGTCGGTCTTTCAGTTCCATTCGAAAAAGGGTCTTCTGGGAGCTTTGGTTTTGCGTCCACTGTCGCTCGGTAGGTCTCTCATGGATCTGTTGTTGTTGTTGTTGTTGTTGTTGTTGTTGTTGTTGTTGTTGTTGTTGTTGTTGTTGTTGTTGTTGTTGTTGTTGTTGTTGTCGTTGTTCGTTGTCGTTGTTCGTTGTTGTTGTTCGTTGTTGTTGTTCGTTGTTGTTGTTCGTTGTTGTTG
>CAMXCT020004333.1:0-39958 GCA_947184155.2 Cladocopium goreaui
GCTACTTCTCAAAGAGATGCTGCATACTTTTGAAAGGAATATTGTGTGTAACTGTATATATATATGTATAGTTAATAATATCATACAGTGAATTATGTTATTTGAAAATTATATTGTATTTTCCAAATGAATAATATTTTCATGAAACCGTCAAGTCCTGTCTGAAAGGCATGCCGCTTTTCTGAAAAACACTAATGTATATGCATATTTTATCTAAGGAAATGCTACCCTTCTCTAAAAGGACTACTGCCTCTGTGGAAGGAATTACATATGTTCATTAAAATATATGGAAGACAGAACGCACTTGTTCTAAAGGAATGCTATGCACATCTCAGGGTCTTGCTTTACACTTTCTCAAAGGAATGTTGCTCCCTGTATAGAAGAATGTTGCATAGAGGCATGCCACAACTTCCTCAAGAAATGCCACATTCTTTCAAATTTTCAACCATAAAACTACCACCACCAGCACCACCACGACTACTACTACTACTACTTCTTCTTCATCTTTTACTACTGCAGTAATGACAACAACAACAACAAAACATAGTTGTCCTGGTAACCATGAATGACAATGATTGACAGGAAGAACATAAAACTATCATGACAACAAGACACAAATGTAACAAAAAACACACATGTACTGAGGCTAGTGAGGTAGTAGCTGAGGTCCTGTACTGAGATTGTGACAATGTTGCGAATCAGCTTGGGAAAAAAAATGTCTCTGTTCGAGACACTGCCTGTTCGGCAGACTAGTTACTGTTTTTTGTTGCGTGCAGATTCCTGAGTGGCTCCTTAGTGGTCCTTAGTGGTCCTTAGTGTGTACATGTGTACGTGCTGCCATGTATAGGAATCTTAATATTAATTCATGTATAAGTGTATATATATATGTATTATATACGTAAATGTCTATATATAAATATATATGTCTATATATATATATACACATAAATTCCAAGGACAGAAGTCCTGGTAAGTATACATAAATTCCAAGGACAGAAGTCCTGGTAAGTATACATAAATTCCAAGGACATACGTCCTGGTAAGTATACATAAATTCCAAGGACATAAGCCCTGGTAAGTATACATAAATTCCAAGGACATAAGTCCTGGTAAGTATACAAAAATTCCAAGGACATACGTCCTGGTAAGTATACATAAATTCCAAGGACATAAGCCCTGGTAAGTATACATAAATTCCAAGGACATAAGTCCTGGTAAGTATACAAAAATTCCAAGGACAGAAGTCCTGGTATATATACATAAATTCCCAGGACATAAGTCCTGGCAAGTATACATACATTCCAAGGACATACGTCATGGTATATACATACATAAATTCCAAGGACATAAGTCCTGGTATATATACATAAATTCCAAGGACATAAGTCCTGGTAAGTATACATAAATTCCAAGGACATAAGTCCTGGTAAGTATACATACATTCCAAGGACATACGTCCTGGTACATATACATAAATTCCAAGGACAGAAGTCCTGGTAAGTATACATAAATTCCAAGGACATAAGTCCTGGTAAGTATGCATACATTCCAAGGACATACGTCCTGGTATATACATACATAAATTCCAAGGACATAAGTCCTGGTAAGTATACATAAATTCCAAGGACAGAAGTCCTGGTATATCTACATAAATTCCAAGGACAGAAGTCGTGGTATATATATACATAAATTCCAAGGACATAAGTCCTGGTAAGTATACGTACATTCCAAGGACATACGTCCTGGTATATACATACATAAATTCCAAGGACATAAGTCCTGGTAAGTATATGTAAATTCCAAGGACCTACGTCCTGGTACATATACATAAGTTCCAAGGACATAAGTCCTGGTAAGTATACATAAAATCCAAGGACATAAGTCCTGGTAAGTACGCATATATGGTGGACTATAGTTATGGATATGTACGCATGTGCACGTATGTATGTATACATATGTATGTATATATGTTTGTGCTCATATGTAATTTAAAATGTATTATGTATGTATTATGTATGTCCTGTATGTAATTGTATGTTTTATGTATTTACAATGTATGTATGTATGTATGTAATGTAATGTAATGTAATGTACTGTACTGTACTGTACTGTAATGTAATGTAATGTAATGTAATGTAATGTATGTATGTATGTATGTAATGTATGTAATGCATGTAATGTATGTAATGTATGTAATGTATGTATGTATGTATGCATGAAAATGTATGTATGTATGTATGTATGTACGTACGTACGTACGTATGTATGCATGGATGTATGTATGTATGTATGTATGTAATGTTATGTTTTGTTATGTAATGTAATGTAATGCGACGTGATGTGATGTGATGTGATGTGATGTAATGTAATGTAATGTATGTATGTATGTATGTATGTATGTATGTATGTATGTATGTATGTATGTATGTATGTATGTATGTGGTGCCATCACAGCTGTAAAGACACCAGTAAAATGAAAGACTTTCTGCATCATTTCTTACAAATTTGCTGTATCAATTACTGATGCAAACAAAATCTGAGAACCATAGTTACACTTTAGGTTTGCTCAATTGACATTGCTTTGAGGTTGGGACTGCCATGAGGTCTGTTTGGATTACCCTGGGCAGATTCTGGAGGTGGAACCTGCTATAAGCTGCAAGGTTGTCCTATCTGGTATTTGTTCACTTTGCATAACATGACATTAATCTAAATCTCTGTGCTGTGCTTGTTTTTTGATGCTTCATAGTCAGCTCTTCAAATTGTCGGCTGAGGTCCAAACTCTTTCAGCTGAGCAAGCACAGGTTCAGGCTGCTGGAAGAGAAAAATATATATTTTCAAAAAAATGATGCCAATATCATGTTTGAAAATATACGAACCTGTTTCAGGCATGGAAACTTGTCATACCTTAACTACATACAAGATGACTACAGTGTGGAAGCTCCTGGATTCCAGGATAAAAACATAAAATTAAATGAGTCAAGTATGATAATTTTCCATGACTGAAACAGGTTCAGAAAGCTCGTCGATTTCAGGACCAACACTTGAAAATTAAATGAGTTATGTCATTTATATCATCAAAGTTTGGACATCAAAAGGTATGATGAAGTATGATGGGGGGAAAGTGTGAGGGTAGGAAGACAGAAGGGCCTATTCGCGCACAAGGCACCTGACAGTTTGCAACCTGAAAAAAAAGGAGTTCCAGAATCCAGCACACTTGATCTTGAAATGGAATGGGCTTGGAATGGATTCATTTTTTAAAAAATAAATATATTTCAAATGTCTTTTTCCTAGCTTAGCCACACCCCGGACAGCTGAGGATCAGACTCCTGCAGAATGGGCAAGCACAGGGGCAAGCTATGATTACATACAAGAACATAAAACTTGACCATGTTTTTTGTGGAACCGTGCCAAGAGCCTCAAACCTTCCAAGTTTAAGCATATCTCTGAGGTTTTTGTGGTAATCCAAACATATATGCTATATCATCATATGTCAACGCATACTGGATTCTTGAACAAATTTGAATGCACTGCATCCTTCCAGCTTTCGGCTGAGGTCCAAACTCCTTCAGCTGAGCAAGCACAGGTTCAGGCTGCTGGAAGAGAAAAATATATATTTTCAAAAAAATGATGCCAACATCATGTTCGAAAATATATCGAACCTGTTTCAGCCATGGAAACTTGTCATACCTTAACTACATACAAGATGACTACAGTGTGGAAGCTCCTGGATTCCAGGATAAAAACATAAAATTAAATGAGTCAAGTATGATAATTTTCCATGACTGAAACAGGTTCATAAAGCTCGTGGATTTCAGGACCAACACTTGAAAATTAAATGAGTTATGTCAATCTTTATATCATCAAAGTTTGGACATCAAAAGGTATGATGAAGTATGATGGGGGGAAAGTGAGGGTAGGAAGACAGAAGGGCCTATTTGTGCACAAGGTATCTGACAGTTTGCAACCTGAAAAAAAAAGGAGTTCCAGAATCCAGCACACTTGATCTTGAAATGGAATGGACTTGGAATAGATTCAGTTTTTAAAAAATATATATATTTCAAATGTCTTTTTCCTAGCTTAGCCACACCCCGGACAGCTGAGGATCAGACTCCTGCAGAATGGGCAAGCACAGGGGCAAGCTATGATTACATACAAGAACATAAAACTTGACCATGTTTTTTGTGGAACCGTGCCAAGAGCCTCAAACCTTCCAAGTTTAAGCATATCTCTGAGGTTTTTGTGGTAATCCAAACATATATGCTATATCATCATATGTCAACGCATACTGGATTCTTGAACAAATTTGAATGCACTGCATCCTTCCAGCTTTCGGTTGAGGTCCAAACTCCTTCAGCTGAGCAAGCACAGGTTCAGGCTGCTGGAAGAGAAATATATATATATTTTCAAAAAAATGATGCCAATATCATGTTTGAAAATATATCGAACCTGTTTCAGCCATGGAAACTTGCCATAGCTTAACTACATACAAGATGACTACAGTGTGGAAGCTCCTGGATTCCAGGATAAAAACATAAAATTAAATGAGTCAAGTATGATAATTTTCCATGACTGAAACAGGTTCATAAAGCTCGTGGATTTCAGGACCAACACTTGAAAATTAAATGAGTCATGTCAATCTTTATATCATCAAAGTTTGGACATCAAAAGGTATGATGAAGTATGATGGGGGAAGTGAGGGTAGGAAGACAGAAGGGCCTATTTGTGGCAGGTGGAGGTGGGCATCACAAGGTATCTGACAGTTTGCAACCTGAAAAAAAAAGGAGTTCCAGAATCCAGCACACTTGATCTTGAAATGGAATGGACTTGGAATGGATACATTTTTTTTAAAATAAATAATTCAAATGTCTTTTTCCTAGCTTAGCCACCCCTGGACAGCTGAGGATCAGACTCCTGTGGGATGGGCAAGCACAGGGGCAAGCTATGATTACATACCAGAACTCAAAGATGTTGAGACAAAACTTGACCTTAACCTTGCTTTTTGGGGAACCGTGCCAAGAGCCTCAAACCTTCCAAATTTAATCATACTTTTTTTTGGTAATCCAAACATTTATACTATATCATCAAATGTTCACACATACTGGATTCCAGGACAAATACTCTAATCAAATGGACCAGGGCAATTTTTATCACAATCGATTCTTAAAACTTGAATGCACTGCATCCTTCCAGCTGACAGCTGAGGTCCAAACTCCTTCAGCTGAGCAAGCACACGGGTGCAAAATTCATATTTGAAAATATTTCGATCCTGTTTCAGCCATGGAAATAGTCATACCTTAACTACATACAAGATGACTACAGTGTGGAAACTCCTGGATTCCAGGATAAAAACATAAAATTAAATGAGTCAAGTATGACAATTTTCCATGACTGAAACAGGTTTGAGAAGCTCCTGGATTCTTGCATTACCATTCTGTTTGTTTTTGGTGTTTTTTTGGGGATGCCCTGCCCCCCTCCCCTCCCCCCCTGGTGCCTGAGTAGACACGTTGCATTGACCCACTACCACAATCATAGTTTTTTCTTTGAATTTTACGATTGAATTTGGCAAAACATGCATCCATAAACGGTATGTGTGTTAATAATGATTTGTAGATACAAAATAATACTGGCTTTGATGTTCCTTCAAAAACATACAAAATACCAGGCCCAGTATGATGATATGATGAAGTATGGTAGGGAAAGTAAGCGCAGGAGGGGATGATTTGTGGCAGGTAGAGTTGGACATCACAAGGCAGGATGAAGTATGGTGGGAATGTAGTATACACAAGTATGATGTATATGGGACAAGGTTTTTTAAAATATAAACCAATGTGAAAACACCAACAAGATTTGAAAACACCATTTGGCATGATAATGGCTTAAGAATCCAAGATCAAATGTTTGATGTCGATACCGTTGTTGATGATGGCGATAATGCGCGCAGGGGCTGCGGCTCGCCAAGATGTTGCTGGGCGACAGGAGCTCCTGCAGGCTTTCGTTGTCGCCGAGCCAGGGGGCGTTGCCTTCTTCGTCCGGGTACGGCGCAAGCGACGCCTTGGGAAAGTGCTGGTATTTGGGGATGCCGGAGGGCTTGCGCGGGTTCGCGCCCTGCCTTCTTCTGGTAGTCCTTGCCCATTGCAGTTGGCAGATCGGAGCGCAGTGGCGCGTCGAGTCAATGTGCTTGAAAGGGTTGCTGAAGCCAAAACGCCGCGGTAGGTTTTTATCATAGAACACGTTTGCTTCTTATACACTGAACACTGCGGTTTTGAAGCAGCTGAGAATTGGCACTCTGTAGCCTGTCACGTCTGGGAACTAACAGTTACATTTTGACAGCACGGGGGGCAGCTGTACATTTTACATGCACTCTTTTCAATCCGCGCTGCCCTACATAACCTCTTGGCAGCGCGCGGCCGCGCTTTTTTATCGATGGCGCTCTGACGGTCGAGGTACATTGCTCCCGGAGGAGGAAGTGAAGCTACAGTAGCCTGTGCAACGCCACTCTGCTACTCTCGCTCCTTGATGGATCACGTGACCCTTAGGCCTGCTCTGTGCATGCAGCTTTGGCCTATACATCACAGGGGCTTCCGACGTATATAGTATGTATGTGTGTATATATATATATATATGTAGAGATGTTGTTTCAAGAGGTTGTCTTCGACACGAACGATATGAGCTTGGAAAGAGAAATTGTACACGAGGTGAACTGGTAGCTGTCCAAAAAGCCCGAAGTCGCGTCCCCGCGGTCATGATTGCAGGCAGCGGTGGAGCCTGCTGAGAGCAGTGAAGGATTCAGGCAATAGGAGTATGCAGTCAAGGTTTGCTGCTTGACAATGATAGACGACCCGGCCTCATTTCCTCCCTGACCTTGAACCGGACTGCCTGCAGCTTTCTGCTGTCCTTGTCGGTCGCCTTCGCCCGTAAGTTGTCCTTCTGCTTGTTCTTCAGGACCTGGCCGTGGGAGGAACAGGGAGGGCCCAAGCTTCCATGCTCTGCCACTCACACACAGTACAAAGGAGCTGTTTGCGAGGCCCTGCCTTGAAGAGGGCGTCTTTGTGCGAGATGCCGCTGCTCTGTTGCAGGTCGAAGGCTTCCCGATCCACCTCAGTCACGTAGCGACGAGAACACTTCTGAGTGAACGCGGTGTGCTCTGTGGACCCGCTTTGTGCTTAGTGGCCCCGGCCTTCTGCTTCATGCGACCAAGCTCTTCTTTGTTGATGTTCTTATCCATGGTCGCCTGTCGCTGGGTTGGATTGCAGCGATAGTGACAAGCAGTGATGCTATAAGTCTATAAGTGTGCTGTGATGGTGCTCTGAGTCCCTCGACAATGCAGTGATGCTATGAGCGCGACTCGCCGGTCCTCTGAATAATCCCTCGGCATAAACTGCTGCCTGCTCTCGCAGCAGCACTTGGCTGCCGTACAGGTCGTCACCCATCGCCTGACATTGGCGGAACGATTGGGCACTGAATTGAATTTCCTGTTGTTGCCTTGATAGTCAAAGTCATTTTGGTTGTCTTAAGTCAATTTTTGAAAGCCTTCAGGACAAATTACTTTCTTCGAGTGGTCCCCACCAAGTGACGTTTTTTTGACATATTTTCTGACATGCTATCTGGCATTCGCATTTTATTTCATACATTGTCTGCAATTCTTTCTGGCATTCAATCTGGTATATCTTCGGGATTTTTTTGTGGTTGAGGTCCTGCGAGCAACACTTTGATCATAAAGCTTAATATTTTTGTAGTAGTAGTTGTTGTTGTTGCTGCTGTTGCTGTTGCTGCTCTTTGTTGTTGTTGTTGTTGTTTTTGTTGTTGGTGGTGGTGGTGGTGGTGTCGTGTTTGTTACCCCTGCAGCTTTTTTCTCAGTCCCATAGTGGCCAAAACATCGTCATTTTTTTGAAAGTCTTGGAGCAAAGAACACCGGAAATACCGATGTTTTTTGCGCCTCGGAAGCCCAAAGCCACGGTATTTACGATGTTGTTTGCCTCTGGTAGAAAAAGGTATTTACCGTGTTTTTTGGACAGCACCTATAAAAAAAATGGTATTTACGCAGGGGGAGGGGGGGGTCGTCAAATGAACAGCAATCGCCTGAATAATCAGGTGCAGCAACATGTAAAAACTCAGATGTGAAATCTTTGCCCAACATCAAAACACCGACTAAATGCAACGACGAAGTCTTAAGTAACTCAGATGTGAAGTCTTTGCACAACATGCTGAACACCAACTGAACGCAAGAATTAAATAACATCACAGATCCAAATATGAAAAAACACAAAATCATGCGCGATTCACAAAAAGGCACGACTTTTGAAAATAAAGTGCTCCCAGGCTATTTTCAATGATTCCCACTAATCTAGGCACGACTTTAGCAACTCTCTGTACCTGGGCTGGCCAGCCTACCCTTTACTTCGTAAAGCTAAACTCAAGGTAGCACCACTGGAGCTACCTTTCGTGACAAATGACCAGAGGGTAATTCCCAATATATTGTGTAGTATAATCCCCTACAGAATGGCCCCCCCCAGTTGTAAGTTTGTTTATAACCCCATCTAAATATAGTTATAAGTATCATACGCTGTTGTTATTATAGTTATATATAGTTATAAACCAACTTTGCTAACCATGGGGCCCCATCCTGTATAATCATTCCCTATAACCAGCGATCAATGCGAACTTCAAATTGGCGGCATTGTCACCAGGCTTCGCGGCGGAAGTTTCGGTCACAAGCCTTGCGGCAAGGGCAAAAAAAATGGGATTGGAGTGCCCGGAATGTCCCAAAAAGGGGTATAAAAAGATATCTAACCTACCCATGATAGATTGATAGATACATAATAATGAACATATGTTGTATATGAATATCTCACCATAGCCATGGTATCCAACCATACCCATTATTTATCAATCATCATATGATTATATAATGACAATATGGTATTTACACATGAATATAATGCTAGGACAGGAAAATATATTTTTGCATGCAGACAAGTGGCGTTGGAATTATCCATTCCAAGAGAATCAAGCGTAGAGCCTACCTGAAGGATATCAATGTAGCGCACTTGTCGCCTGATGTGGACTTTTCTCAGCAGATTTTCTCCTGTGATCTTTAGAGATCTTGCAGAAGATTCTATGGCTGGCACTCAAAATGGAAAACTGTGCAGCTATCTGGTGAGAGTCAGCCATGCCGTCGTGTATGCCATACAGATGCTTTGACTGTATGCGAACGGCGGGACATGGACTGTAAAATTCGCACGAGTTACGCACGATTTGTACTCCAGAATGTCTCCATATGTTCAACAACTAAAACATGTGTACGAACCCACCCCACTAATATATTATATTGGGGTATGGGGTGATAATGAAATATACAACTTATTAACTTATTTATATAACTATATAATTAGATCGGGATACAAAGCAACATTTCACGTTTTGCTTCACCACCTGGAAGAGACACAGCCGGCACAGATTAAAAGTTTGGCCACAGCTGTTTGTGGAGTACTGTGCTAGTCCAACGGGTCCAACCACTTCATGAATGAAAGTGATTCGCGTCGCTTGGATGCACTTCGCATCAGCGGCGAAGGTTCCCCGAGGATCGGATTCCCGGTCTTATGGGTGGTAACTTCTGAAACAAAAATCAAAAAATAATGGATTTTTGAGCAAAAACTGGCGGAGGTCTGAGGTCCAACAGTTGGCAACTTCCAAGAATCTCAACTTGTTCATTGACAAGAAGCTCAAAAAATCATAAAAAGTAAAACCATCCAGTAACATATCATAAGTATCCCCGTTTAAATTACAGTGAAGACAATTTGTAGGCACATTACTGTTTTTATAAGAAAAAATAAGGCCTTCAAACTGCAATATTTCGACACGGTTTTTGAATCCAAGCGCAATACCTACCAATGAGATCTTCAGATATCTGCTACGCTTTTGTCTGACAGGACGTGTCGCTGCACTTTAGTCTGGCACGACGTCAAAATGTGACAAAAAATGTCTGCTACAAATAGCGTGCTCGACCTGGGGGAGGTCCCTCAAACTCGATCCAAAACCATCAAAATTCTCCTTCTACAAAAAGAAGGTGGGGTTTAACACCAAGGTCAACAAGGGCACCTTTTGCTACAAATAGTTGTCCCCAACACCATGGGTCACAAACAATTCGCATGGAATATGCGTTTTGTACAGGCCCCAAGGCCTAGCTTTTCGTAGTGGAAATTTCAACGCGGATTCATAAGTTTCATAATGTCCATTAGATTTACGCGAATTATTCCCACCTTGCGAAAACATGTCTCCACAACAACGGGTTGCATTTTCTGCCCAAAAAACTGCAAATTGCCTACGCCTACTTGGCCTACTGGGCCTACTTCAACCTCATTGGCTTCGCCAGATTGCAGAAATTAGAAATAGAATGCACGAATTTAGCGCTGATAAGGCTCATCCTGCGATGGGTGGCGATTGTTTGGAAGGGCTGAACTTTCCACCATGAGTTCTATATTGGGATGTAACAAAAACATCATGGTTCAAGTTCCCAAATGATGGCAGCTTTTCGAATTGTCCCAATGCCCCCCGAAATGGATGGTCTAAATCTGTGGTTCAAAAGCCATATTAATCTATAGAATGTTGCTTATGCTTACTTCCAATATATATATATATCCCATGGCGTCACTTCAAAAACAAAAAACAAAACATACATGGTGACTTAAATTCCCCATCTTACATTCCCTGTACAGTAGCATTGTAGCTTTTTAGTCATCCGATTATATCCCAACAATGCGGTGTCTTCCCCAGTTTTGAGTTGGTTTATATACTGTCGATCCCACTAGCTAGTTCCCGCATAAATACCACAAATCCCCAGTGATGCAGGTTATATCAGGTTAGAATCCGACATAGCTACAGGATGGGGGCCCATAGTTAGCTAAGTTGGTAAATAACTAAATAAACATTAGTGTATGCTTCTAAACAATATTTAGATGGGGTTATAAATCAACAAACATAACTGGGGGCCCCACCCTGTAACATAATTCAACTATCACCCCTGGTTTATAGTTAAACCATGTTAAACCTCAATTTCTTATAGGCGAAATCACCATTGAAAAATGGCACCACTTTGACGGTTACATGCCTCAACTTATAATGGTTGGCAAATCACCATTCTATCACCATGTTGTCACGTTAGTTCGTTGTAATCCCAACATTTGGTAGTAAACCTTCTATGAAAACCACCCAGAAGCCCATAGTTCTGTTGGCTATATTCCCATATATCATCACTTTCTTAGTTATTATTCGTTATATAATACCCCCAAGTACAGTAATCACAATATCATGGTAATATCATCCCCTAAGTAGAACATCAAAAACCTCAGGAGTTTCAAAATCACCCCAACACAAAAAATCAAAAATGCCAATATCATCCCAAAACAATAATGCAGTTAGAATTGGTTCGTTTCCCCAGCGGCGCCAGGCCAACTCGAAAACGGCGCTCCGGCGCTCCTCCATAACTTGGTCGATATTCTTTTCCTGGCCACTGTGGGGAATTTACGATTCTGAAGCAACTTAAACATATTTCAGGTTGGTGGTTGACCTACCCCTCTGAAAAAACATAGTCAGTTGGGATGATGACATTCCCAATAAAAAATGTTCCAAACCACCACGGCTTTTCCCACGGCTTTTCCAAGTCAACGCCTGCTCAAGTTCGGGGAGCGAGGCACTGCTCTTCAGGCCTACCACTCTCATTTGAGAGTCACCTCAACCCGCATCCCTGGGTCCTGCATGATGACCGGAAGTGACAACAAGGCCGAAGCATTCCTCGTACACGGCTTAGCCAAATTGGCCAAGAGCCAAGCATCCACTCGTTCCTTGTGCCAGTCACTCCACCTCACACTCACGCACTGTATGTACGCCTGGATGGCGTTAGAGTCTGGTTTGCACTGTTCATATTGGACTTGAACGTTTCCCTCTTTCAGCATGTTCTGAATAAAACGTCTGAACCACCTCAGATTCACACGTAGATTGATATGGTCATGTGCTAAATATGGCCTGTTGGCCACATCGACCCAGTGCTTGTTGATTTTCAGTGGTCCTGGCTGACCAAAGGATAAGTTAAAATCCACAAAAAGTTGGGTGAATGATAGCCAGCTTACCTTGGATGCTGTGTCTTCTCGGGTTCGCTGAGTCCACCAGCATATGGCGCGGCTGGCGTGTCCATCACCGTACTGCATGGCCAACTTGGGTAACCTACCTCCGGTCCAGGCTGAATTGTCAAAAACCTGCGCAAAGACTCTGGTGACCTTAGGGCCAACATCATGGAATTCCGGCACCTGTGGCTGTGGTGTGAGGACTTGCTGCCTCGCAATGGCAACATGCAAATCTCTGACTTGAGCTGAAAGACGTTCAGCTCCAACCACATTGTGAACATGCTGACGCCAAAACTGCCAAAAAGTTTCAGAACGACTCTGGTTTGCAATCTTGGCGGCTCGATCTGCTGCATCATTGTGATAAATCATCCACCAGTCACGTCTGTTGACCGCACTTGCATAACTTCTGTGTGCAGGGACTTTGACCAGTTGCAAATTATCAGGACCAAGCTCGGCAAGAGAAACTTCAAGCCAAAACCAGAGGTCAGAATGAGGCTGGTTGGGGCCAACAATCCAACCTCCAAGCTTCATCAAGGCAAGCTTATTTAACACCCCCAAGCAGTCAAGCCACAACCTGATTTTGACATGAGCGCGGGCGGCCCAGTCAAGGACACACGCAACTGCATACAGTTCTGCCCTAAAGGCCGTCTGGCAAACTCCAGGTAAGACGGACGACCCCAAAACACCTGACGAGACACCAGACCAACAAGCACTACACGGTGACGCAAGGACTGCTGACCAGGCTGCAAGACGATACTGTGGACGGGATTGCCACAGGCATGAGCCATCGGTAAACACATCATTCCATCTGTCAGTCTGAAAGGCAATGGCGGCTGGGGGCACATCTGTGGGGATCGACTGCAGCAACTGCATCCAATTAGTCCACGTGGGTGGCAGCATGGCCCACCCTCGCAAGGCAAGTGCATTAGGGAGCTTGGATAGGCACCGCATGGCATCAGGGGCAAGTGTGTGTCGCAAGTGGGCATATCTCGGGCATTCCCAAATCCGGTGACGAAGGGAATCGGGTTGTTGGCACCACTTGCATGTATCCGGCTGCTCATTCCATTTGGCTTTGGTGTCCTCAGTGACAAAACCACCGGACAGGCATAGACGGTATAAGGACCGTTCGGACACAGCAAGGGCAGCTAGCCCACGACGGGTAGACAAAACATCAACCTGGGCAAAGCCTTGAAATTCACCACGGTGGGAGACAGAGGCAGCAACCACACGTACCCAAGCACATTGCAGTCTCAAGATAAGTTCTGCAAAAGACACGGTAGACGGACAAAAAGCCCCAAAGTGATCATGAAGGCGTCCATCAGCCAACACCGTGAAGCCAAGCTGTTGGATTCTTGTGAGCACAATTTGAGCAGGGGCGTTGGGCGGCAAATCTACAATGCCCTCCGCACACGGATAAACAACGGTGGCCCAAAAGTCAACCGGCTGAAACATCCGGATGTCTTTCAACGTCTGCACAACCGCGCAAAACTGAGGATCAAGTCCATGTTCAGTTAAGCCAAGGAGATGAGAGTTAACCCCTGCCTTGTCAAAATGCAGCGATGCTTTCACTCTCCTACGAAGTTCTGTCCAGACACTTGCACCAACAGGGGCACTTGACACCGCATGGAGGCCTCGAGGCCAAGCCACCATTCTGATTGCATGTGCCTTGCCGGCAAAACCACATTTACTTCTGCGGAGTTTGGTCCAGAAATCATCCAGCGCAAGCATGCGGTTTTTTAAAGTGGCATTGGTGTACTGGCGACTAATGCCCATGTGGCCACCAAGCTGTCTAGCATGGTGCTCTACGCGAATGCCTGTGGCTCTGAGGGCAGCACGGGTAGGAGCGTCAGTCGCCCATGCAAACGTTTTGGACACATCAACTGTTAAATCTACCATGTCGGCAAAGGCAAGAACCACATCCAGCTGTTTGCAAGCCCAGTCAGGCTTTCGTGTGATCAGCTGCCAGTCATCCACAAAAGAAACACTGGTTATGGACGGGGATTGCTGTTGGATCCAAACGTGGAAAACATGGTCAAGCAGTAACATTCCAAAAACTGAAAGCCCGCAACCCTCTGCCAATCCAGTGGACGTCGGAAAGCCTGAGGAAAAGGAATCTCGCACCTTGAAATGTCTAACCATGCTCTGCAGGGCTCCTGCCCAAGCAGTTGTGACAGAATCTGGAGTGCCCGCCAAAATAGCAATCACCAAAGTTGGCCATCGTGGGATTGTGTTGAAACATTTGGTCAAGTCCGCCGACAATCCAGCCAAAGGTGCACCTGTGGCATATGCTGTTTCAATCTCTTGATTCAACTTAGACCAAAGGTGGGCTGCTTGCAATTTTCTGCGGCTTCCGTAAACACCTGGGTGAGCCCATGTGTCAGCGACGTTCAGCAGGTATCGGGCTTGAAGGCTGGACCAAATTCTGTATGCCAAACTGAAAATGGTTATTGGCCTGAAATGGTCAGGCGATGATGCATCAGCCATGTTCCAAACCACCAACCAGATTTAAATATCAAAGAAACATGGGGCCTTGAAGCCATCTGAACTTGGGGATTCTATCCGAAGACTGGGATTTGCAGCAACGCAATCCAACTTCAGAATGTGAATTTGAGGCAAACAATATTATAATCAACGGTTTTTATCCAATGAGACTTGGGAATGATGCAAAATGATTGAACATGAGGTAAGGTGGTACACCCAATATCACCCAATAAAGCCAATAATAACAATTGGACGGTTTATTTTTTGTACCACATGATAGCAAAACCAAGGATTCTAACAACACAACACTGATATTATGACCAAATGTATATGGTCATAATATCAGTATAACACATCGGGACGGTCAGCGCCAGCTAGAAAGGATGTTTTTTTTTTTTCTGCCCTGATTTGTTTAATGGCCCAAACGGCACAGAAAAATGCCCATGTCATTGAAACATCACACTGCCATTTGGGCGAAGAGACATTTTGCCTTTGACATTTTGCCAGTTATCAACATGAAATGTTCACCATGTTTGGCACATATTTTTAAAACAACATCCAAAACACCCAGCCATTTGCAATGTTTGCAATGTTTTCACCCGGCAGTTTTTGGCCACCCAGTTTTCCCAGATCTCAAGGGGTTTTCTGCCCACATTTTGTCAAGAGACATATTCATCAATCGCCTGGGGCCAGTAGTAATTACCTCAGCACAGGGGCCGGAGATGTTCCCAGCCACATGTCACACCGGAGGTTATACCCGGCCTGGTAAACGTTGGATCCATAGGAAAACCATAGGAAAAGCATAGGAAAACCATGGGAAAACCATAGGAAAATGGAGGTTTACCCTCTGGTTATGTCAACATAGCTATTGAAATGGCCATAGAAATAGTGAGTTTTCCCATTAAAAATTGTGATTTTCCATAGTTTTTTGTATGTTTACCAAAGTTCTACGGGTAAGATGTTATAACCAGAGTTGTAATCACCATCACTAGTTTTTAAAAAACAACTTAGCTATAGGGCGACATAGGTTACCCCAAAATCGAGTTCTCGTGAGTTCAGGACACATATTGTGAGGATCTATTGTGAATTATACAGTTATACATCCAAGCTTGTTATCCAGATCCTTGTAGATATCATCATATCATCTGAATGTTATCTGGATTTTCTGAACATAGGCTACCCGCAAAAATCCCATTGGTTTGTAGTTTTCCTTCATCAACTTGGTTTTTCTTATTTAGGTTTGGCTATCACACATTCTTGGACAACCCCATGTATCATACGATTTATTGTCATACTTATATACTTCACAAAACCTCAAATGTGTCCTAAAATGCTGGCTCCAATGTGTCCCAGAAAGCTGGGCAAAAAAAACAATCAGCTCATTTTTCCTGCTCGGTGGTTGTTAACAGTCTGGCTCAAGCAACTTAAAGATCTGCCAAGAAATTTGCCAACCCCAAAGCCAGAATTTCAACCTTCAGCTCCTCTCACAATCCAATATGCTCAATCATCAACCGCTCCGTAGGAACCCGGAGCTGCTCAAATTTCAGGGCTTCACAACTCGATTCACCGCCCAGTTGGGGTTTCCCACCTAACCACTGTTGGATCATCATTGAGATTTCAGAGAATTCCTGGGGTATCAATTTCTCTCAATTTGGAGTAGTGAAGCCCCAGTAGTTCATCGTTCCTATCCAAATCTCCGTCCCAACATGTCACAACGAAATTTCATAGGCAAATGACCCTATGGTACCAAATGGCCGCTAGGAAACGTCGAGTTCAAAATCTTGGAATTTGACATTAAATAAGTTGTCTGAGAGTCAATATGAGTACATTTTCGGGGTAAACAGTGTTATCATAATGTTGGTGGTTAAATAATCTATTTGAGTCCATTTGAGTTCCCCCTGAGACTGTTAGAGCTTCCATTGAGCCTCTTTGAGATTATTGCATTCTGTGCTGCTAAAAATGTAAATGAGTAAAATCGAGTGACTTCGAAAGAAGTTGAGGTAATTTATGCTGCCCAAAAAATAACACTGAAACAGCACTTCGAAAGAAATTGAGGTGATTTGAGAAACCCCACCCCCAACAAAAACTGTGTTTATTTTGTTGATATACAGCAGTTGCAGTAGAATCCGGGGCCCCTTTATTTCAATTCCCGAGCAACGACATGGCTCGGGAAAAAGAACTTGGTGAAGTATGTTTGGCTGATTTTGGTTGTGTTGTTTGGTTGTTTGTTCCCCCCACCCATTCTGTGAGAGCATTTGAGTGAGATTGAGTCAGAGTAAGAGCTTCTAAGTGACACTAGTCCCCCATTATGTGAGAGCATTTGAGTACATTTTGAGCAGCTCTGAGTGAACAAATCCTTGGACCGGAGAAAAAGCCATTGAATTAGTTTGGTTCCATTTGGTTGCAATTGAGGCCATTTGAGCAACTGGTCAATTAACAACTAAAATTTGCAATTGAGACAGTTTGTTTTTTTTGAACCATTTTGAGTTTTTTTTCTTTTTGGTTGTTGGCTATTTGGTAATGTGTTGGCATCAAGTTTTGGACATCTCCATCAGCCACTTTTTTCATCCCAGCGAGCTGTTCTGAGCCAGCTAAAGTGTGCACAGAGAGCGTGCGAAATATTTTGAGATTTCAACATCCGAAAATGGCCCCTCAATTTATCTCAAAAAATGGCCGAGAAAAATATGTCAATTTTGGTTTGGTTTAAGTGGTGCTCGAGTGCTGCATGAGCATGTTTGAAGCCTTTTGACTGGTTTTGAGGTAAAAAAAAAATTACTCAAAATTTTGCATTTCCTCAAGGCCATTTCCTCAAGGCGGCTATTTTGCCTATGAAAATTTCAACCATTCACTCTACCATCTGGTAATCAAACCTGGCAATGGAAAATCCACCACATAGTTCAATCAATGTCCCATAAAATCCTCGGTGTCTGGCACCTTTCCCAGCGTTTGATGACACCAAAGGAATGACAGTTCCCACAAAAAGCCTAGGATGTCAACCATCCAAAATTGGTGGTGCAGGATTTTGCTGGCCCATCCACAGTTCCGGAAATCCGCTGGATCGCCGGGTGATCATCTTCCCATCTCCCAGATCTCCCAGGTGACAGCCAGGATTGTCTCATTGGATTGCCAGGTTTACACCTTATATCCTAATTCTATCCTCACTATAGTCCATTATATTCCCATATCTATGGTTTATAATTAATAAGCTATCATTGGATGACATTCATTTGCACATTGTCATTGGATTGGCATTGTATTCCCATTGTATCCCAGTGTATTCCCCAATAACCAGTATGATCATTAATTGATAATCAATAATTGTCAACAATGTTTTTTAATAGAATGATGACAATAGCCAAAAAACGTAACCAATCCACCACTAATCGCCAGGTGACATTTTATGGCATTCATTTGCATCTGTCCCCACAGGGCCTTTTTGTGCCGGAAAGTATCCATGGCCTGAACACCGAGCGTGGCTTGGCAGGGATGGTGTACGTACGGCATGGGAATGGACTCCGAAACGCGGTTCATTAAATAACTGGGATATATATATATATATATATGTGTGTGTGAATAACTACATTAAATTCCATTAGTTCCAGTTATCCTCCATCTTACTATATATATATATATATATATGGGATCTATTAATTAAATTAGAACATGTTAATTTAACTCTTCATATCCTAAACCATGCGGGTCCCACACGGCTGGTCCCGATCTAAACATCTTTGACCTATATCCCCATGTGGGATCGTACCTGATGGGGCACTGGGGCCCCTTATCCAGCACTGAAAAAGTCAATGCTCAAATCACTTGAATTACTGAAAATCATCATTCTAAAATAACCAATATAGATTATGGGAGAAATCACCAATCATATAGAATATCACTATTAAAAAAAATATATATATATATGCTGGTTGGTGGGTGGTTTCAATCCCTCTGGAAAATGATGGAGTTCGTCAGTTGGTATTATGACATTCCCAATATATGGAAAGTCATAAAAACATGTTCCAAACCACCAACCATAAAAACATAGGGAAACAAACAAACCAATTCTCTAACACTCCTCCGATCTCCGCCTGGTACAGCCGCTCCTTCAACCGGTTGGTGTCAAAACCACCAAAAAGGAAACCTGTAGCCTGAGATCGACAAGTTGGGGTTGAAAAGGTCACGGAAAAGTTACAACGGGAGTTAACTATACATAGCTGGTTGGTGGTTGACCTACCCCTCTGAAGAATATTAGTCAGTTGGGATGATTGTTCGCAATATATGGAGAAATAAAAATTGATCCAAACCACCAACCAAATAAGATATAATTTCCTACCCGTATCCTTTGGGTTAAACACGTATTATTTTGTGGGTATAGCAACACCCAAAAATTGATAGACAAAAGTACAATATACCAAATTATTTCAGCTCTATCATCAATTTTTGTATATTCTACCGTTATTTGAGTATACCAACTATGATTATTTGAGTATACCAACTATGATTATCTTAGGTATAATATGCTATAATATACAAAGTTGTTTTCCGGCTGCTTTGGGGGTTGCCTCCCTCCGCCATCTCGCCGGAGCCCCCTCCGTACCAAGACACGACATGTCTCTCCTGGTCGTTCCACAAGCCCCGGACCGAGTCCTCACAATATGAATCGATAGGTGTTTTAAACGAAGCCAACATGAATCTATGACGTAAGCTTCAATCAGGATATATTGATGGTTGATAGATGGATATATATATATATATATATATTACCATTGATGTTGTTCAACATGACCATCTTTGATCAACAACTGGAGATGGATATATTAGGTAAATTACGTATATGACTGTATATATATATATGTAAGTGTATAATAATAGCATTGATCCATAAAATGGAGGTTTCCATAAATGGAGGTTTCCGTAAATGCTGGTGCC
Source organism: Cladocopium goreaui (assembly GCA_947184155.2). Classification (NCBI taxonomy): domain Eukaryota; class Dinophyceae; order Suessiales; family Symbiodiniaceae; genus Cladocopium; species Cladocopium goreaui. Next base: position 19,527 of record CAMXCT020004333.1, read on the forward strand.
CGAATAGCTGGATGGCTGATTTCATGAATCCATCTATAAATGGAGAATTGGGGCCTACCCCTATTCGAGGAAACCTCCATACAGTAACCTCCAATCATTGACTGGGGATGGGTAATATTCTGGTATTTTAGGTATATTACATATATGACTGTATAAATCAATATAATTAATAGCATTGATCCATATAACATTCATCTGACTAGGGATATTGCAAACGTGTAAATGGTGCATATAGTCATATAGAGGTAATCATAGGTATATATATATATAAATATAAAATAATATATTTATTATATACTATAATACATATAAATATATATATATATATTATCCACTTACTAATTTGGATACAACCCGAAGTATGTGGTGGTGTAATGAGATTAATGGAGGATATAAAAGGGGTAGTTCACGAAGCATTTTTGTGGGGATATAGTTGGGGAATGTCAGTGGGATGTAACTGACATCAATCAGATTGGGGGTGCATCCTTGGATTCCTGAGTTGTTCATCACAAGCCATGTATAGGTATACTGGCTGGTGGTTGACCTACCCCTCTGAAAAATATGCTCGTCAGTTGGGATGATGACATTCCCAATATATGGAAAAATAAAAATGTTCCAAACCACCAACCAGTATAACATTCCACATATGACTGAGTTACGCTGCTAAGCCCCCCACGTTGTTTTTTGTGTTTTTGTAAACCATGCAACATCTAGATCTGTTTGGGCGAGGCTTACCCTCTGGTAAACTAACACAACTATGGAAAATCACAATTTTCAATGGGAAAATCCACTATTTCTATGGTCATGTTCAATAACTATGTTGACATAACCAGAGGGTAATTTCTGGATTCCCAAAGATCGATGACACCAGAAATTATCAGCCTGACTTGGGTATCCAGCAATGAGCAATGAGCAATTGACCCTTTAAAGCACCGCAAGCCATGGTTGATGAATAGGGATTCCTATTCCCAGGTCAACGATTCTGATACTTGCCAATCATACCCAGAATACATCGACATTTCTGGTGCTTCAGTCGCTAAATCTCAGTCCTTCAATCCCCCAGTTTCATGGACCACAGGCAGAGTTGCATACCTCAACGGGTCGCAGGTCAGGGTTGGTTGGTTTCAGTTGAATCACTGGATGGTTTTTGGAGGTTTTTGGGTAAATCTCTCAAAACGGGTGTGTCTTAAAATGGAGCTATACACCAAAATTACATAAACATGACCATTTTAACATACTTTAACAGGAACATGATGATGAACCAGTGGATTTTGGGGTGTTAGTGTTTGATTTTCAAACAAATACTGTGATTTTAGTCTACCCAACATCGACGAACACTCAAGGGGATTCGCCCAATGAACACACATGTTTGGTCGGAATATGAAGAGTGAATGATGGCAATACAAATAATATTCCAACCAAAATTGAAATATTTATTGATACCAATACATATTCCTTAAAATTCTTACCAGCTATTCTATGGGAAAACAAAAACTAGAATTTATTATATTTTGCAAATGATGTTTTTTTTTGGAAAATCTTATTAAAATTGATGATTTAGGGGTACCCCCTAGTTTAGGAAAACCCCAAATAACTGACGTACTTAGAAACAAACAAATGGCTAGTCCCAGCTACCCTGCAAGACAAGGATCTCTAGCTGCATGGTTGGTGTGTCTTTTGATTTCTCCGTATTTGTGACTAGGTATCCTATCATAGGAAATTAACCCACCATGGTGAAACTGCGTCCTACATGGTCAATCTCAATCTTAGATACCATGGACAAGCAATTATGTTTTGCTCAATGGTTAGGGTAATATACCCTCTGGAAATCTAACATAGACATAGAAACTCATCGAAACTGGCAATGTTTAATTGATAGGGAACCCGTCTGCAAATTGGTAATCGTCCATAGCTCGGGGAGCGCATCCCTTCATAGCAAGATATTCAAGTCTACTAAAGGTACCCATGCATGATTTACGGAAACCTACAATTCCATGCAATACAAGGTATAGTCACCAACATTTGAGTAATATTTGGGTAAATGAAGGCAAATCTACCATACAAATCCACACATGCAAGGTGGTGCCCCCTACCTATAGAAGTTGGTTTATGTTATCCCATTCACATCATGTCATCACCATAAACCCAACAGTGAAATAGTAAGCTTAGTCCGAATTCGGGTACCACCATACGTGGATGATGACGTACAGTAGTTTCAATGATTGATATTTACCCCAGGTCGGCCCCACAAAGGTGTCGGATGGTGTCGGTGTCACACTTCATCATTTATCCCCAAACATATCCCACTAACATCGCATTGAATCTCATTAAATCACATCAAACGTGCGAAAAAAAAAACATGAATTCCAAACATGTGAATTTTGATGTTGGTGTAATTTCTAATCCCATTTTAAGCAACAAATTTTGTTTACATGGGATTTTCCTCCAAGTTTGGTCGCTTAAAACTCATCCAGGCGGCTGCTGCGCATACATCTGCGGAAGGCCGCAGGGTTCGTACCTGGTAAAAGACAAAGAGCCGGAACAACGATGGAACATTGCTGGGATTTAATGGAGTTTAATGGGATGGGATAATCATATATAATGGGGTTTAACCATCTTTAACTAAGATTTAACCATCTTTGGTATTTATAACATTACTCGGATTTCACGAACACTGGGAATTAGATGGGTTGTTGTTGGGATTTAACCATCAGCTAAAAAATGATAAGAATGGGGTTTAACTCTCTCTACCCAAGATCTAACTATTCTGGTATTTATACTATAGATGTTCGAATAGAAGCCAAACTTCCGACAAAATGGACAAATGAAAAAGCAGAGGTGGGAAGAGCCAAAGAAGAGAAGAGAAGAGAAGAAGAAAGAAGATCAGAGAAGAGAAAGAAAGAGTCAGAAGAAAGAAGATGCAGGTGCGCGAAAAGGTAGGTAAGTCGCGATTCACTGCGTTTTTCTAATGATTTGTGGGTCCGAAGGGTCGAAAAGTAGGCTCGCTAAAGCGGCGGGTGCGGAGCCATCTGGCCAAATGAGAGATGAAAAATTGCACGCCGTTGTGGCGCGAAGCACATTTGGAAGTGAACAAGTTAAAAATACCGCACGTCGGGAGCACTTTTGGCAGTTGTGATGTGGAAAAAGTGCACGCCGTTGTGGCACGAAGCACATTTGGAAGTCAAAATGTACAAAGCACACCACGTTCAGAGCACTTTTGGAAGTTGCGATGTTCAAGAAGTGTACGCCGCTGTGGCGCGAAGCACATTTCGAAGTCGGAATGTACCAAAAAAGATGGCACGCGTGGGACATGTGAAGCGGATCTGCAAAGATGGATTGAACGTGGCAGGCGCAGTACAAGAGACATGTTCATCAGAGATGTTAGGAGGTCAGGCCGCTGATTTTCTGAGACGGGTTGCATTTTGGAGCATCAGATCTTCAGGTTTGCGAAGATGATTTTGCGTGACAGGTGCAGCACTTTGTATGACTTGGCATCACTTTTTCGTGGCAGGCGCAGAACGTTAGACAGATGGAGTGGAAAAATCGCAAAACGCGTTGGTACGAGGCCCTCTGCATTCAACTATCTATTCTGGAAGGAAGTCTCGCAGAATTCTTTTGTTTTTGACGTTATCAAGTTCGAAAATTGAGGGAAGTCTCGCAGAATTGCTGCGATTTTGACGTTATCAAGTTCAAAAAATGAGAAAGTCTCGCAGACTTGCTTCGTTTTCAAACTTGCATAAAGACAGATAGATAGATAGATGGATGGATAGCTAGATAGATAGCTAGACAGCTACAACTGCAACTACAACCACACTACCACTACAACTACAAATGCAAAAACACATATACAACGCTACAGTACACTAATTACACTACACTACACTAATTACACCACACTACACTAATTACAGTACACTACACTACATTAGACTACACTACACAAACTATATTACACTACACTACGCTAGACTTCAACTACAACTACAACTCCACTACACGACAGCCACACTACATTACACAACACTACGCTACACTCACTACACTACACTCATTACACTACACTATACAAAAACAACTCCAACGACAGCTACAGCTACAACTACTACGGCTACAACAACAACAACAACAACAACAACAACAACTACTACTACTACAACTACAACAACTACAACAACTACAACAACTACAACTACTACTACTACTACAACTACAACAACTACAACAACTACAACAACTACAACAACTACAACTACAACTACAACGACTACAACGACTACAACGACTACTACTACTACTACTACTACTACTACTAGTACTACTAGTACTACTACTACTACTACTACTACTACTACTACTACTACTACTACTACTACTACTACTACTACTACTACTACTACTACACAACTACAACTTCAACTATACTTCCACTACAACTTCAAATTCAACTTCAACTACACTTCAGCTACACTACAACTACAACTACAGCTTTAACTGCACTACAGCTACACTACAACTACAACTACATTACAACTACAACTACAGCTACCACTACACTAGACTAGACTTCAACTACAACTACAGCTACAGCTACAACTACACTTACATTGCACTTCGCTACACCACACACCACCACACTACATCCTGCAGTGAGGTCTGCAACCACTGCAAAAATCACAACCACCTTTCGGTCCATCAATAGATTCGCTCTGCCATCCATGCATCACAACAACTCACCTCTCCTATAGTTTCCTATCATTGAAACTTCCGCCACCGCCTTGTGCGGTACTGGTAGATGGATTTATAAATGGATTTAACCATCTTAGACTAATCAATGAGAATATGGGGATATAATAGAAGTTACCATCACTCTTTATAGAGGTTATGTTTATACCACTCTTTCATAGAGGATTTTTCATGGGGATAGAAGTTACCATCCGGTCATCAAACGTGGCTTGACAATCCCCATCTATGGGCCTATGGGTCATGTGGAACTACGCGAAGTGTTAAATAACCAGAGGGTAACACCATTCATACCTTTCACAACACAAAAAAGGATAGAAGTTGACAACATCCGCATCTAAACTGCAGTGTGAGTGTTTGGATAAGCTTGTTCTATCTTTCTAGGGAGATAACGACTATGACTATAAACCTATATTTCCATATAGATCCCATATACTCCAAATTGGAAACTGGCTCTTCTACTTGCATAATCTTCAGACATATGTGGCTGGTTCAATGAGTTGTGAACTGAGTTACTGTAAGTGGACTATGTTTTAATCATCGATTTATTCAAGTTGGTGACTGGCTACCATGGCTAGTTTAACCGCTTATAAATGGGATATTGTGGCATTTAATTAACACCACAATATATATATATATATATACATGTAAATTATATAAGTATATATGTATTGTGAACCACCTACCCTCTGGGAGTCAATCACACATGGCTTGCTAGAAAATCGTCCAATTAGTTTGATGAGTCTCCCACCCAAAAAAATCCTCCATTTACATAAAGGATGCTCTTTTGCGCCATGTTTGATTACTGGAGGGTATCATGAAAATTCTTGGTTATCCATGGTCATCCCTATAAAAACCCGATAAAATCCCGAAAAACGTACCACATTCATCAACATATCATGGAGCACTGCGAGGGCATCAGCAAGATATCGCAGCCCGCCATCATGCGATGCTCGATGATCGGATCAAACCCGACCTGTGTCGAATCGGAATCGGCCACCGGCGGATCGTTGGAATTGGTGATTTACAATGGTGACAGATATCACCATAGATTATAGGGGGAGAAATCACCAATCATATAGAATATCACGATTTTAATATATATATACTGGTTGGTTGTTGACCTACCCCTCTGAAAAATGATGGAGTGCAAGTCAGTTGTGATGATGACATTCCCAATATAAGGAAAGTCATAAAATTCATGTTCCAAACCACCAACCAGTGGTGATTTACAATGGTGACATACAATATTCGTAAAAATCGGTATCTTGGAGAACACCCTTCGGTCATGAAACATGCTTTGCTGGAAATCACCATTTATAGATGTGTTTTTCTCATTAAAACCTCCATTTGCAAGGGGGTTCCAATTCGCATGCTTGACTACCGCAGGGTATCAAACTTGGATATCATGGGTAAAAATTACAACTTGCTAACCTGAGTTGAAACCGGGCATGATTCCCTCCAATCTTATCAGGCATCATTCCAGTGACGTCACGACGTGAGGTCACTACAGTTCATCCAGATATATGTCACCAATATGGAGAATAAAATTGGTACTTAGACCCTCCATTTGTATCCATCAAAAACTAGCATTTTTGCACCCATGATTTTAGTACTTGTAAATTTTCATGGGTACGAACGGAGGCTCTACAATGGCCCTTTACTAGCTACAATTCTTCATAAGCGGGGTTATCATGAACCATAAATGGAATTATAACTGACTTATACCCTGAGGTCAACTAACATAGATATGGAAAATCCGCCATTTCTAGATGATTTTCCGTTTTCCCCCATGGCTATTCCACCAACGTTTAACATTTACAGTACCCCTAGCCTAGGCTCCCCGACGAACGCGCAAACACGTCCAGGATATTGCTCCTGGCAAATCATAGGAAAATATGGGAAACCCCATAGAAATAGAGGTTTATAGCTGGGAAATCATATGTAACTGGAAGTTTATTGATGGGAAAATCATCTATAAATGGAGGTTTAGAGCTGGGAAACTAATCGAACTGAATGGTGAATCATCCAGCCACATTTGACCACCGGAGGGTGCATGACTACGAAGTAGTATATTATCAGCTAAGTCAACCTTATTCTCAGCTGTTTATGCATTAAATATTTTGATAGTTGTTATCAGTCATGTTTGTCTGGACATGGTGACATGTTGATAGTTTGTATTCCAACTAGCATGCTATTCCGTAGTTCCGTCTGTAGATTATAGTGAATATTTGTGTTTAATGCCATGTGCTTGTAGATTGCAATAATTAGAATATAATTAATATATAAATATATTCATATTTATTTACATATGTATATATATATATATACAATCAAAAAATATTATATATACATATACTATAAACAATATATAATAAATATACATATACATGTATACATACAAATATTTACATATGCATATATATATATACATACATATATGTGTGTATATACTTTATTCATTTGTATATAATATATATATATACACATAATATATATATATATATATGCATGTATGTATGTACATATAATGCAGTTATTTTCTTTACAGTTACTCAAGAAATCAACGCTCCGGCTGCGTCGTCTCCTCGGCTTTCCTCAGCTCTCTTTCATACTTCAATTCGCCTTTGCCCATCATCCTTAGGACGAAACAAACCATCCCCGCAAAAGCAGCGCCGATATCTCTTGAGCATCAGACGAAGATTCCCCCATAATTTTAACATAGTATTTAACATACTATTTACTGAACATTCAGTTCAGTACTATACATGATTTTAACATAGTCAAGACAGTACTGATGAAGACCTAAATTGTTCATACAGTAGATCAAATGATATCCCAGCATTTCTCCATTGATGATATCACAGCATTTCTATCTCTATTTCATGTGGGTAAAACAATAGAAAATAAACCACCCATGACTGGGAATGGTAAACATACCACCTATAAAAATGGTGATGACTGGGGCCGTTGGTTTCACTATATCTCTATGTCAAATATCCAGATACATATCAAGTAATCATATAATACTCATTAACCATATTACTCTCATTACTGTATAGTACTACCCCATTTCTACCTCCATCATATTACCATATAGTATTTTTTAATAGTAATCATGGAATATTTCTACAGTAATCTTATTGTAATCATACATTCATCACTAGCTCCATGTATATCATATCTTTCATGGTTTTTGAATGTGTTTACCGCTGAAACCGTTGAAACCTCTTCGACGACACCAGGATCCGGACGCCACTTGAACGAAGCCGTTCACCCCATTGCCCTGGGCTGATGTGAAGCCAGCGTAGCCTATCATACTATATATATATATACACATATATATAGTATGTATTATATGCATATACTATATATAACTATAAAATATGATGTATACAATTACCTATATATCTAACACTATAAACATATATATATATATGTACATAGTGCTTATATAACTATACATAACATTATAAATTATAAAAAAAATATTATATATATATATATGTGCTTCTAAGATAATGTAACTTATAATCAACCCCACTGGCCGCCTCATTCCTCATGAGCCACGGTAGGCATTCCTGCGCTCCGCGGTGCACCGACTTGTAACTGGTATATTTTCAGGGCCTTAACTGGAGGGATTATGGATGTTTATATATGGTGATTATGGATATATTATGGATCTATATGGTTTATATCATTAATAATGATTAAGTAGGGATTAATATTATTATTATCATGGATGATTAGGGATAATCATTACTATATGATTACATATATATATATGTGTGTATGGTGATTTAGCAAACAAAGTTACCTCACAAGGAAATCCATGGTTTTCCCATCTCTTTACATGAACTAAAGCTTACAGTTATTGACTGGAACTATGTGGTATTATTTTTTGCTGGGGGCTGTAAATCTACAACCATAACCAACCATAACGACGGGGCACCGAGCAGATGGCACATGGCCAGGGAATGCCACTTGGCTACACCCAAAATATTTCAATGTTGTCAGTTTTCTCGCCTTGTATCATCATGAAATATCGTACTATTACATTCTATTACATTCTATTACATACTATTATGGTCGGTGCAAGAATTATAGAACGGAAGCTGAGGAGTACGAAGGTACGCTTATTTACCGTACCCTGTTGTTCCATAATTCTGTTTTCCTCGGAAGGTACCAAAAAAACAACTTATCTTAACTTACTCCTATTTTTTTCGTCGTTCTATATTAATTTTGGTTTGTTCTATAATTGTGTTTTCCCCCTTTTTCCCACATTTACCAGTTTCGTTCTATAATTATGTTTTCCGTTCTATAATTAATTTTGCGTAAACCGTTCTATAATTCTGGTTTCTGTGTCACTTTTTTCTGGGGTCCCAGAAAGATACATAAAATGATGCAAGTATATGTCAGTAACCTCCAAGGCGCCAGAAATTATAGAACAGAAAAAAAAATTATAGAACAGGATCCGAATCCGCGCGGAATCTGGATCCGGAGGGGTACGAAGGTACGGTATTTTACCGTGTTTTTGTACTCCTAATTTCATTCTTAAAAAAAAATGGCACCACCTGTAAATATATTTACCACCACCTCCCGAATTACAAAACCCATCATTTCCTCCCTTTTTTGTTGGCGTTACGCTATCCCCCCGCTTGACTTGTCACCGCTCCAGGATCAAATGGATGCCCTTCTGGTAGCAGAGCCGACCGCAGAAGCCAATGAGGCACAACTTGGGGTCCTGGCGACGCTGGTATTCACAACTGGTATAGTGGTAGAACCATAGGAAAACCCATAGGAAAACCCATAGGAAAACCCATAGGAAATTGGATTATTGTAGTATAATCATAGGAAAACCCATAGGAAAACGGAGATTTACCCATTATAATGGGATTATAAATATGTTACTCTCTGGGATAATGGATAATTATCTGGCATATAATTGAATGGCCCATTTAAACTGGGATTATAGTGGTATAATGGATATAAAATGGATGGTTTATAATGGGATATCCTATTAAAATTGATGGTTTATAATGGGACGTTTACATTTTGCGAACCGGAAAATCACCATCTTTAATAGGTAATCAATATTTTCATGGGCCATGTTCAATAGCTATGTTAAATTACCAGAGGGTAGTGCTGAATGGTAACGGTATGGTATAGTTATACCACTATCATTGGGGATGATGATGCAACAAATACCATGATCCCTACTTGGTTGATACTGTAGGTTTCCATAATGATTGGCTATGGTTAGCTCATCCCCAATAAGTAGCTACTCGAACTCCTCAGAGGAACCAATGAACCGATCAATCATGTTGAATGATTCGCAAACTTCATCAAGAGTAAGCCAAAGTATTCAAGATGCGTACAAATGTTCAATCATAATACAATCTAAATCAGTTCAGAAACTATGTAAAAAAAACATCGCACTTCTTTGCACCAGACTTTGGTCATAGAGTCATACTTTTCATGACACATGGGGGGTTCTTAAAATTTTGGATCCCCAAGTCATCATAGCTTTCAATACTAAGTCATTGTTTGATCCCCAATGGGATAATTGGGGGCAACCCCATGACTTAGGACGCCTCCAGATGTTCATCCATGTTCATGATTCATGATATTCCCAAGATATTCACACATATATTATATTATATTATATTAAATTATTTTCTATTTTATTATTTCATATTATATTATATTATATTATATTAATAGGGTATCTAAAATATCCGTTGGTTTATCGGTATTCCCTTTTAGGAACCGCTCAATATAATGATATCTGTAAAGCCTCTACATGAAGGTTCCCTTACCTACGTAATTTCATTGAGTCGAAGACAACACTACTCCCATTGCCGAATTGATTGCCAATTTTCTCAGCCGTTCGCTCTAAAATCGTCAATCGCATGCTTTCCAAACCATGGTGTAGCTATAAAAAGCAAAATCACAAACCTCCATTTACTTTTTCAGCATAAATAAGCATTCTTAGAAGCATAACTAAGCTACCCTCTGGTAATGACTAACAGTTTGCTATTGAAGCCATGACGCAGTCGAAATAGTGGATTTTCCCAGCTATAAAATGGTGAATCTTTCCACATCATTCAGTCAGCTCCGGGCATGTTGTCACCTCCGTGAGTCCCAACTGACGCTGGAGTTCAGCCTGACCGTTGACCAAACAAAAGGGGCCCCTGGGGATGGGGTCCCGCCATGGCCCAGTCGTAACAGTTATGGTTAGTAAATGAATTTAAATGGGGTTGGAGCTCATGATGTATAATTGTTTTTTCTGGTGGAGCTATAATTTTTATAATATATATAAAAGCTGATTCTAGCTCTTTTTTTTGTATAGGAGCTATATAAATATCTATAATTCCATTGCTGGCCACAACTGTGGGAGCCTTGTGAAACCTGAATTTGGATGGCTGGATAACAATCTGCAAATAGGTAGATCAACTATGAATGGGCCATGGTCCATAGTTAAATTGCCGGAGGGTCACAACCCAAAAATTTAACAGCAAACAAATGGAAAACCCATCATGTAGATCATTTTCTGAAGAGGTTCCGCCATTGGTATTTGATGTCTATGTTGTGTTGGGCATTTTACCATGAAACATGCGGACTTAAGAATTCAACACTGGGAGTTTTATGGAATATCATGCATAATTTCAGTAATTAATGAGATATACCACAGGTGGACTCAAACATGGCTGGCAGATCCACCACAGATTCTCCAGCCACTTTTGATGACGAGGCTACTATCAATCCATGGTTGCAATCCCACTGGGGCAGTGGCTGGATCAACTTGTCTTGGGTCGTTGGATCGGCTGGATCTAGACGTTTGTTCTCGGAGTCTTGCAGCTTGGCTTCCCAAGTCTTATCTGGTTCATTAGCATAGCAATGGAAAAGATGAATCTGTTAATATAGTTTTGCAGGTTGATTCGCTAGCCTCTGGTTATTTCGCCCAGCTATGAAAATGATTGAACATGGTCCATTTATAGATGATTTATGATGATTTATATACCTATTTAAAACGGTGACTTTTCCCAGTTCGCTACGTGTTTCACTTTGTGAGGTGCTTGCGTTACATTTTGATTTGGATCCACATCTGGCTTCTGATCCCGATATGTTTTGATTACCAAAAATGGTGATGACTTCCATCACACACTCTTGAATTACCAAAGGGATCCAAAGGCTACATGTATATTATATATATATTATCTAGTTATATAATATTGTGTATATATAATTATAGATATCCTTGTGAAAGGCTTCCTGAAGCCGTTGAAGACCCATCAGGTGCGCAAGAACATGCCATCAATTCGGTCACCCAGGAGTGACAGGAAATACTAGTAACTCGAACGCTGACCTTGCACCAAGGGCCACAACTAAGAAAAATACTGTAAGAATGTCAATTTAATGTCACTCAACCATCTGTTGATGGATATTTCATCGGTGGTGTTAATTATCAATGAATATGGGATCAATAGTATATATGAGAAACGTTTGGTTTCATCCATCGCGAGTAGAAGCCACATATATATTTACTTAAATATGTATATACAGTATATGAATAATAGTGAATAATATATCCCATTGATACTCCAACTCTATCTATTCCGCCATGATTTGTTTGGTTCATGTTCCCATGAACAAGGTGGTGCTGCAGTTCGGAATCGCTCAGGTGGTGCACACAACTCCTGGTTCGTGGTTTCAACCCCTCTGAAAAATATTTGTCAATGGGAAGGATTATTCCATATATGAAATGGAAAATAAAATTCATGTTTGAAACCACCAACCAAATATTATAATGGGTGTAATCCTGTGAATCTCCTATTACACCCATAAAAATATCCTAATTTCCCTGGCTTTTTGGATGTTGATGATGATAAAATGCCCTCCAACGAACAGTTCGCTATGGAATCCATGGATTTCAAGTGATCTACATTCCTTCATTTTGGATTGTCCATATCTTTTTGTTAGTTTACTGGAGGGAAAATAACCATCGAGCCAATTGCATGTTTTTATTTTACCAATGATATTTATGGAATTTCCATGCGATAATTACATCAATTCCAGAAATTTCACAATAGTAGGTATACCTTGGTAAGATAGGATTAGACTGTAGTATAGAGGATGTACATGAAATTAGAGTGTACATGAGTGTACTAGATCACAAATATAGTAAGGTATTATCTAAACCATACAAACTGGGATGAAACCAGGACGGATCACGGAACTATGCGCCTTGCAGCAGCGCTTGCCTTCTTCAAAGTTATCCCTTTCATATCCTCGGATGGATCATGGGGGATACAAAGGGATTGAGATTTGCTGTTCGATCTACATATCCCCCATGGGATACCATATGGTTTTTGTATCTCCCATTTGCTGGGATACAAACAGCCATATAGGATACCATATGTTTTTTTCTTCGGAAATGGCTGTTGGATGATTAGAAGGTACCCAAACAAAATCTGAATGGGCATAGTAGTTGTGCCACAAAAGATTAAAAATGAAATTCTGGTGTTGGATGGTATTAGGCTTTTTTTTGGACTCGTCTCCAAACAGCTATGGTTTGAAATCTGGTACCCCTCTGGCAATTTAGATCGACAACTGGGGATGCTCCATTGCTATGTTTGCTTACCAGCAGGTGTTCCTCTTGCCATCAAACGTGAGAGGAATTGATACAAACTTGGTACCAAACACTGGGGAACATGACTGCGAAAACATAGGCACCAAAACAAACAAAACATGTGGAAAAAGAAAGAACCACAAAAACAAGACATGTGGGAAAAAAAGAACCACCGAAACCCAATATCAGTAATTCCCAAAATGGCTAGGGCCCGGGCACACTTTATCACCGTTTATCTTGTTTTATTGATACTCACATTTAAGACAAACCTATATGAGTCATGAAAATCAAAGTTTGTAACTGGTTGGTGGTTTTAGCCATCTTGAAAAAGATTAGTCAATGGGAAGGATTGCCCCATATATTATGGAAAATAAAAAATGTTTGAAACCACCAACCAACTATTAATACTGTTGATTGTATAAGTAGATTTATACCCTGCGGTAATCAAGCGCGGGGAATTGAACATTCCCTATAGAATTACGGGTTTAATAGGAAAATAATCTATAAATGGTGAATTATCATGCTCCATGTATGATTACCGGAGGGCATCAGTATTCTTACAATTTACCCATGAACATGTTGATAAGTAATAAGCTTTAATGATATAACGCATATATATATATTAAATGATAAAAAAAAGGTTGTATTCAAAATTATTTAAAGTAATTATAATGTGATAATACGGTACACACCATTGGTGATGATAATGATACCCTATTATCACATGATAACATCTTAAACCATAAAACCATGGTTTATAATAATATCTTATGGCTAATATGATAATATCAAATGGTATAATAATTCTCATATCTTTTGGCTTATACCATCTGATCACCCAGAAGCTCAGCTCCCGGCTCATCACAATGTGTGGATCCGTGGAAGGGTTCCACCTGGCTCTGGTTGGTTCAATGGATTGGTTCCACGGAGTTTATCGGACTAATCAGTGGGTTATATCATATAACTGGGTTATATATATATATATATCACATCCAATATGATTGGGGATGACTATTAGGATATCATGACCTACAGATAACGCCAATTTTTTGTGGGGTATAACTAATTGATTGGTTTTTGTTGGGAACATCTTCACTGGGGGTTTTCCGCTTTCAATTTTCCCTTGATTGCTGCCTGAAAAGATATGGTCTGTTGAGATTCCAGAATGAAGCCACCTGGACTGTTAGGGATGCATTAACGTGGAACTTTGGAGGTGACTGAAAACCAAACATCTGGTCTCTTTAAAAGTAGGTACAGTACCTCCAGACACGTCACGCTTTCAATGTTTAAGTGCATCAATCATCCCCATTGTATGTTTGCCGATATCGCCACAACTTGTGTATTGGTTCACACATTGCTTGGTGGACGCATCCCACAATCCTATTTGTTGCGTAAGATCAAGTTCAACGAGAAAATATGCGCCAAAAACCTAATTGATCCTAAAAGTGTACAATGTCACTATATATACATATCTATATATATATTATATTATATATATATATATATTTAGAACCTATATATATATATATATATATATATGGATATGTATATTATATATATATATACACGTATATATATATATATATGTATACTTCTATACGAAAAGAAACACATTTTCTTCAGATAGTGGCAGCCAACTGCGAGTCGCTGAGGTTCCCGACTCATCCGAGATGCCGTTCAGTATTCCCATGACCTGTCGCTGGTTGATACGAGTAGCGCTGGGTAAAAAATGGATGAACAAATACTGGTTGGTGGTGTAATAAGGTTAATATATGGTTAATATATTGTTAATATATGGTAAATGATGGTTAATAATAGTATTTTCTGGTTGGTGGTGCAATAACCATCATAATAATAGTGGTTATAATACCAGTAATAGTGGTTCAATGATGGGTATATGATGGGATAATAATATATATATATATATATATGTGTATATCTGGTTGGTGGTGCAATGTGCCCATCTTGAAAAATGATGGAGTTCGTCAATGGGAAGGATGACATCCCATATATGGAAAATAAAATTCATGTTTGAAACCACCAACCAGTCTGGGAAAATTACTTGGGAATACACTATTCGCTTCAAGTCTGGGAATACCACATTGTTTCGAATCCACATCTGTTTTTTTCTGAGATTTCGGACAACTATATAAAGAAATCAAACGATGGATATGACCAACAGACCCAGCACACCTTTAACCAAGTGGCATCAATAAAAGCAAAAATAAGTCATGGCTACATGTAATGTATCTTTGCCAACCCCAAATATACATGAAAACAATTTTGCTGTTCAGCTGATCCAGACATACATGGAAACAATTGTGTTGCTCAGCTGGTGAATATACAATTCCCCCTTCTTTTTCAGAAAACTACCATGTTTTTCATATCCAAAAATTAGTCAACCATTGGGTTCTACCGAAGATTTGCATTCTACGCAATTCGAGGTTTGGCATTTGGATGAAGGTTGTACGACGATGGGATTGGGTAAAGCCAAAACAAATTTATTGGTGACATAATATCTGGTGATGAAAAATGTAATGGTGATATATGTTGATATGTATATATATATATATACACACACACTTTTTCTGTGATATACAATATACTATTCATAGTTTCGTATGTTTGTGTTGCGATCTATAATCTTTACAGTAGTGGTATTCTAGTTTTAATGGGTGACACGTACTCTTGTTTGCTGCTGATATTCCTTTTCAATGGTGATATAATATCTACGTTCATTTGTTTGATGGTGAGACCATCAATAAACCCTGTCTGACCTCTCATACAACCATTCATATCTATATATATATATATATAACCCTGACTTTTGAAACCACCAAACAGTTACCGGTATGATCTGGCTATGTTCTGAAAAAAAAACTGGTATATACATTGACAAGAGCCCCAATTATCGCTCCCCCTTTGATATCCTCGTCACATCTCCACTTTTCGTTTGTTATCCCACAGTGATTGGTGGATGAAGGCAGGGCTTAACCACGAAAACTTCACAGGGCGAACCTTCAGCTATCCCATGGGGAAGCCCCATTGAGATATATCACAATGAAATAAGAGCTCATTGATGGGAATTATCATTTTGATATAATATATAATCATTATATTTTGATATTATATAATATATTGATGGGAATATATCACAATTATATCACAATTGGTAACCCAGAATCATAATGATGCTATCACTAAAAAAAAGCCATCACATCGCCGAAGCCCGTTAAAAGAACCCATCAGAAAACCCACAATGCAATCACCATAATTATGATTCATTTTGTTTCATCGTTTATTAACCCCATTGACTATATATATATATATATATATACGTACCATAAACTCACAAAATGATTAATCACTACTGCTTGTTTTTGTTTTAATACTCACGTGTTACAAAGATTAGTGACCCATTGTTATATACATAATATGTTAATTGTTACTGGTTCATAAATACTTATATGTATGTATATATATGTATATATGTATGTATATCAATATGCAATCAGAACTAACGCTAACTACATATAAATCGGTAGAACCAACATTTCATTAAGTCACCTATAGTGTCTGTTGGTTATAAAATGCTGTTGGCTTATATCTACTACACCTATATATTATAAACATGCTAATAGCCCGCAGTCCCATGCCATTAACAACTAGACTACCACTATAACCATTGCAATCACATTAAATGATATGAATCCCTATATAATCAGACTATCATAAAATAACATATGTATGGCAGATTGGTTACCTCTATCTGAAACCATAAAATCCATATATGAATATACATGCAGGCTTAATGGGAAAATATTCGATTAATGGTGGATTGTCAATTGCCATATTTGGCTACAGGAGGGTAATATGATGATCGATGGCAGATCATACGTGTAATCCTTATATGCTTATTGTGCTAGATAGGCATGGATATCAAATCCCATAATCCATGCATGATATTAAAAAGGAAATATTCATACATGAATCATTAAGCATTAAATGGTACCATGATAATCATATATAGATTCTGGGATATAATAACCAAAATCTAGCATCACAATGATCGTATTTCTTATTTTAGGTTCGAAACAATAATCAATATAATGATCATACTCATTCATACTCCGTATCATACTATACTCATTAAATCCCACTGATCTACTACAATCATGGAACTCAATTAATGGACAGAAGCCGAACATTAATGGTATAAACCCAAGAAAAATATATACACAATTCATGATATATGAACAGAGAAATCACATTAAATCCCATTAAATACAATTAAAATCCCATTAATTCCTATTAAATCCCATTAAATCCAGTTAAAATCCCATTAAATCCAATTAAAATCCCATTAAATCCTATGAAAATCCCATTAAATCCTATGAACGACCCATTAAATCCTATGAACAACCCATTAAATCCAATTAAATCCTATGAAAATCCCATTAAATCCCCTTAAATCCTATGAAAATCTTATTAAAATCCCAAAATCCCATTAAATCCCATTAATTCCTCTGAAAAATCTTATGAAAACCCCAACAGTGAACCAAGCGCTTCGCTTCATCCAAGACACTCGTCCCTTGGAAGCCTTCTCTCTGAGATCTGTATGGAGGCCATGGCCACCTCTCCGGAAAACGGGATCTTCCCATGGATAGGCCACCATCAAAAACCACCATGGCTGTTGGCTATACCTCATATCCCATATATTAATGTATATATATATATATATATGTATATACACACACTATTAGTATCTATCCATATATAGATATTCCAATATGGATATACTTCCATATCCCATGGAAATCCCTCATATCCCAAATATTCCCACGATAATATCCCATAAATATATATATATATATATTTAGTCAATGGGAAGGATGACATCCCATATATGAAATGGAAAATAAAAAATGTTTGAAACCACCAACCAGTATATATATACACACTATTAGTATCTATTAGTTATATACATCCAGTTTTAGTTGACTATATATCCAATGATACTGTGGATGGTTGCGAAATCCTGCACCACAAAAAGGATGGTTGAAACCCTATAATGGGATTAACCACCTATCAACTGGTGCAGGATTTCGCAACCATCCACAGTAGGACTTTGAATTAGCAATGCAACGGGAAATACCAAGTGATATTATACATACATCCATATATATATATATGTATGTATGTATGAAATATGTGGATCTTAGAGTCTTAGATGGTTAGTTGGACTCAGGATTCTTAAGCACTGGAGATTTTCTGGGATATACGGGAGATGATATTGGATATATTGGGATAAATGGAATGTATGGATCCGTACAATCCCTGGGGTCGTCCAACATGTAGACACACCTCTTCTGCCGACGATTTTCCCTCCAGCGGTTTCGCCATTTCGCACGCAATGAGCAACGGCCAAAAGACGTACATCTTCAGTGTCCCGGTGGGTGGTTTCAACATGTTGAAATACCCAAATGAAGAGTAGTCGATGGGGATAATCATCCTATCCAAGATGAAAAGGCACCGTCCAGTAAACTAACATAAACCCTGACAAATATCGGGTTGGAAGAAAAGTTTCCACTAAAACAAATGCTATTTTCAGGGTCTGTGTTGAGTTACCAGAAGGTATCTCAAATATTCTTGCAACCGCCAACCAGTCTCACTCTGTGTCCAAGACCCACACATCTTGAAGATGCCAGAGGTAGATCAACAACATCAGTATGAAGGCATAAAATATGTTTGCTTCTTCCGCCACTTTCATTTCTCACAGTACTTCAATCCGAAACCAACAACATATACAACCTATATATAATATAACATATGTATATATACTTATTGATGTTGGTACAATTCCGGTATAAATATATATTTTGTATTATCAGTATTGGTATATATATATATATATATTTACCGGTAAATGTACAGTATATATGTGTTATCAGTATAATAATATAATACTACAGTACTGGTATATCCACAGTATTATATATAGTAAATGTACTGTATCTACAGTACCGGTATATGTACATATAATTGTACATATAATAATCAGTATTGGTACAATTCCGGTAAATCTCGTCCATTCAGATGTCAACGGGTCAGGAAACCTGTCGAGTTGATCCGGTGATTTCATCGCAAGCCCAAGGTGAGGCGCTCATTTTTAAGGTGAGGCAACTGGATTTATGGCAAATATAACTATAGTAACTATAGTTACAAACTATAGTAGCTATAGTAACTATATGTAACTATATGTAACTATAGTAACTATAGTTACAAACTATAGTAACTATAGAAACTATATGTAACTATATGTAACTATATGTAACTATAGTTACTAGATGTTACTGTAACGGGATGATAAATCAACTTAAAACTGGGGGGCCTTACCTTGTTCAGGCTTTGTTTCCATTGGGCATCGCATGGTACTCATGCTCCGGATGATCTGGTTTGAGATTTCGGATCCAGCGAAAAGTGATGAGCTGAAACAGCAAACCTACTAGCAAGCCGGTCCAGGAAGCTTGCTTCGTGTGATAGAACCAGGCTGTGATAAAGGCCTGCGGCTTTCAACAGCGACAGTTTTGGGAGAGTTTTTCACAGAGTTGCCAGTGGGGTGCAAAAATCATGGTACCCTCTGGTAAACTAACGTAGCTATTGAAAATGGCCATAGAAATAGTGGATTTTCCCATTCAAAATGGTGATTTTCCCATAGTTTTTTGTATGTTTACCAGAGGGTAAACCATCGGATTCAACAAATGGCTGTCCCATCAACAAACCCACTCTCACCCCAGTTGTATGGCGCTTTTGGAATGGGCAAGCCCCCATAAAAAAAAAAAACAACAACAGCAACAACAACAACAACAACAAGAAGGCAGTCCTCAAAGAGACATGGAACGATGATGGCCCAGGATAACCAATAGCTGCAGCCGGGCCTAGTCCCAATGGTTTGCGAAATCTGGAGTTGTGCCAGCATTGATGTCCTGAAACTCAACAAGAGTCCGATGCGGAGGGTGGTTATGGTGGTTATGCAGTTGCTAGACTCCTAGACCACTAT
>CAMXCT020004334.1:0-75000 GCA_947184155.2 Cladocopium goreaui
AGTCTCGTAAACAGGCCGAGCTGTATGAGAGCAGTATTGATGAGATCACTAGAGAATCTAGAAAGAAGGTGTTCGAGGCAAATCAGGCCAAGTTGGAAAGTGACCTGAAGCATCGGAATACCGAACATGATACCGTCAGAAGAATTGCATCATACAGGAACCAAGAGGCCGAAGCAATATCGCACCTGAGGCTTGAATCACAGGCTAGCACAAACTCAATCGCAAAGGCAGAGCATTATGAGGAGCTCTATGCGAACGAGCAGAAGATGAACTGCGAACTGAAGGATGAGATCAAGTTGCAGAACGCGAAGTTACGGAGATCGCTGACTCAGGGTTCTACGACCGACGGTCGTGGCCCCGATGAGATGCTTGTCGAAGATCTGCGTAATCAGGCTAAGATCGCTCAAATCAGGGTTCAGGACCTAGACCATGAAATTCATGAATGTTTACAAGAGAACCTATTGTTAAAGGAGAGATTGACTGAAGTTGCGGATGTAGGGGCGCCGTCCCTCACCAATACCGAGGTCCGAACTCTGAAATCTGAACTAGAGAATGAGCGCAAAATGGTATTGGCTAGTGGTGTTCAACAATATGAGAGATCATGCATATTCATGGGGGAAATCCAGGATAGGGATGAAAAGATCGGTATTAAGAATTCTGAGATTATGGACATGAAACGTCAAGTAGATGAAATGAGGAAGAGTCTCAAGGATTCTGAAATATCCATGTCAAGGGTCAACCCTGACACGCTTTCCTATTCTGCAGGCATTCCCAACTACGATCTCGCATCAAGACTAGTCATCGACAAATTGGAGAACGACGTGAGTGAGGCTAACTGTGAAAACGCTATTCTGAAGTCTTGGGTCTCGCAGATTGACAAGGAGTTGAACCATGAAACAAATGTAGCCAAATCCTATCGCGAACATGCTGTACATCCTCAACGACAACCTTCTCAATCAAACAAAAGAATCACTGATTTGTTGAGAGAAGTCGACAATAGGATCGCTGACGGAACTGAGAGGGACTACTACAAACCACCGAGTGGATGGGGCGGTCCGCCTGACCCTGATGGACCTCCTGACCCTTTCGGGCCCAACGGTCCAGGACCACCTCCTGAACCTCCGGGATTGCCTTCAGTTCGAGGATCACAACGTGATTCAGCAGATGATGTCTCCACTGCAGCTTACACGGCAGAAGAAGCGCCAAGAATGTCACGACGGGAGGCTGACAAGGTCTATGTTAGCCCATGGCCGAAACAGCAGAATCTTGGGGTCTGGCAATCAGATCTCATCAAGAGTGTTGTTCTCGCTGCCAATGATGGGGACAAAGCCGCATGGGAAGCATGGTTACAACCGGCTATTCGACCAAATCCCGATATCGAGCTATTGAATGACAGTGGGGGGCAACGGTACCAGTCAATCGACGCCAAGTTGTCAATCGCATTGTCAAACGTGATAGCCCAAGCCGGTGATGTTGCTCGTCATGTAGCGATCAAACTGAGATTGAGGACACAAAGTCATAGTCGAAGAGGAACCTATGTCATGGGACGGGAAATCTTGGCTATGATCTTGGAGCACTTCAGAACTCCAGGTCAACGAGAGACAGCCTTCACTATGGAGCACATCGTATCGATGAAGTATCTCGGTGACTCAAACCTGGAAGTGTTCTATGAGAAATGGATGGAGATGGTATCTAACATGATGCCGGATGATGTACCTCCTGATGATTGGCTTCGTGATGCTTTATACAAGAAGATTCGAAATTCGAGCCTTATGATGTTCGACATCAAGCAATACGAGTCATGGATGGAGGGAGACCAAAGACGAAGCTATCGCTATCTCTTGGACGTCATCGAAAGACATATCTCCAGAATTAGAGAGGATAAGCATGTAGCCGCTAGAGAAAAGTATGCAAGAGATTTTGCAGGTGGCGGCAAACCTTCAGCTCCCGCACCAAATCCGGCTGCTGCTGCACCGGATGCGAACCCAAAAGCTAAGCCCAAGGCTACTCCCAAGGAGAAGGCAGCACCCAAGGCGAAGGCCAAGGCCGATGCAGCTCCGGTTCTACCATCTCCTCAGCCTAAGCAGCATGCAAAAGGGAAGGGAAAAGGTCAAGGGAAAGGAAAGGATCGAGCAAACAGCCGAAGTGCTAGTCCAAGATCCAAGAAGAAAATCCCGTGTCATTTCCACTTCATTAAGAAAGCATGCAGAAAGGGCAAAGATTGCGAATACAGTCACGACCAAAAGGTGTTCGATGCAAACAAGAATGCTAAAGGCAACGGTCGAAAGCCAGGGACTCCAAGAAGTCAGTCTCCTGCAAACAAAACCAAGAAGATTGATGAGCCATGCTGGCATTGGGCCAAGGGCAAGTGTCGGTATGGAGACAAGTGCAACAAACGCCACGATCCTCATCTATTCAACACTGCTCCAAACACTGAGGCACCAAGCTCAAAGGCTACACCTGCACTTATCCATGATTGGAGTGATGATGAAGGGACATTCCACAAGGTTGCATCAAACGTGATTAAGAAGAAAGTCAGATTCGATGAGTCTAAGAATACCGTTCAAGCTTACGTGAAGAAGGACTTCGTAAAGTGCAACCGGAAATCCCAAACTACTCCCAAAGGTCATGGTAAAGTTGGTAAGCCCACTGACCAGGTAAGAAAAGATGAACAATGGTCTTATTCATGCAGGTTAGCTTCGAGCCGAGGGAAAGCAATGGCTATCCTGATCGATGAGAAGGGTGAGTACAGTGACATTGATGAAGTCCTGGTCGTCGTCGGCCCCAGTATGGACATTCTGATCAGACTCGACATTGAGGACGATGAGGTGTCCAGGGAAGTTTTTGTAGAGAACTATGTCCAGCATATTAAAGGCCGATATGGTAAAAGGGGCAACACAATGTGTATCACCGTTCCTGTTGAGGAGAGAGATAAGAGATTCATATTGGATTCCGGAAGTGGTCATGATCTCATTTCATCCACACGAATTAATAGAATGGATCTCCCAACATATGATGACAAGGTCGTCAACTTCCACACAGCGAATGGGGTGACATGTTCGACCAAACGTTCAAGCATCAAGTTCGAGGCATTC
The DNA here is from genome assembly GCA_947184155.2 of Cladocopium goreaui. Classification (NCBI taxonomy): domain Eukaryota; class Dinophyceae; order Suessiales; family Symbiodiniaceae; genus Cladocopium; species Cladocopium goreaui. The sequence continues at coordinate 3,096 of CAMXCT020004334.1, forward strand.
AATGAACCAGCAGAAGCCCACATCCTGGAGGACACGCCCTCTGTGCTCTCCATGGGAAAGCGATGCGTTGATCTTGGTTACTCATTTGTTTGGCCGACTGGAAGAACCCCATTCATGTTGGATCCCAATGGCAACATCATCGAGATGACCGTCAAAGACTACATCCCCTATGTGAGCGTCGATCAAGAGAAGAGAAAGTTGAGATCATCATGTGTGGAAAAGATTATGGCAGTTCTTGATGACGGATGCTCAACGTCAGAAGGAGAAGGTCTTTTGGTCATTGATGGAGAAAGTGGAGATGAGCTGGAGGATCTTTCCGACTCCGTTGGAGGATCCGATATTAAGTCTCCCAAAAGATCATTGAAGAAACGTAAGAAAACAAAGTCAAGATGCAATCAACATGAAGTCGCTGTTGGAAGTGACGCAGGTGACGATGAAGAAATGTCAGGTTATGACGATGAATACGCCGAGTTTGAGGATGACGGATACGATCCCAGCATCGCACCTGACGACATTCAAGGGGATCATCAAGTTGAGGTTGAAGAAATTCCTGAAGATGGAGGAGGTGAAGATGACGATGATGTCATTGATGTTGATGAGGAAGATGGGGGAGTCCGATTGAGTAAGAGGGGAACTTTGAAGAATGAAGCAAGGTCGAAGATTCATCTTCTAACTCATCGCTACAAGAACCCATACTGTGAGTCTTGCGTGCGTGCCAAGATGAAACACAGGAAAACGTTCAGGGGAGCCTTTCAGCGCAAGCTCACGAAGTTCGGGGACCTGATCACATTCGACTATGTTGACAATCGTCGTATTGCTGAACAGGACTATGGCGACGACAAAACCATCTTTGTCATCAGGGATAGATATACGGGGATGCTTCAGTCTTACCCATCTGCCAGAAAGGACACTGATGCGGTAATACGTGCGGTCAAACAGTTCATGGGCCGTCGTAAGATTCGAGAAGCATACTCCGACGATGCCCCACAGTTCGACAAAGCAATGAAGATCCTTAAGATCCCAATGGACACTTCCTTGGCTGGAAAGACCAAGCACAACTCGCTTGCAGAAAGGACTAACCAATTCGTGCTCGTGGCAACGACGACATGTCTACTTGAAGCAGGAATTCCACCATGCTTTTGGATGTATGCCATTAGATGTGTCAGCCATCTACTAAACATCGAGCCCAACGACGATGAGGTCAGTTCTTGGTGCAAACTTCATGGAGAAGAATTCAAAGGAAAGATGATACCCTTTGGTGCCCTCGTGTACTTCAAACCCAGTGGTTCACGTGAACGAGAACAACAACACAAATTTGATCCTATGGGAATCCCCGGAGTGTTCGCTGGATACTCCATTGGTCCCGGGCTCCATTGGTCGAGAAAGTACAGGGTATGGGCGCTATGTGACTGGAGTAAACAGAACTTGGCCTATGACGCAGAGAAGCCCATTGCCAAGCTGAGGACTCCGCATTACACAGAGAGGGTTGAACTAAAGGAACCCCTTGAATTCCCATGCAAGTTAGAGTATGAAAGGATCAATGTTTCCATTGAAGGATTGAAAGTGAAAGATCGTCTTGAAGGAAACCCAGAAATCCTACCGCCACCTCCACCGGATGATGATGATGATGAAGGTGGAGACGATGACGATGGTCATGGTGGTGATGGTGAACCTTCGTCGAAGGTCCCACGTGAACCAACTGAGGGAGAGTTGGAGGCTGAAAGGCACTTAGACGCAATGTCTGAAAGATTGGGACCACCAGGTATCGACAAGCCAGCACATCCAGATCTTCATGTACCAGAAGGAGGACCAGATCATTACTCCGTTGGGAAGGCTGGGGACGGGGTCGTATACCTGAATGACGATGGTGAATGGGTGAAGCTCAATTCTCGCGGTCATCCATATCGTATTGATGAACGTGGTTTTCGCAGAATATCAACTACTCCAAGGCCTTCGAAGTATACCCCTGACGAATGGAGGAAGATGTCACCAACTGTCAGAAAAGGGATTGCAAAGGCCGAAGAGAAGAAGATTGAAGCTGAAGAAGAAAAGAAGAAGAGTGATGCGAAAATCAAGGAGAGCGAGGAGCGAGCAAAGAGGAAAGAAGAAAAGAAGAAAGAGAAAGAAGCCAAGAAAGCCAAATTATCCAAGAAAGACGATCACGTTTCAGGAGTGGCCATGTCCCAAGACTACGTCCGAAGAGGTAAAGTTTTTCAGTATGGGAAAAGGGCCGTTTCTCCCGTCGGGAGAGGGGTCTCTGCCTCTGCTCCATATTATTCAGATCTATCAGACACTGATGTACCTGATGATGATGACTTCTTGATGGAGTGGGACGAATGGTCTGAGGTCGAGAAGGGCAACGGACCGAAAGCCACATGGAACAACGACAAAGTGTATGACTTCAACCAGGGGAAGGTGGTGGCTGCTGCAACATTGCACGACACCAACGATGTGCCCCAAGACGCTCGTGGCCTCAGTGATGTTTTCCTTCCATTTCCATGCATGCCATGCATCAATCATTGTGGTGATCATCGAGAAAAGCTTACTTCAAATGACAATGGAATCAATATCAATAAGATGTTCAACACTGCAGTGGCAAGGCCTGTAGGTCGAAAAGAAATGATGGAAAACGATGATGCACGTAAAGCTATGAGGAAGGAATGGTTGGGTCAACATGCTGCTGGAGTCTACGATTTCAGTGTCGTTAGAGAATATGATGATGTTGTTCGTGAAGCAAAGGCAAACAAGACTGAGGTTCACATGGCCAGAGTACATGGTATCTGTGTTGAAAAGAACTATCAATTGCCTGCAGGGAGTCCTAGTAGAAAATTCAAAGGCCGAGGTGTCTTGCTTGGTAACCAGGTGAAGAACCAATTCTGGGAGGCAGCTTTCTTCCAGGACTTGGGCAATTCTCCAGCTACTTTTGAGGCATCGAGATGGGCTGATTTCTATGGGTGTCTTCCAGGCCACAATGTAAAACTTGCCGATGCCATTCAGGCATACATTCAAGCAAAACTAACCGGACCACCATGTTGGGTTGAGCTACCTGAAGATGCATGGCCAGATGATGTCGATATTCGAAAGTTCCGAAGACCAGTTGTAAGATTGGTTAAAGCTTTATATGGTCACCCCGATTCGGGAACAATGTGGGAACAACATTGTGATCAAAAAGTTCGCGAACTCGACTTCATTCCTGTTGGAGAAGAATGGCCTTCAATGTATTTTCATAAGAAACTGAAGTTACTTCTCGTCATCTATGTAGACGATCTAAAGCTGGCAGGACCGGAAGAGAACCTGACTAAGGGTTGGGAGATGCTTCGATCAAAACTCAACATCGAGCCCGAGACTGACTTAGGACTCTATCTTGGTTGTATTTTGAGAAAGGGATCTACCAAACTTCATGATGGAACCCCGGTGTCAACCATGACCTATGACATGGAAGGTTTGTTGAAACTGTCGGTTGAGAAGTACTTGGACATTGTCGGAAAAGATACGAAGTTGAAACACGTATCCACTCCAAGTCTACCTGAAGAAACAAAGAAGCACAAATCTAGAGCACCATGTCCCGGGAACCCCAAGAACAAGAAAATTTGTCCATGGTGCACTCATGAATTTGATCCGGACGCTCCATTGTTTTATGAACAAGGAACCCAAGGGGAAGACGTCTCGCCTGGGGAGTCTGAGAGAGGTGCATTAGCGCCACACGCTGCCAGCGTGCTGATGAAGCTGTTGTACGCGGCGAGGATTGCTCGTTTTGATCTGCTTCGTTCCATTAATTCCCTGGCCAGGAATGTAACAAAGTGGACTATTGATGACGATGCAAAACTGTATCACTTGATGTGCTACGTGAATTCCAGCCTATCTAAAAGAATGACCGGATGGGTTGGGGACCAATTCAATGACTTGACGTTGTCTTTATTTGCGGATGCTGATTTTGCAGGGTGTGCTCAGTCTTTGAGATCAACTTCAGGGTCTCATATGCATATCCAGGGTAACCACACTCGGTTTCCTTTGTCCGGGGGCAGCAAGCGGCAAGGATGCGTAAGCCATTCGACGCCTGAGGCCGAAATCGTTGCGGCCGATGTCACCCTCCGTACTATGGGCTTGCCCGCAATGAGCATCTGGGAAACGCTGACGGGAAAGTCGCCCAAATTATTGTTTCATGATGACAATCAGGGCATGATTGGTGTAGTCAGGTCGGGTCGTAACCCCACTATGCGGCATCTTGAGAGGACCCATGGCATAGCCATCACTTCCCTCCATGAACATTTTACCCGAGAGAACTACGTACTCATGTATGAGGTGACCTCGAAAATGGCCGCTGACATTCACACCAAAGGTTTCAAGAATCCGTTGGCATGGAAAAGAGCATGTATGCTCATCAACCTGTTGGACCCTGGTGACATCGGTACGAAAGATCTGCTCGATATGGTCTCACCTACCACGGATGTTGATACCACTGTCCGACAAGTGTTTCAAACCAAAACTCAAGACGTTCCAAATTTTCCGTATACCGAAATACCTATTCTACCACCTGAGGTGTATCAGAAGGGTCTTTCTGGTAAAGAACAAGTACAACAACTACCTGGTATGGATCCCATATTGGTTGTTAAGACGCCCACTTTCTTTAGAAAGCGACCACCTGGTGTTTCATTGCCTCATGATTGTTTGAGAAGTACTTGGATACTTTCTCATGGCAAATGGATCAAGGTTGAGGATCGAGTTCCACCTGTTCAACAACAAGACCGTTTTGATCAATGGGTAGAACGAGCTTGTTTCCAATACCATCCGTGTCAATTTAGTATATCACCGTCGGTGATTACTAGGCAATCAGCTGGTGTTGTCTCACCGGGACACCTGGCGTCAATAGAACGACAAGGGCTCCATGCTGCTGCGGTGCCGACTCGTCAGACTCAAGTCCTGAAGTATCCTCAGTTAACTGTGGGGGTAGGTCAACTATTTTGTCATCAATCCCATGGAAATGAACCCACAACCATTCATGCAGCTCCTTGTGGTACTGCTCGGGTGATCAACACGCTACTTCGAGTTGTTCATGGGGGGAGTTCTGGATGGGGTAGCCTTCCAATGGGATTTCCTCCGACGGGGGACCCCGATGATGATCCGTATCCCACAGAAAACAAAGATCCCAATCGACGACGACTTGTGTTCGCCGGTGGTGACGTGATTGCTGGTAGAGTGTCAAAAGATAAAGCCTACAACCCATCAACGTCATCAAGAAAGGGAAAGAAAATATCCAAAAATGAATGTGATCAAGATGAATGGATATGGAAGGATGAAACAACATTGACGAGAGTGCACAAAATACCAAGAAGAAAGATGTTCACCCCCAAGGAGGCTGACTTTCTGCCATGTAAGCTGAGACGGTTTAGAGATGAAAGGGAAACCAACCAAGTGTTTCAGTCAAGTGGGAGATTGATTCATGACTCCTGGAGATTGGCGGGGAATAACATCGAGAAGACCAATAAGAGAAATGAATTTTGGACAGGGACCACTACCTTCAAGATCATATCCAATGCAGACATCAAAGATGTGATGGACAGCAGGTCTGATGTGGAGGACAGGGCATCGTGCCAGGACACCGTGGTCACCTGTATCCTTGATGGAAACATGAAAATCATTCCGTTGGATGACATGTTTATAGTCCATCATTACAAATTGAAGCATGAGACCAGAAAACAAAATGATTGGGATATTCAGATGAATCTACATCGAAAGAATGGGAAGATTCTGACATATCATTTCAAGCAATCTTATGCTGACTTTCTCGGGAAAATACTCAATGACGTTACCATATCCCTCAACGTCTATGAGATGAAGGATGATGTCTCATGCCTGCTCCTTATGTGTGCCGAAACGCAAAGTATCATCACCAAGATTCACAAACAGAGTCGATTTAAGATGATGCATGTGGTCACGATTACCGAAGATGACAACCTCATGTCCAACTACGGGAGGGCAAAATGGAGACGTTGCATCAGGGGTCCTAGTGACTGCGTGTTCTTTGCGGGACCTTGCACCGGTGGTTCACCGTGGAATCGGTTAAACAAAAATGTGAGTGAGGTCACAGCGCACAACATCAGAATGAAAGCACTTTTGTACTGGGAGCTATGGGAAGAGTTCACATTGTGTCTGCAACGTGTACATATTTTGCACGCAATGGCATTGTTGGAACTACCTCGGGGATGCGATTATTGGAATGATGAGAGAATGAAGTTTCTGATCAATGGGACCCAATCAACTGTGCATGATTTTGATGGATGCATGTATGGTTTGAAGTCACAATTCAAAGACGTTGGGACCGCAATCAAGAAGCCGTGGAGGATCGTATCATGGGGGGTTAAATTCTTTGACTTGCATGTGAAATGTGACGGCTCACACACTCACGGTCAATGTGCGGGCAGAGAGACACGTGCAACACAATTGTACACCGAGATGATTGTCAGATGTATACTTCGAGGTGTCACCAATCAAATGCTGATCAACAACGCTTATGGAAGGGGAAAACGACCAAAAGTTCCAGATGATATGGATGACAGTAGATCGAAATCATGTGTATGCATCATTGTGAATGACTTTGAACTCAAAGTTAATGAGAAGACCATCAATGAACAATATTCATTAACTTCATCACCCAACGAGGCGGTGTGAAGGTGAAGCTGAGGTTGTATCCACGACGTGGATCAATACTGGCGGATCCGGATCCCGTCAGAGGTGGATTGAAGGTGAAGTCGGGCTGCTACCTGCGTCGTTGGTGCGCCTTGACGGATCCGGATTCCGCATACCTCACTTCGGTCTTCGCAATGGCTGGAACTGACCTTGTGATCCCTTCAGCGGCCAAAGGCATTAGTTTGCTGAAATCAACTTTGTCCCTCATACAGAAGAAAGGACAAGAGCACAACCTTCCTGCTCCATTCTCAACCTACGAGGAGGCAAACTTCAGGGGTTACAAGGACAAGGACCTCGATGAATGGTTGGATCGAGTGAAGATTTCTCCTCCTGTCGTTGTGGCCTTAGCTTTCGTCATGGATAGAAGTGGCAGGGCGTTCGTAACTCATGCAATCAGATTGCTCATGAAAATGTTGTCAAAAGTGACCAGCGAAAGTGAGTTGACAATGTCTGCCATTAGCTTCATCGACAAAGGGGCCCGACTATCGAAATTGGTGGAAGGAGCCGCTAGAAATCCAGACGAAAAGAACATCATGCAGATGTTGTGCACCTTTGAGTGCGCAATCAGGATAGATGAACTATGGGATACCCTCAAAGACCACTACACTGGGCAAAATAGCATGATCAACAAGGAGATCACAGTCAAAGACCTGCGTGACAAGATCGCAAATACTAGCCCAGCGAACCTCGGATCATTGAACCACACGTATCCTCCGTATGGAAGCCCTTGCTACCAAATCCGAAAGAGGACGAACTTCGAGGAGATCGCACGTCGAAAATGGGAGAAGTGGTCGTTTGAAGTGATGCGGAGGGAAGAACCCGAACCATCTGAAGTTGAAAGCCGCATCCAGTATTTGGTCAGCATCATGTACGAGGAGAGCTACAGCCTTGGATATGCGCTCCGACGTCACAATGCAAGAGCGGCCAACAACCAGGGTAAGCCCATCATCGTCCAGAATGTCCTGGAAGACTGGATGTCAATGAGTTATGATCTCAGCTTGGAACGGACGGCAGCTGTTGTCCATTTGCAAACCATTCTCATGATTTCCAAGATGCTTCATGAGTGGATGACAAAATTGGCAAACTTCGAGTCAATGTCATACCTGAGTGGGATCATCAAGGCTGATCTGGTCAGAATGAAACAGGCCATTGACCTCCGCGACGACATATGGGAGTTGGGGGGTTACAACATTGAGAGGGCCGACCAGGGCATGTTTGAGGAGGTGGAGAAACGGAACAGGACATTTTCCTGCATCCGCGACTATGTGACGACCACTGCCACTACACAGATGGGCCAAGGGGCCACAGAGGTCTCCCACATTGATGGTTGGGACATTCCGCTGATGCCGAAAGACGGTAGAAACCCTCCTAGTCAGCCGGATCATCCAGGTTGGGATCCATCACCTATCAGAATGATGAATGACAAGCAACAGAGGGAAGCCGATGCACAGCGAGCACAACAGCAACAACAACAGACTGGGCCTAGTAGTTCCACCGCCGGTGGACACGATGGTTACAGCTCTGCAGCTGGGAGTGCACCACCACCAAAAGCTCCACCATCGAAGGCAAGGCCGTCTACACCCCCTACCATGAAGGACTGGGTAATTCCTCGGGCACCGAATGGATATATTTTCAGAACTTCATCAATGCCCGATCAAAGGAACTCCGAGTTCATCACTTCTGCATGGATGGACGAACGGGATCACTTTCTTCTATCAATCGTCCAAGGACCCGCAGCCCAAGCAGCAAGCACATTGGGATCAGCACCTTGGGCACAGTATTTGAGGAGGGTGACCGCATATGCCTGCATGATCTTCGGTGTTTGCAATCCGGGGGTCGTCACTGAGGACACTGCATCCACAATATCCGAGAAAGATTGGCTGAGGTGTTACAGCCACATTGTCCGAAAGTACATGCTGACGCGGACCGGATGCTATTTGTCGACTGCAGGTATGCTCATGATGCTGGGGCACCACGATGTGAACGTAGCCAACCTGTCCGACCTTGGCCGCATCAAGAAGATGATCACCAATCCACTCGCTTGCAGGATCATCGATGCACCAAGCGGCCCAAGAGACCATGACATGTTGGCAGGTGACTTCAGGGCTGGAACGACCATCCTTATCACCGACTTGATGTTCCGCGTGGGGACCCAAAGTGGGACGCATGGCATCCAAATGGGATTAGCTGACATGGGATGGGAAAGTGTCGAAGTGTTCAAGATCCACGATTCTGACGCAGAACGACCACTTCAGCAATTCCTTGACACCCTTGACAAAGTCAAGCAGTATCTCAGCACGGATACCGTCGACGATGGTTTGATAACTGTGCATCTTTGGTTGTCGTTGCAGTTCCTTCACTCACCAAAACCACCTCATTGTGTCATGCTTGAGAATGAGTTCAAGAACAAGTTTGTCAAAGGGGTGCTCGATCTTGATCAAGTTACGTCCCGACCCCTGATGGTCGCCATCAACAATGACTCCATGTTCAACGGAATGGACTCCGTTACATCCAGGATCGCAGAGGAGCTGATTGAGAAGATGAGGCTTCAAGGAATCTTGGTAACATCGGATCAAAGGATGTGGCGATCCATGTATTCACAATTTGGAAAACAATACCCGATTTTGAATACAACCAAGAAGGGGACTTTGGGAAAGACGGCAATTTGGTCTGTCATCGAGAAGAATCTATTTCGCCAAAGGGTCTTCCTCATGTGCGCAACGAACAGAGAACATGTATCAATCCTCAATGAGGGAGCATTCAAGCCTGATGAATCGGGCATCGTTGCCAAAGTCCTGGAGGATATGACCGGGCCAACTGAGGCGTTCAAGATCGCCGGTGGCGAGATGACCCCTGGTGACTATGCCAATGACGATACCACAATCTTCCAGCGAGGCCCTGGGACCGCCGTGAACAGATTCACCAAAGACAAAAGACTCAAGACAAGCTGGGTCGAACCGGTGGTCGGCACCCACGAGCTGGAACCAATGGTTTCCGATCGATGCATGTGGTTCACCGTTGACACGGAGAATAACGACATCCTATGCGGGACCTGCAGAGGCGCAGTGACAATGGATGAGATTGAGTCATGCACATTAAGGCCAACCCATTGCATCAATTGCTCCGCCAACACTCAGGACCATTACAAGCGTTCATCTCCCACATTGGAGGCCAGGAAGTCCGTACTACTCCTTGCAGCCAGATTGAAAGTTGCATTTGAGGACCTCGGTGTTGACATTGTCGACATCCATCAAGGATTTCAAAACTGGCTCACATTCATTGCGTCCTCGTTGATTTCAAATGCATCGTTGACGTATGGGGAGCACTTGATGAAATCTCTATCTCACATGGGAGGAGTCAGAATTTCGAAGAGACAAGCTTTGGAAATTTTCCGAAACGGACGCGGCAAGCAATTCAGCATATATCGAGAAAGAGTTTTCGATGATGTTGCAAAGAAGTGGCTTTTGATCTATAGAGTCACGAAGGATTGCGGAAACGTCGCATACAAAGATTTCTTCGAAAAGGTTGCCGTTCCCGAGGTGAAGGAGAGGAACGAGATCTTTGGATTCTCCCGTGCATCCGCTGAGAAAACTGGAGATATCATCGAGTTCTGGCTTGGTGTATTGGATGTGGCAAACATGGCCAAGGGAGTTGTGGACATTTTCAATGCCAGCGTCGATCCAGCCGAATATCTCAATGGATTGGAAAGGGCATTGGCTCAGTTCACTTCGACCTCCAGAACCTCAAGCACCATCAATGACAAGAGACGGGGATCCTTCGACTGCACACTGCAAACTGCAGAAGCCGAAAGGGTCATGAAGATCATCCACGCAATCCCCGGATACGACTCACTGGCTAACTTCTGCTGTCTTACGGACTGGGAGAAGGACCAGGTGTTCACCCACTATCGGAAGAAGAACAACATCACAGGGGATGATGCCAGCATGGGCACTGATGCAGATGCCAAGCCAGGTGACGAGTCGTCGGCTCACCCTGGGGAGGAGGAAGCTGATGAGCCAGCGAATGATCCAACCGATGTGGTCAGGGACTCAGAGATTTCCGGGAAGCAACAGCTTTTGGATGCATTGGGAAAACTCTTCACCGTCTCCGAGGATGTCAATGTGTGTTTGTATTGCGGTAGCACCAAGCACAGCCATCTTGAATGTGAACATGAGAAGAGAGATGAAGTCAGAAAGATGCTAAAGGCCGTCCGAGCGTCGCTCGAGGCTGATAGTCCAACATCTGATGACGTCGATATGGAGCCTCCTGAGCACAAGAAGGACGGTTCAGGTGCTACTGACGGGTCGGGGCAAACGGAGGAACCCACAAGATCGAGGTTTAGTGAACACCAATGGTACGACTGCATCAGAACCATGTCCGAAGTTGGTGACCTCGATGAGTATGGTAGATTCTGCATAGAAGGACGTGATATCACAAAGCTAGGACCACAGAACATTGTTGACCTCAACGAAGTGATCCGAGACGCTATTGTCAGAGGAGGAGGCGACTCGTGGTCTGTGCCAGAATTCATGGCAAGCTATTCTGATAACAACATCAGGAAGCCCTTCTACAAGAGAGTTGAGGCGCCGCAAGATGGTTTCTTGAAAATCATCCCAACGACGGGGGCGCATTTCTTCAATTGCTCCTATTTCGGCGGCGTCGAATATGCAGCAAACTACCGCTTTGACACTGGCAACCGACTCAACACTTACGAGGACAAAGTGAGTGCATCACTAAACAGGATCCTGCGGCACAACGTGGGGAAAGCATCAGAGCAACAAAGTCTGCCATGTGATGACGCCGGCTGGGTGCCCATCGAGGACGTGCTCAAATGTGAGTCCATCTGGAGGCACGACTACGCACGCTGGCCACATGTGTTTCTTGCTCCAAAAGGGAGAGCAAATGATCAGAGTGCGTGGAACCTCAAAGAGGCAAACTTCCGCATGACATTGCTCTTCAAGATCATGTTCCACTGTGCCCGGTATGGACGTCGTGTTCGTGAACAAGTCTTGGCATTTGGCATCAACAAGGACATTGAGCGCACAAGCCTGACGTGCATTGACAACAAAGTTGATGCGGACACGAACATCCCTGATGAAGGTCTACTGCTATATCCTGTAGCGGTCCGTGCTCCTACGGGGCACAAAGAAGGATCATCAAGGGACGACGTCTCATTGCTGTCCTCATTACTTTCACATCCAATCGCGCCCAACACCATTTTATCGTTACCGGTTTGTTTCCACATCACCAAGAAGACCAACCTTCGAAGTATTTGGAGGCAGGGATTAATTCCAGGAGGTCTTGGAGAAGGTCATCGGATGTTCACGTTCTTCAACCCGTATGTACCTTGGGATCACAGATCTTGGACCATCACGAAGAGCGTTGATACGCGAAGGGGGGACTACATTTGCTTGTTCGTCCCGACCGAGACCTTGATGGTGGAATATGGCGGTCGACTGACTGATTCGGGACAGATCGTTTCACCAAAGATCATCCCGTTCTCGGCAATCAAAGGAGGATGGATTCAGGACCCCAGAGACCAAAACAATAAGACGTGGCTCCGGTTGTTCGTCCCGTCGGGCGACGACCAGGTAGTTCGGTCTGGAACGGTCAAATCAAGAACGGTAGCCACCAAGGAGTCCATCTTGAGGGTTGCAAGGCAGTGCATCGACGCCGAAGACCAACCGTTTGACGAAACCGCCATGGATGCCATGAACATCGTCAACAAATTTGAGAACAACCTCATCGAACCTGGTGGACAAGAACAATACATGGCCCGCATCAAGCTGATTGACTATATAGTCGAACGCAAAAGGGTGCAAACATCAGGTTGCCGCCATTGTCCTCACTGTCTCAATGAGACGCCGACAAAGCTAGCAGTTTGTCTAGTTTGCTGGACGGAACTTGAAAGTTGTGGAATCCGTCCATATCGGCTACAAGCTCCTGAAGATGATGAGGATGAGGCCTCGAAGAAAGAGCTCGATGAAGAAGTTCGTCGACAAGAAGAGTCATTGTTCAAGGATACGGTCAATCAAGCACAAGAGAATGTGTCCGAATCCAACGACTATGGCTTCAATCCCGATGAGGTCGATTATAACGAAGGCGATGATGAGGAAATGGATCAGGAGGAGGAAGCCCAACAAGAGGACGATGAAATCGTTGAAGATGACGACGACGAAATGGACATCGAACCCGAAGATGAACCCTCTTACAAACTTCCAGCGTGGACCAAGAACCTCGAGAGCGGCAGCAAGGGTATGCCAGAAGATGGACTCATCAACAATGATGTCTCCGAGGCCGCGGCTCACTTGTACGACAACGCAGTCATGTCAAAGATCATCACCATGTTCCGGTTTTACTACAAACAAAGAGTCACCATGACCCCAGAGGAGTACCATGAGATGATGACAGAGACCAAGCGAGTCCGGCTGGACCTGGACGACTTCTGTCCTTATACAGGAGAAGACCAGGATGGCAACCTCAAGCGACCGACGGAGCTGGAGTTGGACGAACTCTTTCAGGAGAAAGCGAAGAGGAATTCATGGTCAGAAGGAGAGAAGTTGTATTCAGGGCGACCCAGAAACATGATGATGCCTGTCATCAAGACTTTGGAGATCTATGAGAAGATGATGGAATTTCTGGTATGCGCCGGATACACTCCAGAATCACTAGGCTTCCTCATGCCAATGAACCGAATGCAGGCTGACGCCCAAGGGAAGCAGGAGATGCGAGTGACAATCAGCAATTTCCTTCGGCGACTTCTCAAAGGGACGTTCCCAGAGCACGAGTCGTACACCTTCTTTCGTTCCGGGAGCCACGGCTTCCCCGACTGCGTCGAACTTCCGGCATTCTCAGTCTATCTGAGCCTAAGGGAGAAAGAACAGAGAGTAGAGTTGCTCTTTGCAGCCCAACAGTGTGGAATTGCCTTACCACAAAATTTTGTCAGCAAGATGGCATATTGCTATCCAGCTGGCTGAGGCTGAAGCGCAAAGGGGAAAGACCGAAATGAAAATGAAGATGGCTCCAACTCTTGGTGACGAAGTGGTGAGCGAAGTGTTCAAGGCGGTTGGGCACACTGCAGCTTCCAAGTTTACCAAACCACCCGCGCAACCTTCGCAGAAACCTGAAGGCACTGGTTCGGCATCATCCTCATCGGCTAGCGCACCAAAAGCCAAAGCTATGCCAAAGTCCCATGAACCATCGAAGGCGCCGCCTGCAAAGCCTTCATCGCCGAAAGCTGCTCCAAAACGTGCGGCACAATGGGAGAAACCTCCATCAGCACCCCAATGGAAGAAAGTCCGCCGTGAGGAGTAAACCAATTGCTTCATGATCACTGGTCTACAAGATGTGTATCGTCTTTGTGAACAGATGATCAGGAAAAGACCAACTGAGTGGACTCTGAGCGAGGCATTAGACTAATTCGCTTAGGTTCAGAACTTTTGATTTTCCCAATCTGCACGAGATTCTGCATTGTGCACGTGAATTAGTTAGTTAGCACTGTCAATCTTTGGTAGCGAGGCGATCCATTTCTCCCGACGGGTGAGTGGTGAGCTTAGCCAACGTAGAAAAGTAGGTGTTAGCTAGCAATAATTCGCGTTGTACAGCTTGATAAAACGCCGATGCATCGACAGCCAAAGAGTAGGTGAACCCGGAACCATTATACCCGACGGGTATGTGGGAAAGGGGGATCCGAATGGCAGGTTTTTATGTACATAGGCGTAATTCAAGTAGCAGAAAGAGTCTAATTCAAAGTTCCCTCTCTCGTGTTCGTGGCGCGAAGCATGCCACGGACATGGGGGGTGTCAAAGGGAACCAGGCGCTAGGTGCATGTATGATATGAACACTGCACTTCATAACGGACGCCCATTGTGGCTCAAGCGCCCGCTGAGAGGAAAACAACCGCGTGATGCTCGCAATGCTTCGTTAGGTTCGGCTGTCCCAGCACTAAGGTACTACAAATCAGAGATATCCAGAACAAGGATTCATTTGTTCACATTAAAATACTCAAACATCCCATGTCACGAAAGGTAGCGTCAGCTACCTGAGTTCTCCGTGCTTCAGCACAAGCTTAGGGGGTATTGGGGGGCCAGCCCGTGGAATTCATGGAATTCTCGCCGTTATGTATTGGATATCAATTATAAGGGGGGGGGCCCCCCGAAAATGGTCATGGGTTCAATTCCCACGGGTGACGCGGTCACGGGCCCCCACATTAGAGGCACACTTTCCATGAGGGAGATGTCCCTGTAGTCCAGCATAATTGGTATGCTTCAGCCTCAATAACAGTTGCTGCAAGGGGTCTTAAAAAGGGGTTTTAAATAAACCCCTTTTCGTGCATCATTTCACGCTGCACAAGAAACCGTGTCATGCAGTCATGCTCTGGATAAAATCATCTTAGACTGCGCAAAAACGTTTTTGGTGTATCATCTTAGGGGCGCAGCATTTTGACACCACTCCTCTCCACTACCTTTCGTCCGCCTCCGCCTGCTCTCAAGTATTATGACATTTTTTCCCATTGACATTGGCATAATTTTGGGGCATACCCCATTTTCATATACACCAAAATCATTTGGGTGTTTTATGGAGAATGTACCAATGTAACCATTAACATATGTCACAATTATCTAACATGACCATTAGTTCTTGGTCTTCATTGGTGATTTCTCACCGATTTGTTCGAAAAAACATCTGAATCAAGTGGCTGGTAGGGCTAGTGAAAAATCATGTTAGTAAAACAAAAAGATCCACCACCATCCTCCAATTTTACCATTTTCATGGATGGAATAAAGATGCAAAAAGCATCAATTTTATATCGGTGGTTCATGACTTTGTTTTACCAACATTAAGATCCAATTTTCATATCCCAGCTGGTGAACATATCCCATAGAAAATCACTACCCTCTGGTAAACCAACAGTTTTCTATTGAAAATGGCCCATAGAAATCGTTGATTTACCTATTAAAGATGGTGATTTTCCATAGTTATGTAAACGTTTACCAGAAGTTATACCCTCATGAATATCCTATTGTTATCAGATGAAAATCCCGTAAATCCTCATCGTCACCTCCGCAGGTGGATGGGGCCCAAACGGAATTGTTTCAGGCGGAGAATGGGCTGAGCCTGACACAGTTCTTGGGGATTAAAGGGAGGTGGGGGAAGAAAACGTCCAACAAAAATTGGGCTATTTTTTGTGGGGGGGAAGTGATGGAAAGTGGACCTGTCGAGATTTTTCAGGACGAAAAACGAGCACCGATATTGGTGCCCGTTTGCTGGTGTTGATTGGATGGTCCGAGTTTTTTAAATGGGCCGTTGGTTACGGTCCATGTGACTTTCATTTTTGAACTCTGTCTAGATCAGCCACGACCAAGAACATCAGGCACCAAGAAATCAGCAGATCTCGCAAAATTGAGAATAGAACCAATAAAAAGGGGGAATGTAAGCAATAAGAAAAGGCGAATTGACCACATATATTTTGCACTACACATGTGAATACCCCATCTTTATTTATGGTTCTGGTATATATTGATATCACAATACATATATATATATCCCATTATATGGGTCATTCATTCATATATATATATATATATCCAATACATTGAATATCACAACACATGAATCTTTTGGTCTGCTGCATATGCCAGTCAAAAGATCTTTGGGATCGGAGAATCATCCCCATGGCCCAATACATTGAAGATACTTTTTTTTGTAAACTAAATAGGCTAGCATTCATACAATCATGCATATATAGTAATTATATATATATACATACATATATACATAATCATATATACACCAACACACATCCAATATACCACGTATTTGGACACATTTCATCACGACCTGACCCAGTAAAAGCTCCATTTCTCCCATGGGAACTTGGGATTTTCCCATGGCCAGGGCTGGCCCCACCTGGGACTCCCCGATGTCTGGGACTTTGACTTCATCGAGATGTCTCCTGAGGCGCAGATCCAGTTTGCGACATTGAAGCCATGGCCATTGAAATAGTGGATTTAGCCATAGCATGGTGGATCTTTCCATAGTTATGTTGTATGTTTACCAGAGGGTATAGAATATGTATAGTTATAGTAATAGATAGTGGTACTTTATGGATATTTTGATAGTTATAGTACTGACGATATGTCATATATAGATCTGAAGAAGGATAGTGGATAGACTATACTACTATAAATAATTATCCCATCTGATCTATTACAGTACTTGAATATAGTTGTACTACTAAATCTATCCAATCAGATTGGTATGGAGTATAGAACTACAAATGGTGGCTGTAATGGTGACTATAATGTAATACTGTAGCATGTAATAGTGGTATAGTAATATGATTAGTCAAAAATAATGGATAGATATTATAACTATCTGGATATTCATGTATAACTCAAGTACTGTTATTACTAGAACTATTACTATATGGAGGTTTTCTAAAATGAGGGTACCCCCCAAATTTAGCGGTTGGACGAACCCGCTTGGGGGATCGAAATACCATGGAAATCTCCATCAGTACGGCCCCATTAACCTCACCTCAGTGAGTTAACTGGGGTCCCAGTTGGATCGCAAAATTGGCCCGATGCACTTGGAGGTTTGTAGCTGGGAAATCCCGACCTGGAGGTTTATAGCTGGGAACATCATGGAAGTTCTTGGGGAATCGTCCAGGGCTGGTTACCTGGCGTCCACTGACATGATCCACCTGTTGAGGAGAAATTGGCGTCCACGAAACTCAGCGAGTGCTGACACGCTGTGAGCGCAAAAGGGACCAAGGGCGGCATCTGGCGACATGGTAGAAGTGGTGGAAGGCACAGATTCAAGATCTTAGTATATGAACAAAACATATGAAATGGGTGTGTTTCACAATTGTGGACGCATCCCCAAATATATGGTATTTTTATGAGTATTTTTCCATCGCAACCATTGTTTTTCAAACTCGGATTTTAGGGGTGTCCTGTCCTACTTTCAGAATGATCTCCCACTTAGAGCCACGGCGTCATAAACCATCCTCAACATACCGTAAACGCTTGGGATTCAAACCATCCCCAAATGTGAGGTGATCCAAATAATGGGTTTCATGTGAGGGTCACCGTCCAAATGACCAAACTTTTGAGGTTGGTGAATTATGACCTACTGTGCATGGAAGAAATCCTGCACCAGTTGGTAGATGGGCAAAATCCCTCAGAATCCCATTTTTTGCAGTGCTTCATAGTTACCAATAGTTACCCTGCCTGGTGATTCAGATTTCGCAACCATGGTATTTCCAGAGAAACCCAGGTGTTGACATCTTCCCCCAAGGTGTTGCAGGTGTCAAGCTGAAGAATCCCTTGTGATCTTGGCTTCGATCCACCCAGACTACGATTTGAAGGAAATAAATTTGAAATAAATAGATACAGCATGATGTAGAATAAATCATAAATGGCCATGGTGGTTTTCCCAGTTCAATCCAGAAATGTTATGTAGGAATTCTTCACTACCATAATGGTGGGAACAGGCATTTGTTTCTTGGGGGTTCCAGGTATTCAGCTGGATATGTTCGCATTGTCGACATCCCCCAAAATCATCCATTTTTTTTTGAAAAAAACGGACCAGGTGTGAGGCTTACCCCCCCGGTCGCCACCCCAGCACTGCTCCCAATTTGCCTCGCTTCCGCGACAGTGGCTCGGGCGCGATGAGTGCGGAACCGCCTCGAAAGGGTCCAGATTCTCAGAGTAACCATGAAGACACAGAACTTGGATGTTGAATTAAACGATTCTGGAAAGTCAGACCATTCTAAATTTTTTTCGAGCGAACTTTTCAAAACTTGGGAGATCTTTAGGATGACTCTGTTGACTCCAAAATCTGTTTCTAAGTCCTCATCCAAAATTAACCTGGAGTAGCTACGCACACGCCATGGAGCCTCGTGAGGCGTTGGGAGCAACCATGTTTTAAGGGCCCAATTTTCAAACACGGCCATGTATTCCTTACCTTTGTAACAAACGCTGCCGCTACTTATAGTATATAGTCAACTTTAGCATGCTATAAGTGGCTAGAACTCAAAGGGGAGTGGAACCCAAGTACTGCACTGCTATCATGCTGCTGTTTGCCCATCAGAGTTGATTCCGACTGTCAGGCACCAAAGCACAGGTTTTCATACACCTAGAGACATCACAGACACCGACAAAAGGCAAACCTATCCCTTTTCACCCTTTTTAGAAACTCCAGTTTAGGACTCCACGCCAACAAAAAAATAAAATCCAACACATCATATATTTTCCTGCGCATTCTTCGCGGTTGACATCATTTGCTTCATTTTTCCCCAATGGATCCACCCGCTACAGGTCGAAGGGCTTGGGAGTTGGCCCTTCGATCCAGTAACTTGGAAGATGGATCATTTTGGACCCGGGATTAGATTGGGGGTATGTCAATGCATTCGCGTTCCTAATGTTGGGTTCCATGATTTTTCAGGAGATTTTGCTGGGAAGTTCCTTCCAGATGTATATACCGTTCGATCATTTTTGAGGATGTTCGAATGGTTTTTAAGGGGTATGAAAGGCTAGAATGGCTGTTTCAGAAGAGGCAGACAAGGTCATGGATGATTTTGGATGATTCAAGGGGGTCATAAAATGAGGATGAAGATCTGAAATAAATCCAAGGTTGAAGCAATGTGATTTAGGCGATTCTGCCTATAATATATTTTTTGGGATTAGATTGATTTAGCTACTCTTTAAATGTTGAATTATGTATATATATATATACATATACACCTTTCCGATATTTTTTGACTTGTTTGGAGATCGTTTTATTTGTTTATCATTGAATCATGTCCAAACTGCATTTTTTTTTCATGTTCATCGAAAGAGGCATGATCGCTGGAAAAAAGCGGAGGGGGCCGGGCCCAGAGCATGACGAAGATCCAAGCTACGACCTTCCAACGCCTCCCTTTT
Organism: Cladocopium goreaui; assembly: GCA_947184155.2. Classification (NCBI taxonomy): domain Eukaryota; class Dinophyceae; order Suessiales; family Symbiodiniaceae; genus Cladocopium; species Cladocopium goreaui. The sequence continues at coordinate 22,712 of CAMXCT020004334.1, forward strand.
AATACTTTTTTTACATCATACGCGCCAAGCAAAACAACACGTTTAACTGCTAAAAGGCTAAAAGTGTGAAGTTTTCACACGGAACTGGCAATCTTTCAGAAAGTTTCGTGGGCAAACCAACTGTTTCAAACGGAGGTGTGATCCATCCGTGACTTGTGGATTTTTAGATATCTGGGTCTGGGTCAAGTTTTCTCATTTCCAAACCCAGAGGTTTTGGTAATTTTTCGTCTTGAACATCCCAAGTTTGATACCACAAGTGACTACTAGACCCTCAATATGCCCATATTAAATGAGTACCAATTTCTATAAGCAATTGTCAATGTCAAGCTAGAAACTAGTATTTTCATCCATCTTCATGGGTAGTTCATGCATGATCTACACGTCATTATGAGCAATGTTGATTCATATATTCTGAACCCAGCTTTGGCAAGTCTGATGAATGTAATCAACATTTTTTCAAGCTATAAAATCTATGTAATCATAAGTTGGCCAGTTATTGGCTTTTTTGTTTATGGAATAATGTGGTAAACCCAATAAGAATATGATCCGGCAGACCCAGACTCGGGACGATGCTTCAGTCAGCCATTTCAGCTACCTGGTACCCTAAATTGGAGCTACCTAGCGTATAGAAGGCCTATTTTTGGGGGCAGAAATTTCAGGGGGTATGCCCCCCAACGTTCTGTGGCTTTATATGCTACTGACGTACCTCAATTTTAGGATCCTGAAGTTCCCAGCTGATTCACAACCATAGATAAATCATGAACTATAGACGTATCATGACATATAACATGATATATTGTGATATATCATGACATATAATGATATATATATATATATCATGATATACAATGATATATCATGATATATCTACCATAAACCATAGTTTTTTTTTTCCCGAAAAATCATCTTGTCTGATGCTGAAGACCGAACCGTGGGCCATTCAAAGACCTTTGGCTCCTGCGTAGTGTGCTGGCGTCTGGTCATCCCAAGGATCCAGCGGGGGAACCCAGAGGTCATTTTTTGGGGATTTGGATGAAATGACCTGGATTTTTTGTGTATGGATATCGATATATCATGTATATATATATATATACATACGTACATATAATTATATATATAATATATATATATATAATATAATATAATATATATATAATATATAATATATATTATATATTATATATTATATATAACATATATATATATACATATTGGATATACAAAATTAATGGATATGTTGACAAATTTTTTCACTGGTTCGTTTTTTTCAGTTAGACAACGGTGATATAGATGAATTGATGACCAGCTCATTTGAACATGACTGAGCAGCCAAGGCACCTTTTGACACTTTCAGTTTGCTATGGAAAATCCCATCATAGATAAATCTACGAACTTTCTATAGCCATTTTCAATAGCAAACCGTAACAGTCGTTACCAGAGGCTATTAGCCAAGGCGAACATTCAGAAAATCATCCATTTATAGATGGATTATCCCTTATAAACTAACCATTTTGGGTTACCTCCATGGAAAACCCCTTTTTTGCCAAGGCAAACAATCCGAAACCGACCAACTTTAAATGCCCACGAGTTGATACTGAAGCTTGTTGCTGTGACTTGCCCCGAGCTTGTCGCGGCAGTCCCATCATTTCTGTCGATCAATAAATCTTGCTCCAGATCTATTAATAAACAGAAATGAGGGGATTACAGAAACATGCTTGGTGCTTTCATTTTTTTTCCCCAACAGCGTAAGCTAATGGGGTCTTCAGCCCAGAATAGCTCCGGTGTGCACTGTTGCAGGCCGCTGGCGGGTCAGGTTCAACGAGGTTCCGGAGAAGGTTCCGGAGAAGGTTCCGGAGAAAGTCTTGGGTGCAGAGCCAGGTCAGGTTCAACAGGGTTCCGGAGAAGGTTCCGGAGAAGGTTCCGGAGAAGGTCTGGGAGGCTTTGGTGCAGAGTCAGGTCAGGTTCAACAGGGTTCCGGAGAAGGTTCCAGAGAAGGTCTGGGAGGCTTTGGTGCAAATCCAGATCAGGTTCAACAGGTTCCGGAGAATGTTCCAGGAGGCTTTGGCGCAGAGCCAGGTCAGGTTCAACGATGTTCCGGAGAAGGTTCCGGAGAAGGTGTGGGAGGCTTTGGTGCAGAGCCAGGTTAGGTTCAACAGGGTTCCGGACCCGGAGAAGGTTCCGGGAGGCTTTGGTGCAGAGCCAGGTCAGGTTCAACAGGGTTCCGGAGAAGGTTCCGGAGAAGGTCTGGGAGGCTTTGGTGCAGAGTCAGGTCAGGTTCAACAGGGTTCCGGAGAAGGTTCCAGAGAAGGTCTGGGAGGCTTTGGTGCAAATCCAGGTCAGGTTCAACAGGTTCCGGAGAATGTTCCAGGAGGCTTTGGTGCAGAGCCAGGTCAGGTTCAACGATGTTCCGGAGAAGGTTCCGGAGAAGGTGTGGGAGGCCTTGGTGCAGAACCAGGTTAGGTTCAACAGGGCTCCGGAGAAGGTTCCGGAGAAGGTTCCAGAGAAGGTCTGGAAAGCTTTGGTGCAAATCCAGGTCAGGTTCAACAGGTTCCGGAGAAGGTTCCAGAGAAGGTCTGGGAGGCTTTGGTGCAGAGCCAGGTCAGGTTCAACGATGTTCCGGGGAAGGTTCCGAAGGTTCCGGAGAAGGTCCGGGAGGCTTTGCAACAGGGTTCCGAAGGTTTCCGAGAAGGTCTGGGATGCTTGGGTGCAGAGCCACGTCAGGTTGAACAGGGTGGCAGAGAAGGTTCCGGAGAAGGTTTGGGAGAAGGTGTGGGAGGCTTTGGCGCAGAGCCAGGTCAGGTTCAACAGGGTTCTGGATCAGGTTCAACAGGGTTCCGGAGAAGGTTCCGGAGAAGGTCTGGGAGGCTTTGGCGCAGAGCCAGGTCAACTTTAATTCACGGAAACCCAGCTGAGATTTTGCTGCGCTTGGCTTCGCAGCACGCTTCAGAAAGATTTGTAAAAAAAAACGTTGCGGCTGCTGGGGATACCACCGAAGCTTATTTTTTTGATTTACATCTCACTTGGTGGATCCGAAACTTCCAAAACGGAGGGTGAACGCATCTTTTTTTCAAGGGTTGAAATACCACATTCATGGATACACTTTGGTAAACATAGTTATGGCTATGGCAAATTACCATCTAAATAGGTGTTTCGCAGGGTACATTTGGATGAGTTCTTAAACCTTCAATGGATGGCTTCAGCACAGCGCTGATGGTTTGTCGACAAACTGAGTTTTTTGTTTTGTAGTGTTTATATTTGAGTAATATTTGTATAATGGCATATAAATTTATGTATAATAATCCTGAAGTAGATGGAATGTGCGACTTTCAAAGGTACTCCCAGTTCGCTGGGGATCATATTCCATCTACGTCAGGATGACTATGTATATATGTTCCCGGTCCCCACTCTCAATGGTATGGTACCCCCCTTCCACCCAAAAAAAACTACCATTTGCATACTATTTGCATCATTTCAGAGCCACAACCCCACAGCCTTCGACTTGCATCCTGTTTGCAGCATTTGAAAACCATATACTACATACATACGAATTGCATGCTGTCCATGTAGTAACATATTGTATCTACATGCTTCTTTTCTACCTGGTATACCTATGTGCAAACCATAGCGTATCTATATACTTACTATTCATCAGTTGCCGATGATTGACGTCATAGAACTTATGGTACTTACAGCGTCACGTGTGTTATATATATATATAAATACCCATCATATATATGTATATATGTATATAGATTTACATATTCATATTCATATTCATATACATACATACATACATCCATGCATACATACATACATACGTACGTACATACATACATACATACATATATTTATACATACATACATACATATATTTATACATATCTTTTTTTACATACATACATACATACATACATACATACAAATATAAATATAAAAATAAATGTAAATATAAATATAAATATAAATATATACTTATAATTAGAAATATGTATTTACACACAGATATAGTCACATATATATATATATACATTTATTTACACATACATATATATATATATACATACATATATGTATATATATATACATACACGCACATGTATATATGTATACATACATATATTATGTTTACATATATATATACACACCAAATGTATACATACACACACACACATATATATATATACATATCTACACTATTATCTGTACTCATATGTAGCAAGGAAAACTACCAGATCCTCCACCGCCCACCGCAGGGGGAAGGTGGCCACCACATACACTACCTAATCCATCGTACTTACGTTGTACTACTTACAAATACATTGCAATGACCCCAAGCTACGAATATCGCTTTATAATGCTTTATATATGATACATATTTCATGTGTAGTATGGCAATCGTGTATATATATATAAATAAGCAACCTGTATGTTCCATATATAACGCATACAAAGTACCTATAGTCTATCTATATCTATGAATATATACATATAGATGCATGTATAAACCACCCAGTTACTACTCCTCTGGCGCTAGGTTACAATATTGCCCATCCATTGTTTATTCCTGGTAGATGCTTCATATTCAACCTCCTCCCCACCCACCCACCACACGGGGGAGGGGAAACGATGATACTGTCACGCCCCCATACCACAGCGGGAGAGGGGTATCATGACCATGGGTGGGCGGGGAGGGGCGGACCCGGAACCTGGAACATATATATATATATTTAATTATATATATATATACACATATACATATACATACATAAGTATATATATACACATACATAAGTATATATATATATGCACATACATAAGTATATATATATACACGTACATAAGTATATATGTACATACATAAGTATATATATATACACATAAGTATACACACATTTATATATATACATATGTGTATATATATACATATATATATACAAATATATATATATATATACATATATATACATATATATATATATACACACATATTTACATACATAAGTATATATATACATACACATATATATAAATATATACATACACATATATATGCATACATAAGTATACATATATACATAAGAGTGTATATATATACACATACATAAGTGTACATATATATATACATAAGCACATATACACATATGTATATATATATATATAAATACATATTTAAATATACATATATATATATATACATATGTGTATATATATATATATACATATGTGTATATATATATAAACATATATATATACATATGTGTATATATATAAACATATATATATATACATGTGTATATATATATTTACATATATATATACATATATACATATTTATATATATATACATATATATATATATACATATATACATACATAATACATGCAGAAATATGTACATATATGTATACATAAGTATATACATATTGTACACATACATAAGTATATATATATATTTACATCAGTACATTATATATATACATATATATATACTGTATATATATATATATATATACATACATAATTATATATATACACATATATTTGTGTATATATATATTTACATATATATATATACATATATATATACACATGATAGACCCCTAGTAATAGGATGGTGCAGACTAACGTCAGTTGCCCAGGATGTCCTTGTATAGAAGCGTAAGTGAGGAGGTCGCTGGGGAACGGACGTGAACGGTCGGGGCAGTAGTGAACTCACTGGAATCATGGTTGGTGAGGGGAACCATCCCCGGATGCCAGCCAAAGAGAAGATCAGTGGCCTTAATTCAGGTTAGTGAAATATCATAATTTACCGAGATCCCTGACCGAACTTTTTTGTTGCTGGAATTATATATATGTGTCGGAAATTCCACTAGTTGGTTGACGAAAGAGGGGTCAGCCGCATATTTCAACACCCATTCCGAGTAGATTGTGATGAATTTAGTATACCAAATCGGCCCCTCTTGTTTTCCATTTGGGGTATCCTATGTTGTTTACCAAACCATGTTACCAACTATCATTCCTGTCCACCAAGAATGGGATCACACTTGGGAAATGGAACTGCCAGCACTTGGGGAATAGCCATCCAGCTAGCTAGCTAGCTAGCTAGCTAGGTAGGTAGATAGATAGATAGATAGATAGATAGATTGATTGATTGATATATGTATATGTATATGTATATATATATATATGTATGTATGTATGTACGTATATATATATATATATATACATGTATTGACATCCATATATATATATATATATATATGTGTATACATATATATATATATACATATGTATGTACGTATGGGATGATTTGAACACATCTCTAGGGCATAGTCCAAATGTACCAGTTCAAACGAGACAGGCTTCGCCTGCCACAGCCACCATATTGGGGAATGGTTCCGTGACTTGATAGATCGCCCCTTGGGGACCCCATTTTGTGACACCGCCGACCAGATTTGTGACAGATCATATATTGGTTATCTCTACAGTACCATATCAATCCATATCAATCATCAATTATATGTATTTACATATGTACAAAAATGGATTTATAGAATGGTTATGCATCTATTTGTATTTACATGTTATGTCTACATGAAGATATATCTCTTTAGCATAATATCCATTCATATATACAGAAAATGGATCATCGGTTACGGCTTCGCTTGTGCCTGCGTGTTTGGCGCGCTTGTGCCTGCGCAGGTCCATTGCTCATGGAACATTTATCACCGTTTTGGACACATAGCATCTGTACATAGTAAAGTGTTACATATGTACATTTCAATGGATTGGTTTAACGAAAATCTTCACCGGAAACCATGGTTTTTTGCCATCACATATAGGGTTTTCGTGTAAATTTTCCCATCATCCAATGCTGTGAGCATTCGATAAGTACATGTGCTTGCAAGAGTCCCCCAACTCCCCAAGTCGTACGTGATCCGTTTTGTTCGGCGCACGTGAGTCTCTTCCCTGGATAATCAAATAACATATGAATTATATAACAGATCCATGGTCCATGGAGATGTCTATTATAAACATATACAAGGTGCTGCCCCCCAAGTTGTATTTGTTGGTTAAAAACCCAATAACTACAGGTATATATATGTATGTATATATATATAGAGTTATTTCATCACCATAAACCCAACAATTAATTTATGTTTGTTTACGCTAAGGATTTGGGGCACTTTTAGGTTTTGACCTTGTCCCATTGCATCTCCATTATACCACCATGCTTGTTGTTGGTTGACGCCCCAGCTTTGTTGCTTGAATCATGCTAAATCTCCCATCTTGTATCAACATCTATTGAACCAATATAATCACCAGATGTTGCCATGGTTTATAATATAATCTTGTATCAACATCTATCATCACCATGGTTTATTGCTGTTGCCAGCCCCTTTTCCCCTCATATCTCCATGTTCTCAGCCATTTTGCGTATTTTTTCGTCAGGTTGAACTCCAGGATGAGTCCGAACTTCTGCGTTGGGAGTCAGGGCGCCCTCCTTTTTTTTGGGCGGGTGGAAATGATGAAAGTCTTGGGTTTGAAAATATGGTACCTCTAAATCCATGGGGTAATCATCATTTTCCCTGTTCAAAATTCTTAGAGTGCCAGAACTAGGAGTGCCATCACCATTTTCCTGACCCACATGGTTCAAATGGTCTATTCTCCACATTTCGGAAGTGCACCATGACAGTCCACCATTTCGGGGCAACATTTCTCCGATCAACCGACCTCCGAGCAGCCTCCTATCTGAGACGACTCGGATGATGATAGATTGAAGACCTCCACGATTATTGGATGTGTGATTAAGCTACCTCCACCAAAAAAAACAGCAGACTGAGGCTTGTCAAATATTTGTAACTAGTTATTTGTTTGTAATGTTTTTGTTGTTGCGCTTTTCCATGTGTTGCCATTGTTGCAGACAACCAGTGTCAGAAGGAAAATGACAAAATAGAACAAACAACGCAATAAACATGACAGCACATGTCAAACAAATGACAAACATGACAAACACACGACAAAAGCATAACAAAAAAAACATGACAAAAACATGACAAAAGCATGACATGCACGCATGCATGCACACACACACATATATATACATACGCATATGTATATATATATACACATACATCATACATGCATATATATATAATACACATGGACACACCCACATATATATATATATTTATGCATGTATGCAGATATTATGTATTCAACAGTTGCCGGGAAACAATTCTTGGGCTCAGCTCCCGACCCAGACTGGAAAATGACCCGAACATGACAAAACAATGACAGTGGAAAATGAGAAACGACAAAAACCGCGGCGGAAAATGACGAATAATCACGAATAATCCCATCCCCAAATATTTAATATTAAACACTGGTTGGTGGTTTGGAACATTTTTTTATTTTTCCATATATTGGGAATGTCATCATCCCAGCTGACTACTATTTTTCAGAGGGGTTGAAACCACCAACCAGAACAGCTCCTAATTTTGTCCCATAGTAAGAATCTTCTAAGTGTCTAATATTAGGATGGGATTATACCACTGAAAACTCGAGTGATAGCAATGACAACCCTGCGTGACAAGAAAATGACCAACCAATGATAAACACGTGACAAGACAAATATGTGGATTTCCCGGTGTCAGGCCCAAGATTTTCATGAAACTACCCGCAATGATTTTTGAAAACGTCCACAATTAATCAACCTCAATTGAAACCACCAGCAATGGGCAGTTTGATAGTTTCACTTCTCAAACAATAAGGATATATTCGTCTACCCGGCTTGATGATCCAGCTATCAGGTCAAAGAACACGTTGCACAGACTCGAAACCCCAGGTGGGCCGAAAATTGCGGTGGAAAACTTTGGAAATTGGTGGTGGTTAGTGGTTGGTCAGGGATCAAAAGTATGGTGCGTTGATTTCCAACATGGAATCTGGAATATTTGGGTGAAAATGGGGGATTGACCCCAATGAAAAATATTTGGGAACTTGAACATGTCGAAAATGATGAAAACAAATCATGGGATTTATCCTATTTTTATCTATTTTTCAGACGTGCCCATGTATTTTTGGAGAAAAAACATCCACCCGGATGTTCAAATATGTTGACCTTCTGCTATTCAAACATAGCTTGCTGGAAATTCCAGCAATTTGGCTCGATTTTCACAGCTATTTTCACATCAATCATCGATTTTCCAGCTTGCCAGGTTTTATTTAACCCACTGGGCTAAAGTGTATATATATATGTATATGTGAAATCCCCCGCAAGTTCCATCAAACCAACCAATTTCAGTAGGGACTTTGCTGAGTTTGGGAATCTCAGCATCAAAAAGATGGGGATTTCCATGGTGATTTGATGGAGATTTCCATGGAAAAATTAGGGAATATCGTGGGATAACAAAGAAAAACAACCATAGGATTTCAATGGATATATCCACTTGGGTTGTTTGACCCCCATTCTTCATATTTAAGATCAAAAAAATATGGGGATTTCACTAATCGTGGATTTAGTTAACCTTAGATGGTTCATAACCCCAGATTTTTTCCCCCGCCAACGGAGATGTTGATGGGAATAAAATGGGAATATACTTTTTCTACAGACCCAATGATCCAGTAAGCTGACACTTTGCTATGGTATACTGTAGATATTCCGTAGTTTGTATAGATGGCCCAGACTTAGTTTGATGATTTACCGACACTTCAAACAATGGTGAGCCGCAGCGAGTGGTGTTGGTTTACCAATCCCCAAAGAGATGCCATGTAATCCATCCATTTTTTGAAAATAGTGACCCCCGTGACTATATCATGAAGCTTTAAAAGGTATCTTTTTGGGGGTTGCTATATATATAATTATATACATACGTGTATATATATATTCTAATATATATACACACATAATTATGTATATGTATAATTATGTATAATTATATATACATCAATATATATATATATATATCAATATATATATATATATCTACAAGTTATGATCCCGTCCTCCGTCTCTGGTCCCCCCCGAATGGGTTGGGTACCCCCCCCATCCCCTTCATGGCCTCCTGCCAACCAATCCCAAACAATGCCAGGTACTAATCTAATCTTGCCTGGTTATACTTGTTGTGCTTGCTATGCTGCTGTATAAGATACCTAGTGACCAAATACTGTACTATCTTGCGTACTACCTGCAAAATATGATCTATTGCATGCCTATATACAGCCTACATATTTCTCTGCTAATAGCATACCTATATATCCATAATATACCAAAATATAATATGCCACAATATAACCTTAACTACTGTACTATGTATTATATACATATATGTACTAATATATTACCCATTGCATGCCTATACACAACCTATGTATTGGTACCTATATCCCCAACACTACACACCTCATATTTAGCCTACAAGATCTAATATATTACATTATATTCCCTATTGCATGCCTATATACAACCTATATTAATTGCTATATTGCCAGTAACATACTGAAAAATGTCTACTTGCAATTCTACTTACCCAATATAGACACCTTACACAACCTGATATACCTACCTTTATACAACGTATATTTCACTACCGCCCCGCCATCCCACCACGAATCGATCCCGTGGCTTAGTTCGCTTTTGGTGGTGGAATCCTCCGTCTATCCCAATTATAGTGGCGAAAATCCACATAACTGGGAGCCACCAAATATACCCTCTGGCTAACATGGAAGCCATGGTCCATAGAATTTCCAGGATCAACATCACCTATGAAAAATGGTTGGATTTTCCATAGCAAAGCGTTACCAAATGGTAAATTCACATAGACCCTGGCAAATAGCACCTGGAAGATTAGTTTCCATTAAAAATGGCTTATTTTCAGGGTCTATGTTTATTTACCAAACCGTTAAATAACCACAGGCAGAGAGATCCTTGTGGTTTTGTCCAAAATCCATCGTCGAAACGTCCCAGGAAGTACCGAGGCTTCACTCCAGAATGAGGCCGTGGCCAACTTCGGGCGGAATGACAAACGTTGGGGGTCTGAATATATATATATATACATACTGTGTATGTATTATATATATATAAAGTTTATTTTCCTAACGGGAAAACCACTACTTGGGGAATCGATTCAGAACATATCTCTTATTTTTGGGGCTTCCTTAAGCAAATCCAAGCAACGTTGGGGGTTTGCTATCCAGTGGTGATTGGGGTTCCTCCGATTCGAAGTGGTTAGGGCGATGCCAGCAATGCCAAGATTCGCTGTGTGAATTGATCCCATCAACCAGAATGACATTTTTTGGTTTATTAATTGTGGGGGTACCCTCCAAATAGTCACAATATGATACATAGTACCCCCCCAATAAACAGCCTAGGGGTTTATTAATCCAGGGTTGACATTAAGCAACATGACCTGGGTTGCGGATTCAGACACGGAAGCATCTGTGGAAGCAACGATGGTTTAATGGTAAACATATCTATACAGGTAGCAAAGGGATGCAAAGGGATTGTAAATCACCTAATGTCAGCCCAGGAGTAATAAACCCGAGGGGTTAGTCGCAAAAATAAGGTCCCAGTATGAAACTTGGTACACTGGGGGCTTATAAGTCCTAGGTTAAGATTACTTGGAGGATCATCCGACGGATCGTTGTGGTTAGAATCTAACCCAAGCGATCGTAAGTCCCCCGATTCCTGGGGCTATCCCATTTATAAATGATGGCTTATAATCCATGGGTCATTAAATGTCCCATTTTGGGAATATTGGACATCACCTTATAGTAGCCATTATAGACTAATATACCTAATGGTTGGGTGATGTTCAATGGTGACATTTAATGACCCATGTAATCCCAGTTACTAACCAGTTACTAAATGATGGTGATTCTCCAAGTAGTTCAGACAAAGCCAAGTGGGTTACCTGGGTTATACTACTGTGGTTATGAAAACCAGTTACTTAACCAGTTACATCCAGTCACACAATCCTCCTCCCAAAAAACACTGAACAATTAATGAATTTCTCAACATGGCATAGGGTTTTTGTTTTGTTTCCCAAGGCAATATATATATATATTAAATGTAAGTACGTTAATATTGTACACCGCAACCTGAGTTAAATCATTTATACTTTGTAATAACTATATTAGATCATTACATATACTGTATATATATATAATATACAGTATACATACACTCATTATATATATATATACACATTTAAGTAATACCTGTAGATATACATATCATTTTGGATTTTTTTTGTTTTCCTCCTTGGATCATCCCGCTTGGTTCGGTTTTGTCAGGGTCTGGCACGCTTACATAGATCTAGATGAACTATCATATAAAATCATTATGAATCCACACATAAGTTAAAATACATAAATAAATAATCAGAAACATAGATTAAATACATAAATCGACACACACACACATATATATATACACATACAAATACCAATACAAATACAAACACATATAAATACGATACATATACATACAATATATATATATACATACATATACATATACATATACATATACATATACATATACATATACATATACATACATATACACACACACATATATATACATAGATCTATATATACATATATATATATATATACATACATACATACATACATACATACATACATCCATCCATCCATCCATCCATGCTTACATACATACATACATACATACATACATACATACATACATACATACAATTATATATGTGTATATATATATATATATCTACAATTATATATACATCTTTTTAAATCCACCAAGATCTGACATCCGGAACCCCCGTTTCGGAACCCGAACCGCGGGAGGATTTTGGCGGGAGCGATGGCAGTGAATTTGCGGATGGATCAACGACCGAGTCCCCTGAGGCGGATGGTGCACCCCGTTGTGATGTGAACGTTGGTTTATAAAACCCATGAATGTTGTGTTGTGATCAGTTATATATCTACCATAATTTTGTAGTTATCTATAGTTATAAACCATAGTTATAAACCATAGTTATAAACCATAGTTATCTATAGTTATATATCTATGTTGGTTTATAAACCATAGTTATCTATAGTTATATCTACCATAAACTGCCAAACTGCCATAGAATTCAGCCACTCAAAAATCTCAACTTGGCGATCTTGGCCCCATCCTGTAGCTGACTTATGTAGCTACGTTGATCTTGGTGAACCCAAATGGCTTGGGGATACGTAACAGTGGTCTCACCTCTGAGTAGTTTTTAAAAAGCCATCCGTTGACGCCGTTGATGATCGAATTTATGGTCGACATTGGGGTAGAACACTCACCTTATACAATAGTACCGCCAATAGTAGAAGACTCCATATTGGTTTTCCATGTGAATTATACACAAATTACTGTACCCTCTGGTAATTTCACATGGAAAAACACAATTTATTATAGGTAAAACGACGAACTAAATGGCAATTTTCCATAGCTATGTGGCAAATTACCAGAGGGTACATCAAGAGCTGTGATGACGGACCAATATTCTACACCTCATTCGTTGGGGTTTCATCTTGAAAATGGATGAAAGGGATCACAATCCGTTCGTAGAACGCGTTCGCAACCAAATTTTTAATGAGAATCACTTAGAACAACATCTAGTATCTGGGGTGTTGGGCAGAAAACTGATAAAAGGTGGGAAAAAACCATCTTGTTATTGGGTTTACCGTTTACCAGGTACCATATGAAATGATCGTTCACGGCAAGTCTCCCTGAAAATGTCCAAACATGTCAGGTGAGTGAATTACAACGAATGCCTATGACGTGGATCCCCTTTTGTGTGGGTGGTTCATGAGTAGAGCGCTTTGAAATTCGCGCTTGAATTTCCAAGGATCCCCTGGTTTTCAGGGTTTGTTTGACCCTGGAATCAGGAGGGGATGTCCTGAAATGATGGATGAAAGGGGGTGAAGGAATTCTTGGAACCACATTTCTGCCATTTTACCCGATTTTACCGGGCTAGCTGTTTTGAGAATTGGCTGAACCAACTTTTTTTCTATGAACATTTTGATGAATTGTTTCTCGCATTTTTGACATGGAGCCCCATGCTTTGAAACTGTTTCCAGTATGGCTTTTCGGGCATCATTTTCTTGGACTTATTCTTGGTAGATCTTTTTCTACTTCAGCTAATTAGCTGTATTTTTTCTTCGGGTTCCCCCTTCTTTGGTTTGTTTTATGTTTCTTCATCACTTTTAGTCTTGGTTTGTTGCGTCTTGGCCGCGCCCACCTTCCCATTCCGCGTGAGGAGATTGCGGATTGGCTGATTGCACAGTCCAAGAAGCGCTACGGACCCATCTTTGCAGACATCTGTGTGGAGCCATAGTCGCGGTCCATCAGGTCCATCAGGTCCATCAGGTCCATCAGGTCCATCAGGTGCATCAGGTCACGCCGAGTGTAGTCATTTTTTCGTTGGTCCCAACGGTGTTTCACCAGTACTGGTTGAAACTGACCGGAGTTACTGAAGGAGCTATGAGAAACTTATGGCCACATAAGGCTTTGTGTATATCCAAATTGAAAAGTCAATATCTTTCATCTCCTTTGGGGACAGGTGGATTTCCATCTGGATTTCCAATCGGGAGAACCGGTGACAAAAAACCAGCATTTTTGCTATTTAAATCCATCATTTTCGACCAGTCCTACTGGCAGGATCACACTTTTTGCTCCCATTCTGTTGCTTGAACCATTTCAATCACCTACTCAGACAATCATTGATAGATGCCGGGGTTTGATCCAACGTTGATCCTATGACGTTGAAGTGGCACAAAATCTTCCAACCGCTCCGACGACGCCTTACCCGTTGGTAAACTAAAATAGCTTTGGAAAATCACCATGTTCGATGGGTAAATGGGGGGTTTTCTAGAATTTGGGGTACCCGGGTACCCCCAAATCATCCATGGAAGTTGTATTTTCCATTATAAACATTTATAAACCATCCATTTGGGGTACCCCAAATCATCCACAAATTGTGCCATGGCTATGTCTGGATGAGGTCTGGAGCCGCAGTATGCGTTCAATTTTGGAGAGGCTACGTTCCAATGTTGGGAGAGAAACAGGAAGGATCCCCGCAAAGGCATAGGTAAGTCGAAGCTGAAGATAACGAAGCTCAATGGGATTTGCGGTGGAGATCTGTTATAGCCGGATGGGGCTACAAAGCAACTTGTAGGGGTTGTCCCCTTCCCGCAAACTATCAAGGATGATCGAGCAAACTAATTTTTTTAGGAGCATGTTACAATGTTGGAGTCACAAACACAACTGGCGATTTGGCGATTTCACAATCCATTTTTGACAAAAGGTGAGTCGATCAGTCGATCATTTTGAAGCCTACAGGAGTGGGCCTCTCCAAGTTGTCACAAGAGAATCATCAATCCATAGGGATTTAGAAAAACCCCATGGGTTTTTATTATGTCTGGATGCCCATGGCCCATGGCATGCCATGACCTTAAACCATTTTCCATTTTTAGTTGGATATAGTTTATATACCCCATTTCACTCCGAATATATTCCCATATACTCATATGTATATCTATATCTATATCTATATCTCTATACCTATATATATATACACATTTATTATATTCCCCATATATTGCCGTGCTTTGACCATATTATAAGCTTGGTGAGTTTCCCATTTTCCTCGCGTTGTGGGTTTTTTTAGCCGGGTTTTTCTGCCACAACTGGCGTATCTGGATCCAGGAAGCAGGAGAAATCTGATATATCTTTATTAAATAGATATGCGTATGCATTATTTTAGGGAAAACGCACTATAATTAACTTCAATTTGACTGAATTATGATGAATCACTCAATTGACTAATGTGAAATGAAGCTATTTTGGTTAGTTACTCCCTTACATTCACCATAAACAAATGTACATGTATATGTATATATATATATTAGTACATATATATATATATACTATGCACATATTATACATATCATACTATATAATGTATAATTATATGCATACATATCTCGAAGACATGAAACTGTCACACTCAGTTCATGGGGAAGAGCTTTCGTGTCAGAGATGTGAAAACTCTTTTTCAATCCAATGTCATAGTGAGGGGCGGTACCCCAAAATCACTTTATTCTGGGAGGGCAAGTTCATTTAATTCAGCCAGACTTATGTACAGTATAGATAATTACAGATGTACTCGATATACACATATATTGATCCCACACCCTCATACTAAATATCCTCAGGAGACACCAACATGAATAGATCCAAAACATTGCAACAAGGTTGAACATCTTGGGATTTTTGTGGGTACTTCGTGTATCACCAAGCGGCTACTCTCGGCCGATGCCCCAGAGTTGCGGAAACTAGAAAAAATGCGTCAAGTTGCCGATGAAATACCTACAGAGTGCCCCAGTTCGTTAGCTAAGTTGGTGCCAATAAGTTCAATAACTATGGTTTATTGGTGATATATCATGATATATCGAACTAGTTAATGGGATACCCATTTATAACTGGGGGCATCAACTTGTATGACTCTATGAGTCATACCATCTCACTGGGGGGTTGATTCACATCCAGCCATACCAGTGGCAGGATTCATTGTCACCTGAATCGGGGTCGCCCAGCTCTGGTCAGGAGCGCTTGTCGTTTCGATTCGGGGCAAATCTTGCCATAGTTCATTCATCTTTTCATATGAAAAAATATGGCATCATGGATGTTCATCATGGATGTTCATCATGGATGTCATCATATACCCTCTGGTCAATGAACATAGACCCTGAAAATTACCAATTTTTAGTGGAAACTAATCTTCCAACCCCGATGACTGCCAGGGTCTATGTTAATTTACTGGAGGGTATATGTCATATGGTATTTCTATATGTATTTCTGATTCGATACTTCCATGATTACCATGATTCATGAAATTCAGCGTGTGTGTGTCGTTTTCCAGAAATGTCCATGCTATGACTTATGGCTTCTGTCATCATATTCCGTTCAATAAGATACCCGGCCTGGTAAACTAACATAGCTATGGAATCTATGGAACATCACCATTTTTCATGGGTAAATCAACGAACTAAATGGTCATTTTCAATAGCTATATATATATATATCCTCATATGGAATGATTCATGGATTGACTTTGACCAGATTTGTTTTCTGGGGGTATCTCCAGCGCATCTTGGTCGGTGACGTCTCGATAGTTGGTGGGTAAGTCCTTGAGATTCGCGGCATTCCAAACGAAGCCCTGGTTGAATTTGTAAGATGTCGAGACGAAATGAAGATGTCACCACAAAAACATGTGAACAAATGAAGCTGAAAGTCTGGGAGGGATTCAGTCACCAGGGGGAGTTAAGGTGATGAAAACCAGGGATTTGCTGTGACCAAATGAAGATAGGCAAGCAGAAGACGAATGTGACTACCCGAAAATGATCCGCAAACAGTGTGTTTTCCACATGTTTGTGGGAAATACTACCAACAAAAAATGCCAAGCATCCAGAAGACAACATTTGAGTGGGGAAAAACGCAAACGAAACATTTGAGAAGGAGGACACATCTTACATGCAATATTATATATATATATTTTTCTCTCTCTCTCTCTCTCTCTCCCTCTCTCTCTCTCTCTGTCTCTCTCTCTCTATCAAAAACAATGGAGACACACAGCATTAACGTGTATACCCTAGTGCTCCAAGAGCCTCTGAGGTTTTGCTCAAGCCCAAGTACACCCCAAAATCATCCGTCGAAGGTAGAGCTGGAGCAGGGATATGCATATAGAAATGAGACGGTCTACTCCATGATCTTCCATTTGATTGCTCCAAAAGCCCGGTTGATAACTAGTTTTTGCTAGGTTTTTTTCACCAAAATAGTCATCTCCAAAAAGATGCCAAAGTTTCGTGTTTCCAGGATGTGTTTCCATCGATGGTGTTTCTTCTGCATCATTTTCAGATTTCCAACTTTCGGCATCTGTTTGGGGTCTATTGATCCACCCTCCGGAAAATATCACCATAGCTATGGAATGCTATGGAATGCTATGGAAATTCACCATTATTCAGGTCATGGGTTTTTTTCATCGAACTAAATGGGCCATAAAATCCATAGCTATGTTACGTAACGGTTATATAGCGGTTTTTTATATCCACATGCAAAATTTGGGGGTTGTTAAGCCAAGTGGATATGTCCATTAAAATCCTATTGTTATGTTTTGCTATCCCACTATATGCCCTGATTTGTAATTGTTCTAAATCCCCATTAAATCCCAGCAAGGCACCATTAAATCCCACCATTTCTCGTGGCGATTCGGAAATCACCTGGGACTCCCGTTGCGCAGGACATGATGTGGGCGCAATTGCTTCCACCCAACCTCGCAGGGGAAAGAATGAGGCCGATTTGGCACCGTGGCGCCGGAGATTTCCATGGTGATTCCTATGGGGATTTAGCATGATTTAACCATCAACCAAGGGGACTTCGCCATGAACCATTGGGATTTCATACCACGGGTTTCAGACTATGACCGAGACCCTTCCCGGAGGTCCCCACCAAGAGGCAGATGCAAGTGCACTTTTTCACTCCAAGTTGGGCTCGGTAAATTGAGCCAGTCAGTTGATTGGCCCTTGAGCCAAGTTGCAACAGTCGGAGGACGTCTCAACGACTGTGAAAACTTTAAAAAAGACCTTAGTGGGGGTGCAGTGGTACTCTGTGCATGTTTCCCAAACCGCACTCCCCCTTCCTGCTTGCAGGAATCCAGGTTCCCCAACACCAAAAACAAAAACTTCAGTGGTGGCCACGTTTCCTCTGGGAACTCGCCCTTCCCCCAGCCAGAAGGGCGAAGACCCTCGTGTGCCATAGTCCCAGGCTGGTGTTGGTTCCCCCTTCATCCAAGGGTCGCGTGGAGTTTTCGGGTTGACTCCAAAAATTGAAAAACTACAGCCCTAACTTCGTAGGTTTTGAATTCCCTCTCTCACCAGCGCTGTCCTCGAAGAGCGCCCAACGGTGTTCTTTGGGTCCAGCAGCTGATGAGCTTTTCCCTGTATTGGTCTTTTCCACCGGCAGCTAATGATCTTTTCCTTGGGTCTTGTTGATCTTTTTCTTCAGCCACCGATGTACTTTTCCCTGCGATCTATTCCCTTTTGGTTCTTCTTTTTCTCTTTCTTTTTCGGTTCCCACTTGCAATAGGATCCGGGCTTCTTTTTCCTTCTGATCGCCTTGAGTTCCCATTGGTTGCGGAGCTATCCCTTTTTGAGGGTTTGCCATGAAATTGTATTTCACCCATCTTAACCACATTCCCCAAAAAATCCATCCCTCGAACTGCTACCTGATCCCTCGTTTCTGTGGGACCCGACCTCGGTACATCTTCAGCAGCTCGATGTTCTTTTCGATTGGACCTGGCACAATCCAAGTCCCAATGTTTCTCTTGTCCATCACCCAGGATGGTCTTAGGGATGGGTTCTTCTTTTTCATAACTGTGCAATTGGGCAACATGACCGTAGCGATCTTGTACCCGCAAAACTTTCAAAACTGGTGGATCTTCATCCCAAAAATAAACCCGTTTAGGTTTTGGGTTACCCCTTTTGGACCTATTACCCCGTTTTAGAATACCCCTAGGTTCTTCTTCTACAGGGTGTTCAACTTGTCCAGGAATGTTCTTCTTCTCCAAAAACGGTAAGACCGATTCCAACTGGAACCGATCCTTGACCACGGATTCAGTGACGCGATACGCATCAGCCAGTACCTGTACCAGCCTTCCAATGGCAGTGCAAAGGGCTTCATGCCGGAAATCGGCTAGTTCTGGATATTCCTCGGCCAGACCAACCACCTTTTTCACCACTGATACGCAACGACCAGCGGTATCTCGGTAGTTGTCCCAGGAGGAAGTCTCCTGGTCTGGTTCTTCTGGACGTTGTTCTTCTCCCAGAGGTTGTTCTTCACGATGGTTGGACCCCATTGATGTTTCCTCATTTGGAACCCCGGAACCTTGGTGATTGACGAACCTCCAGAACCTTTCCCAACTGGGCTTCACAGCGATGATCTTCGTCAGGAAATCGGCCACAAGTTTTACCCCTGGAAGGTGACGGATGATCCAACTACCATCCTTTAACCGCTCCCTTAGGGCTGTTGCTCGCAACCGCAAGTGTCGAGTCCTCCACGGACCGTCAGGATTTTCCAAGATGGCTATTGCAGCCGTGTTGTCTCCGTAGATGATCTTCTGCCCGATTTTCCGTCCTTCCACGACCTCTATGAGAGACGCCAGAGAGTCTCCCATGACCATGGATTCCAAGTAGGACATCAATTCCCCTTCGGCGGTGCTCAACACCACAAAAGCTTGACGGCTGGCTTCCCATTGAACCAACCCTCCACCATAAAAACCTAGGATACCCTGCAGTGATCTTTCGCCCGCAGGGGCAAATGAAATGTCCGAGAACATTTCGACTTGCTGCATCTCCCGGTGAAATGGCAGATCATCTTCGGGACCACGATCATCACTTGTGCAAACCCCATAGCTGAGATGTTGAGTTTCGGTTCCCTTCAGGTAACCAAACACCTGTTGTGCGGTTTTCACCACCCATTTGGGCCGTTTGTTCACCTGTCTTCCCAATTGGCTGACGGCGAAACTGATATCCGGCCTTGTCCTTATGGACAACCACAACAACTCGCCCACCACCGTTTGAGCTTGTCGGATGTTTTCAAGTGCTGGTTGTTCTTCTTCCGGAAGTTCGGCATCCGCTTTCGTCATCGGAACCGGTCTTGGGTGTTCTACTTGATGTCGATTCAACAGATCCCGAGTGTAGGACTGCTGTCCCACCTTCAACTTCTTGTGATCCCCTTGACCGCTCCATTGGAGCTCGAACCCACAAAATCGAACCCAGCCTTTGTGATCAACTTCTTCAGGAGTGGAGCAAGTCCATTCTTCCTTCAGCCTCTTCAAGAAGCTGTGTTTGGCGTGAGGTTCCGCAAGAACCATAAGATCGTCCACATAGACGACCACCAAACCCACTTGCCGATATCCATCAGGACGTACTTCTTCTCCCGGAGCGTCACCACCTTTACACAGGATTCTCCACAAATTTCCTTCCGGCGTTTGTTCCAGCTTGTACTCCTTCTGCATCTCCCCCGGGCTTGCATCTCCCTGCCATGTGAACCGCCGCATTGTTTGGTCGCGGTACACTGCCCAATGGGCAGGGCTGGATTGAAACCCATACAGGGCCTTGTCGACAAGCCAGACCTCATCCGGTTGGGTAATCCCAAAATCAGTCATGATCCTGGGCGGCACCACCGCCACGGTTTTGGCACCTTGTTCCACCGGCCGAGGAGCCAGTAGAAAGGCGGTCTTGATGTCCGTCGTGGCTACATCCCATTGGTGATGAGCTGCCTTTCGCAATGCACACCTTATCAGAACCCCGTCCGCTCCACTGGCATACAGCAGAGAGGAAGGCATGGGATCCGCTTCCGGTGATGCCAAGTTGCCGCAGATCACAGCGCGACATTTGTATCTCCCTCCAGCCTTGATCACACAGACCAATTTCCCCGGCACCAATTCGGCTTCAGGGTCAATCTCGGACCTTTTGACTGGTCGGATAGCTTTTGTTTCTGCAGTCAAGGATTTGTACTCGGCGAGCATCGAGTCGTACCATTTTTCCTTTTCC
Source organism: Cladocopium goreaui (assembly GCA_947184155.2). Taxonomy (NCBI): domain Eukaryota; class Dinophyceae; order Suessiales; family Symbiodiniaceae; genus Cladocopium; species Cladocopium goreaui. The sequence goes on from CAMXCT020004334.1 coordinate 44,339, forward strand.
ATTCTCACCTTGTGGAGAGGGACTGTAACAGTTTGAAGTTGTTCTTCTCCACCGCTACCATCAGCTTGTGCTGAACAGACCCTTAGTTGGCACACTCGCCTTTCCTCTTCCATCCTTGCAGTTGTTACAGCTTCCAGTTCTTCTTCCAAATCTTCACGATGTTCTTGTAGAAGTCGTAGAACTTGTCCCTGTATGAAACCGTTTGTGGGATCCACTGGAACATTCGACAGTTCTTCCCTAATGGCTTCCACAACTCCAAGGTGTTGATCTTCTTTGACCTTCAACAGGTGTGTCAAGCTAACGTTTCTGACGATGAACTCCCCCGAGGTTGGACTTCTTTCGATGTGCTTCTCCCCCGAGTCTGGACCATCTTGTGCAGAAACCCTTGAAACTTTGATTTTTTCACTTTTGAAAAGGTTACCGGGCTCCCCCCCTGCTGACACTTCAGCAGGCTCTACTTTCATTTTTGAGATTTCCGGCCCAAGGCTGTCAATCTCTTCCACAGGAGCTTCCGGATCTTCTCGGTTGAGTTCTTCATAAAGCAAGTCGATTTCATCAGGCTCTTCATCTACTTCGAGCATTTCGCTCGGTTCGTATGGCTCTGAATCTTCAGGTGGTGATTCGTCAGGAGGTGGTAGCGGAGCGTCCCCAATGGTTGGCGGCAACCTCATGACACCTTCTGGCGGCGTCTTGGAGTAAAGCCGTCTGTGAGGCCTCTCAGGATTGTCTTCTATCTCCAACCTGATGCGGACCCGCTCCCCTTCCTCACTCGGAACAACCACTTCTCGAGCATGAACCACCTTTCCATCTTTCTGTTGGACTACCCAACCCGAGAACATCATTGGACTCGGACACAGTAGGCGTCCTTCTGTGTATGGAGACGGAATCGCCCCCTTTTTGAACCATCTTTTTGACCGAACCAAGACGTTGGCCCTGAAGGGCAGCATTGACAGTACGGGCACCCCCAGTTTCTCCAACTGTTGTCTCATTCGTTCTTCAGCACAATACCTCATGGCTTGAGGCCAGTCGGTCACCTCACTTCCTGCCACGCGGAGATACAGACGGGTTCGCCTTTTAAGCTGATTGACCTCTGATTCCACATGGCCGTTTGAGGCCGGGTCGTCTCCCTCCGTCATGCTCTGTCTTATAAGGCGCTCTGAGCACCATTTTTCAACCTTTTTTGACAGTAGCTCTTTAGCCCGATCACTATGCAGACGGTTGATCTTGATACCCATCGTGTTGAACTTCGCGATGCATTTTCCCAGGGCGACTAGGATTTCACTCACATGCCTTGACCCCAGAAGTTCCACCAATGTCACGTGCCGTACATTGAACGGCTGCTTGGATTCTTCTACCAACCTTTTGACTTCTTCCGTCATCGGGTCGGGATCTCCTTTTTCTTCCTTTCCACTGTTATCCTTCTCCCCCGACTCTGGAAGTTGATGATCTTCTCCACCAAGCGGGCAATCTCCCTCTTCGAGACCATCCCCCCACGAGGGTTCCAGAATTTTAGGTTTCCCCTTTTCTGGGGATTCTTCACATGGCATCACGATGTCCCTCGATGGAGCCTGATCTTGTGGTTCTTTCGGTCGATCTTCATCTTCTCCTCCAGTTTTGGTGATGTAATCCGGGACCAAGGCGGTGGCCACCATTGCATACTTCACCACATCCTTCCCAGAGGATAAATCCCTGACCTTTGGAAAGGGTCCCACGATGTCCACGCTCATCGCCCATGACGACGTCGTAGCATCGCGTCTCCTCCGATGTGGAGACCTTGCACCCATTTCCAAAACACAAGTCCTACAATCCCTTCTATATGGTCGATGGCCTTGACGAATATGGGCTTCCCAGGCTTCCTCTGACGTCATCTTGGCCAAGTGTGGCTCTTCACCCGCAGTTTCATCGCCTTCCCGTTTGAGATGTCGGTGAAGCGCTTCTCGGATGGCAGCCCTTAATCCCGGTGCCCATACCGCCCAGGTGGACGACAAATGGCAACGGTCTTTGATGTCCTTTGGCAGGGCCTCGGAGTGCTTGGTGCTGCGTTGATCTTCCAAGTCTCTCATGTCCTCCAGGTTTGTGAGGCACGTGGTCGGTTTCCGTCGTGAGTGCCCAAAGCACCCTTGATCAAAGGATACCAAACCCATTCCTTGGTAGCGGAGCAGCTGCATTAACTCCGGCCATGCCCAAAAGCTTGGACTTTCTTCTTCGCGAGCTTGTGGAACATACGTCAACGGATCCTGTGGGCTCTCCAAAAGGAAAGCGGTTCTCACACGATGACGCTCGCGGCATTCTTCAGACCTTATGAACAGGCCAATTTGTTTCAGCAGCAGTGCTGCATCTGAATCAGCCAAGTTCTTCTCCCGGTCTGTCAATCCTGGTAGACCATACCGGTCATGGAAACGTCCACGCAATGGTCTTGGTCCCGGTTGTTTCTGCCTCAATCGGCTGACCGTCCGACAGGGAGGTCCCCCGATGATAGCAAGAAGTTTTCCCAGGCTTGCAAGTTTCCAAAGGAAACTCCATGTTCCCGGATTGTGTATATCTTGATTTCGACCTTCATTGATATCCAAAGTGATGACTTCAATCCCATTGATGGGATTCTTTCGCCATTCCTTCGCCCTTTCTCCAGCAAAAAGGTGGACTATAACCCCTTTTGAGGTGAGCAGCCTCCTTCTTTTGTGCCGGTTCCATGGTAAATCATGGTTCATTTGCGGATCTTCTTCATCTTGACCCCGCATGTAATTCCAAATTCTGTCCGGTGTTTCCGGAAATCGTGATCCCCACCACTTCTTGGTCTTCTCCGTGGGCTCTTCCAAGGTGAGCCGATGGTTGGTCCTCTTTTCCATTTCCATGTGCTCAATCTCAGTGATCAGAGCCAGAGCGTGGTCCTTTCGAACCACTGGACACCCAGACCTTAACCAACATTCTATGTTTCCCAGTCGTGGATGTTTCACAACACATCCTGCACGGGACCAAGTGATGGTGTATCCCAATTCCACCAAACCTCGAAGAGGTACAATTGGTTCCACCGGTCCCTCCGACAAGAGGGTTCCATTCACAGGATTTTGATAGAGCTGAGCAGCTCCATGTGCGAGTTCCACAGTGACCTGCACCGCGTTCTTGATCTCCTCGGTTGATCCCTGTCTCAAGGGGTGTGTCGCCCCACCATCCAATAAACCTGTTCCATCATCAAATTCAACTTCGAGATGATCCCCACCATGCCCCACCGATTTCAAGACCGGTCCATTGAGACCCTTCAAAAGGTTGGTCACTTCTCCCACAACCTTGTTGGCCTCCTCTGGTACAGGGGTTATAGTGACCGTGGACTCCTTCATCGGATTGATCTTCACGGTAGGTTCAGAATGTTCTTGAGCAGCACCTCCCTCTTTTCCAGGACCATTTTTCCTCTCTTGAGATCTTGAGCGGATTCTTGTGGTTTTGGCCACCTTTGGTTCCTCGGATCCACCTTGTGGACCTCGTGACTCACTTCGTTTTCCCGCCGGACAATCACGTCGGGAGTGTCCCCTTCCAGAACAGTTGAAACATCGGCCATCTTTGGAGTCCAGGACAGTGTGCGTGAATCGGCACCGGTCAGCATATTGGCATCCCTTATCTGTCAGCCAGTTGATGCACGCAGTCTTGTGGACCACATTAGCCGCGTTAATCGGCAGCTCGGGCTTTTCTCCCCTCCTTCCGGTGGAAGAACCTGCTGCGTCTTCTGGTTTTCCCTTTGAAGCGCCCTTTGGTGGGTTTCCAGATGAATCCGGCCCACTCATTGACTTCACCCCTACCACATTATTGGGTTTAGCCGCTGGGCCCTGTGTTATGTTCCCCGGTTGACGGAGAGCCATTTCACCAGCTTCAGCTTGAAGAAGTTCAGAAAACGTTCTGATCTCTTGCATTCCCGGCCGGAGATCTATGCCCAAATGCTGTCTCACCGAAGACAACCGGTAGGCAGCTTGAGCTCCCCCCAATCTGGCCAAGGCATCACTCATTTTTGCGACCACTCCGGCCAAAACCAGAGGATCGGGCAAAACCAATTGAAGTTCTTCGGCACGAACCACCCATCTTCTCCACTTCCGGATGGAGTTGACCATCTCTGCAGCATTATTAGATGGACATTTCCAGTCCACCAACATTTGCAGCAGGGCAGTTCTTTCCACTTGTCCCCCAGGTTGGAAGACGGTGTACAGCTTGAACATGACTTGACCCGCTGACATGTGTCTGTTCGCCACAAGGTCCTCGTAGATGTCCTTGGGGACGGCTTGAAGCAGCATACCCACCACCCGTTTCTCTGTGCGAGGCCACCTACGGGCCATGTCAGGTATCACAGGCGCCATCCGGAGCCTCATGAGTGGATCCGCTTGCAACCAGTGGTGGTATGCTTGTTCAACAGCAGTCATCACTACTTCCCACCATTGCTCTGAGGTGTAGCTCACATCCCCAATCATCTGTTGGGCAACTGTCAGCCAGTCTCCAAAGTCCAAAGATGTTGCATTCCTGTCCAGCTTCGGCAATTCGACCGATCTTAGCGTTTCGCCTGGTACTTCTCCCCCTGCCTGAGGTCCTGCTTGGACTACAGCTTGTTGTTGTTGTGGCGGTGCAGCTTGTCCTGGATTTCCTTGATGACCACCTGGGAGACCGGGATTTCCCTGATGACCACCTGGCGGACCAGGTGCTTGTCCGGGATTTCCATACTGCCCTGGCGGTGGACCCCCTGGCCAACCATAACCACCCATAGGTCCGGTGTTTCCTCCCGGAAATGCAAAAACCCCTTGAGGTCGATGATCTTGTCCTGCAGGTGCTCCTCCAACATGGACTTGAGGATTATACCATTGATTAGGTTGGTCACCGATGAAAAAGTGTTTTGTGTTTTCCGTGGCTCCCATGCAAGGAACTCCCATCGGTGGTCTTGACGCCGCTCTCTGCGGCATACCTCCCGGTGGTATTCCAATTAGCCACCCTTGATTCATATACACATCCATCGGCCGAAAACCTTGTTCGACCTTGGGCGCAGGAGGAACATTCCACAACTGACCTCCCGCCTGCATTTGAAGATCTTGATCATGGTGATGTTGAACTCCTGGAACTGGTTGATCTTGCACATGTTGTACCTGGGGTGGAACACCTTGAGGTGGCCCCACAGGAAAACCCTGCTCGACATTCTTCAGCTCCGGCGAGGCGGTTTGATAAGACCCCCCACTTGACTGAGAGCCCTTGTGACCTCCTCCGGCTTCTCGGACCCGTTCCAGGGCACGTTTCTCTTCCCGCGTGGCTAACCAATTTTCTCGATCTTGTTGGATCTCGGTCTTGCCCCGTTGAAAGAATTCCATCATTTGCTGTTTCAACTCCTCATACTTTTCCTTCTCCCTCGCGTCCGCCTGATCAATCAGGTCTTGCGACACTATGGGATAAGTCAGCTCTTTCACTGGAGTTTGTGGACTGCTCATTAGAGCTTCCACTCGCTTGGCAGCACTCCATGGATTCGTTTCCTCTGCAGCCATGACCCCGGTTACAATCCCAGGATCCACAACCGCCGTTCCCCACTGAGGCATCATTCCCGTAGGTGGCACTCCAGCACACATGGATTGCTGGGACATCCCAGCTACTTGCGAACCCTGTGTTCCACCAGTTGCAGTATACACCACAGGTGCTCCCGCCGGCTGGTAGATCATAGGTGAGCCTGTTGGTGCCGCTGGCACCGATTGTTTAACGCGTGCATCTTCAGGAGACTCAACAGGTGAACGTCCCGGTCGCTCCAAAAGAGCAACGGTTTCCACAACAGCAGCCGCACCTCCACCCACTTCAGTTGAGCTTTGGTGTTTTCCACCCTGTCCTTCTTCTCGATTACCCACAACAGGTGGTTCACGAAATCCCTCAGACATCCGGGCAACTACTGGTGTTTGTGTCATAGGCACTCCCGAAAGAGTTAGACTATTCACACCTGGGGTCAAACCAGACAACAGACCGCCACTCCCATTTCCTCGTACCACTTCAAGTCCAGGAGGTTCTTCAGGTGGTAAGGACACTGGTCTTGCGACTTCTTCCGCAACAGCCGGATTCTGGGCGATTCGTTCGCCCGCTCCAGCCCGGACCGCCGCAACCTGCACTAGGGCTCCACTTCCCCCAGCACCGGTCAGTGCCATCACACTTTCTCCAACTTCCCCTTCCATCAGTGATCTTCGGGTTGAGTCTGATGATCTTGTCCCTGTTCTTTCCCCATGTGCTTGTCCAGGTGCGTCCATCTCCTCCAGAAGCCGGTCCAGCATTTGGTCTGCCGTTTCCGCGCGTTCTTCTTTTCCATGTCCATGGGTCCCATGTTGTACTTCTTCAGCATGAGCAGCCGCTTGAACTTGGCGTTCTTGTCGACGACGCTGAGTGAAGTCGCTGCTCGACATTGCTTCAAGGCAGCGTTGGGGTTGGGCTCATAACCCACGGGTTTCAGACTATGACCGAGACCCTTCCCGGAGGTCCCCACCAAGAGGCAGATGCAAGTGCACTTTTTCACTCCAAGTTGGGCTCGGTAAATTGAGCCAGTCAGTTGATTGGCCCTTGAGCCAAGTTGCAACAGTCGGAGGACGTCTCAACGACTGTGAAAACTTTAAAAAAGACCTTAGTGGGGGTGCAGTGGTACTCTGTGCATGTTTCCCAAACCGCACATACAAATCATCAAGCGTGGGGATTTGGGATAAGTTACTTCCAAAAGTTGTGAGAATGTCACCAGCAAATGGACTTTTCCACCAAAACCATGGGTAACCACATCCAGAACATGGGATGAGATGGGGATTAATGTGACCAATATATGTATATAGATGCAACCAAGAATCTGGATCATTTATAAGGAACTGATAAGGTAATCAGTGGGAGTCATCCCAAAAAGCTAGCAAACTCTCTGTCTGGATGATTTATTTTTTTTTGAAGATTGGGATAGGTGATTATCAGGCAGGCTCTTGTATAGCACACTCTCAAGACCTTACCTGGAAACCCAAGCTGGCTTCACATCCAGTAGCAAAGTCACTTTTTAAAGGTGTTAACATGGGTGTTTGTCTTGGTCTTTGTGGATTTTCCTCTGAATTTCTGGTTGAATCCTCAACATGTTCACTTTGCGGGAATTGCACACCTCAGTTGTTTTCATGGCACTCGGGGGCGAAATGCCGTGGATAGCGACTACACAACTGGTCATCGTAGTTTGATCTTTAGCACTTTCGAACACCTCATAATTTCAATATTTGAATGGACTCTCATGATTTTTCTGCGTTTTACACGGCAAGAACTTCAGGAACATTCCACATCATTCCTCCATTTTGGGGTCCCCTTTGGTCCAGCCAGACCGGTGACTCAACCGGTGACGCCACCGGTCGACATCGGCAGGCTGTCCGACGTCACGGCGGCGGCGATGTGCTACGCAAATCAAGAGCCCGTGATGGATAGCATCTCGACGCCAAAAAACGTCGACCTGGACCTGGGAACATCTGACGGGGAATGGAACGGTAAACATTGGTTAGTAACATTCCCTAACTATTGGTTAAACATTGGTTGTTAACTGGGGATAGTTAACTGGTAAACCAGAGTTACCATCTGGTTATGACTAACATAGCCATGGAAAATCACTATGCTATTAATAGGTAAACCATCTATAAATGGGCCACTTCCCATGGCTATGTTAAACAATCAGATGGTAACTATCAAATGTTAGTAAATACCTGGTTAGACAACTAATAGTTTTTTTTTTTCTATGATTAGTTAACCATTTATTGACAATCAACTATCAAATACCATAGAGTAATGTTCGTAAAGATAAATGTCAATCAACCATCCAACTATATCTTGATGGTTGGAATCCCAGCCACATGTCAAATTAGGGATGTCCAGGCCCTGACTCATTATGAGTCTCGCCAGTTTTTTTTTTTTTGGTGGAATCTCAAGCACTTGCGACGCTAGTGGGATATAAACCATGGGCTATAAGATGTCGCCAAACCACTTATTACCCTCTGGCAAACATACAAAAAACATCAAAAAACATCACCATCTCTAATAGGTACATCAACGAACTAAATGGCAATTTTATATAGATATGTTAAACTACCAGAGGGTAACTGGGACGGGCATCTACAAGTTTACAAGTAATTATACTCTATGCTGTCTGCAATGGATTGTTCCCCCAAATTCAAAATCTAAAAACACACGTGTACACAGGTACACACGCGGTTTGGACCCAAAGGCTAGAAACTCATCATGACTGATCCAGCCAATCTTCTGCTTCTTGAGGAATAGTTTCATTCTTGTTATTGCAAGGATTGGATTTGGAAGAACATGCGGCTTTGTCCGAAAATGCGGATGATCAACATCCCATTCAAAATCGTTCAAGTATGAATGACACATTTGTTTGATGCAATACTGGTAAAGCAATGTCACTCCAACCATCTATACTGGTTGGTGGTTTGGAACCATGGAATTTTATGACTTTCCATATTGGGAATGTCGTAACCCCAAGTGACGAAGTCATCATTTTTTAGGGGGGTAGGTCAACCACCAAGCAGTATATCTTGATGGTTGGAATCTCAGCCATGAACATGGTCCAGGAAAGTTGGCGGATGGCTGGTCCATCGCAGAGTGCCTTGGCGGAACTGGGGCCTTTGTGGTACCCGGTACAGAAAATGATGCTTTCACAGGCAACAACTGGGGATTTTCGAGTTGATCTATGTTGATCTATGGGGTTATGGGGAATGTTGAGTTGATCTATTTTGGCGAACTTGGTTCGCTAACTAGGGATGTATGGTTCAATATATCACACTAGTTTTCATGGGCTTTTTCGAACACATAAAAGCAACAAGCAGCTTTCACTTCTCCAGAGCGGGTGCACCAAACATCGAAACACTCACGGGTTGACCCTGGGGCGCTCCAGCGTGGCTGGAAAATATCTGAAAGAAATGGAGGTTTGCTGGGAAAATAATCTATAGATGTGGGTAAAGCAATAGGATCCACCATCCCCAAAATCACCATGAAGGGTTGGTAACCATCAAATTATGGTTGGTGTATCTGTATTGTCGCTTTACTGACATTCGTGGATTTTCCAGCAAGCCATGTTTGATTACCAAAGGGTACACTTCGTAACCCACTTCATCATTTCCAGGCTTTTGCCCTCCAGCAAACTAGCGGTAAACATGACATTGTTAAAAAAACACATTATATACACAGAAATTCTGGGCTTTCCGAAGTTTCCACATCTTGTTCTATGCAGCCACTGCTTACGTAGCGTTGGCCACGAGGCACGAGAACCTGAAGCAGATGAACTCGGTTTCTCGGAGGGACTTGACATCGGGACTAGTGACTAGTGATAATCTTGGGGGCTTCCTACAAAGGGGGTACCCCAATAGCTGGATGGTTTATAATGGAACATCCTAAAATTGATGATCTAGGGTTCCCCCCCATTTTAGGAACCTCCATTTGGAGTGATCAAGTATGATATGTAGTATTTGTGTTAACATATTGTTAATATTAACCAGAACATGTCTAGGATAGTGCACCGATCCGAGGCATTTTGGCCACTCTTGTGGGCAACGCATTTCAGGGATTTCAACGAAGAACCAACGAAAATTTTCCCCAAAACACGGTGATTTACCCAACCATGGATACTTCATGGGATGCAGAACGAACTACAAGCCTTTCAAGAAGCTGCAAGGAAGAAGATTGAGGTGTGCATGGGCATCATGGGCATGCCAACTTGATTTCAAACATGTGCGGATGCATTGTCCGCGAATTCGATTCCTAAACCGGGATGGTTTGCTCGGGACAGCCTAGGATTAAGGTGGGCCCTGCTAGATAGCACAGTTTTGAAAAGAGTTTTTCAGTAGATTAACTATGGTTTTTGGTAGATGTAGCAATCGCGGTTTCAACTAACCTCTAACCAGCGAAAATCCAGTGGCAGAGTTGTCAGGTGGTCGAGTATCATGCCCAACTTGGAGAGTTCTGAGAGGTGTTGGTCAAGATTCCCCATTCCAGTCACTGCTTCATCATGATTATCCTAGCGCAAATTGCCAGAAATGATGGGTATACTCGGTATATATATATATATATACTCGATTTTCAGACACACTCATTTGTTCGTTCTCGAATCTTCTCTCAAAAACTGGAAGAGTAGTACTGTGCCCTCCTTGTCAAACTTCATGAAAAATCAGGAGTTCATGGCCCATTCAACAGGCCTCAGGATGTGGCCAAGCTGTCAACGGGAATTTCCATGGGATTTTTTCATCCCATTGAAATCATTGGGTCTGTGAAGAACCACTGGTGTATCATGCTTTCATCACCAGAAATCAGCCGTGAACCACTGGTTTTATCATGGAATTTCATCACCAACAATTCAGCCGTCATGTTTATAAAACGAAGCGGTCTCCCGGCCCCGCGTCATCGGTTTTTTCAGGTGATTTGTTGGCCACTGATGGCATGCGAAAGGCGCCGAGCGGTTGAACTGAAAAACCATAGGTCTTGGGGCTACCCCAACATATATTCACATGATTTTTTTCATGGAAAATCCCACTAAAATGGATGATATCTGGGGGTACCCTCATGAAAAGGGAAACCTCCGGTTTCAAGTATTTTGGTTGAAAAAAACCATACAATGTTGGGATGATTGACTCAGACCAGCATGAATCTTTTGGAAGGGTTTTTCAACTAGTTAAAAACAGAAAAAAAACCACCAACCAGACAAGCTTGCTCCAAGCTACAAAAAGGTCAAATCGATTTACCCACCCCTGAAACATCCCAAAACGCCCCAAACTCGGATGTTGTTGACAACGCTGATGGATGACGACTTCAAGATCTTGCAGCTGTGCACTCCCATCCACCATGGTTTCGTTTACTTTGATTCTACTTGACCTGGTGACCTGGGTACCGAAGAGTATGAAGAGTGATCATAGACCCCGGGTAAACTATATGGGTATGGATCAATACCTATTAATACCATTTTTAGGGGGTTATTCACATCCATAAATCCCAGCTATTTTGATGTGAACTACAGGGGTACAAGGTTTTGACACACTGCCATATGGGACTTCGTAAATCATCGTTCAAGCCATCGTTTGACCGTCGACTCCTGGCTGTATTGATCTCCAGCGTTGCTTGGAGGGCGTTAGAGGTACGTCCAAGCTTTGGTGCCGTATATCTAAGTGGTCTATTTCATTTGCTTATTACATGCCCATTGCACCTGTTGACATACCTCTAACTTTGATGGATTTTGAATCATGGTTCATCATCATTTCTCTATTGAAGTTGCCCTTTGGGTATAGATAGGCCGACGCCGCCGTTTGCTCAGACTCTAAATTGTTTAAACTTAGACCTTGTCCCAACTTACTACACATGTTACACTACTACATTGGTTAAGATCTTCAATAAGGGATCAAATCCCCCTAACCCCGTTAAACTATATTAAACTATTGCATTGATTGAAGATCTTCAAGGGATCATATTCCCCACCCCCTTCACACTATACTATACAGTCACTATTACATTACATGGATTGACGATCTTCATGAAGGGATCCCCCACGCCTGTTAAACTATTACGGCCAGAAGGGGGGGCTGAAGTGCATTTTAACTGCACACGGGCAGTGTTTTATGCATTTTGGGATGTCGGCCGGGTGACGAGACTTGTTTCCAAAACACAAAACCCTAAACCCTAGATCCTAAACCCTAAACCTAAATCTGACATGAAAACCTAAGTAAGCCTTGAAAGTAAAATCTTATTATCACCGTGGTAAAACCCTAAAACCCCTAAATGAAACCCTAGATAAACTCTAAACACACCATAAACAAACCCTAAACAAACCCCAAACGAACCCTAAAGAGTTGGCGACATGATAAACCTCTGGGCGGCACTCCCGGCCTGGGGGAACTCACTGATTGAAGATCTTCAAGCAGGGATCAAGTCCCCTCACCCCCGGTAAACTATTACATTGATTGAAGATCTTTAAGGGATCAAATTTCCTCACCCCCGGTTTAACATTGTTAAACATTGTTAAACAATGACATTGATTGACGATAATAACGCAGCGATTAAATCCCCGACCCCCGCAAAGCAGACGCATAGACACCTGAGCCTGTCATGACATTGTTCTATGTGGAGGAAAGCGAGATGGCGTAGGAAGGGGGAAAAAAGGGATTTCAGAAGACGAGTTTTTTGGAAGACCATTACAGGATTTTCATTTCGCAAAGCCTTCCTCGATGAAGCCCTATAGCATGTCAAGACATGTTGAGATAGTCATTTTGTACGGGAAATACCAGGGTGTTGGCCCTTCCTCAAGACGTGATTCAATTCATTCCGGGCAAACCGGGACTGATGATGTATAGATACCAAACATTTTTAGACTTGACAGAACTTACGGAGCAGGTGTATCGGAGTCATCCAGCTTCTCTCTCCCGATGTTGATACCTTCTCAGTGAAGGTGCGGGCAGGGTCGCGGGGCCAGGGCAACCAACGACCGATTTTGCAGATGGGCTGGTCGATGTTTGGATACTAATCATATTTTCTTAGGGCTACCCAATGACTTGACCCCAATGACGCTCTCTACTCTTCCATGGACAGTCGAATACCATGGATCTTGGATGATACAAAATCCTGGTCAATGAGTTAAGGAGCCCAACTAACCCCACGAATAGTGAAACCCTACTGATTCGGCAATTTTTCATCTGGTCCCCCAGAACAATTGCACGAAAACATGGTGGGTCTGGTGGGTCTGGTGGGAAATCCACCAGGTAATCTGTGGGAAATGAATTGTGCTGATTTTGTGAGCTTGGGCTTCGCAAAACGGAGGGAATAAGACATGATTTCTTGTGGAGCAAAAGAAGATTCACTTCAAGAAGTGAAAGATGTTGACCAAGTAAAAAAGGACCAGAAAAAAAACACAGTATTTTACCAACACCATGGACAAAGAACGGATATTTTGCCCATGAAAATCCTCAAGGTCACCTCTTGAGGAAGTGACATGCTCTGCAAGGTGGTGCCCCAGTTTTGAATCGCTAACTTGGTTTATCAGCAGATTATATTAAATGATTAACTGGGATTCATGGTAGATAATAGTAGCTATATCTGTAGTGCACGGGGGTTTTAAGATCAAGAATAACATTGGCTGGGGGGCACCGCCTTGTAGAAGGGAACAGCTTAACATGGCACGTCGGAAAACCCCGGAGTGATGCCAATGGGGTCCCGATGTTCAGAGAACAGAGAACCACCCCGTTCAAACCGATGGCATTCGGAATGGCCTTAAGATACCGTTATAATATGTCCCATCAACATCCCCGTGTCTCAATGATACATGTCCAGTGACCATTGATATACAGCGAGACGAAATGTCGTGCAAACATATGATATTTATATAAATATATATGTATTACCAACGGAATGTTGCATATTTCCTGCAATACTTGCTTCTAAGAACCACGTTTGACGGTACAAACTGGCAACATATAATTGGTAAAGCATTTCGCCACACTGATTTCAAGTTTTGAAATCGTTCAAAGAGTTTGATGTTCTTGCGTTGATGTTCATGTTCTTTGCCAGAGTTTTGGGGTACGTAGATACTTTATGATATTTTCATTATATACAGTATTTGTTTTTCTTGCTGTGACCCCCGGCCCGGAAAAAATAATCATAGAACACGCAATTTGAAGACAAAATGCAAACAAACATATGCAAACATATACTGTAAGAAGATGTAAGAAGTATATATGGGAGAAAATACAATTATGGAACAGGACGAGGCCCAGCAAGAATTATAGAACAACCCCCAAAAAAGGATTTTATATACTTTTTTCATCTTTCTTCCTCAGTTTGGGGAACCAGGTATTACGGAACAGGGTAAACTTCCGTACTTTCGCAATCCTCAGCTTCCCTTCTATAGATGTGTACGTCCCCAGAGATGATCGGAGTGAGCGAAGAATGCTTCGTTTCAACATGATGATTTTAAGCATCTAAACTGGGGATATGACGATGTGCACTTACATAACCAACGATGATACAGCTTGGTGTTTTTTTTTTTTTTTCTAATGTATGTTTTTTCACACGTTCAACCACATTAGGATGATGATTGATGATCCGAGCATGATTCAACAAGTGGATGTTCCACTGAAAACTCACACTGTTCTGAACTCCCAAATATACTGGATATATCATTGGATATCTTAAGAAATCTTCAAATCAGCGTCAGACCTAGTGCCGCTTTTCTGACTGGAGGACAGTCGCTACAAGGCTGTGCTTTCGGTCGCCGTACTGCGCTTCTTGCGCGCGGAGCTTCAAGGCCAGGTGCAGGTGCAAGGTACCTTGGCCTCACTGTGCAGCGGGGTTCCGGGGATAATTCAGTCAGTTGTGAATGGATTCTTTCATGTCCTTATTGGCATCTCAACAACCATGTGCTCATTCGTTGGTGCGCCTCACAACTTCAACACTTCGTTGCTTCTGCATCTCAAAAACTTTCCTATAGGCCATCTTCTTCCTATAGTAGTCAATAGTAGTCAATAGTAGTCATATTTTTTTTTTCGAAACTTCCACCCCAGCGTAACCGGGCACTACTGGTAAGACTATTTTGTATACCGTTTTTTCTGAGAGTGAGTTTCTATAGCTATATATATGGTAAATAACCACGAGGTATAGTTTAACAACCCTGGTTTTGTAGTAAGTCCCCGATTCCTAGGTTTGTTTTCACCTCTATAAGTTGGGGTATGGCCCCCCCTACAACTATGATGAAATATTAGCCACTTATTACTGGCACGGCACCAATAGGTTCTAACATATTGTCATAAAGTTTTTTTTATTTTATTTTTTATAATGGATTGTAACCATTTATATAATAGGGAAAAGGATTTTAACCATCGGGTTTAGGGGTACACTATTTGCAGACACACCCAAATAAGCCATCAAACATACGTACCCCTATCCCATCTCATGAAAACGGTTTCCCTATGGGTTAGTTCATCATTTTGAGTAAATTAGGTACTATAAGTCCCAAGTCACCCATCGGGGGTCATTTTGACATGGCCCATGGCCGAGGTGAATTGCTACGTTCCGTATTTCCCGCGCACGTCTGCGAGGAAATTTTAGCGACCTCCAGAGCCGCTGCCAACATCATGGGGTCCATGATGGGGTGTATACCCATAAAAATTCAGAGTCCAAGAATTACCAGGAATCCAGACCAATTTTGTGGGATTCGATGAATAATCACACGGATGGTTTGGAACCCCCCAATTTTAATGGGAACATGATCTGTAAATGGAGATTTTCCATTGCAATGGCCGTTTTTGAAGTATGGAACCAATGCGATTATGGGATTTGATGGTTTGCATTGATCTAAAGTTGGATTTCGTAGCCATATTGGGGGATGGTCATCCATCTATTCACCAAAATCTACGCATGATGTTTGGATTCCCATGGCATGGGATGACCATACCTTATTTACCAGATTAATTTGGTGACAATTCCCAGTTTATTCCTATGATTGTTGGTTAAAACCCACATATTTACCATAATTACATCCCATATTTTCCATTTGTTCCATGTATCTGGAGCACTTTTGCCTCCAGTTCCGAGTTGGAGTTTGATGATTTTTGTGGTGTACAGGTCTGGGAAAATTTCGCGGTAGTCTGAAGTGGTCGGTTTTTGTGGAGTGAACTGATCCATGCTTTGAGTAGGTGAACATCCATTTGGTTTTGGGACTATGAAAATCCAAAACCAAGCCCACATGAAAAAAACATTTTGGGTTTGTGAAACCAACTCACCTCCAAATGAAAAACAACTACCCTCTGGTAATCAAACACAGCAATGGAACATCCCTCAGAAATCAAGGTTTATAGCCGGGAAACTCACCTATAAATAGGGGATGTTCCATTGCCTAATTGTGTTTCTAAACGGTTTGAATCAACTTTCCCATTGAAAAATATTTTGTACCCATCTGAGGCAGCTTCAGATCGGCCTACTTCATTTCCGCGTAAATGTCTCTTTTTGTCCCTTTTGGGTCATAATCCATGAGCTGGGCATCTCGGTATTTTCACCATTCTTCCGGGAAGCTTCTCAATTCTTTCCATATCATAGGGGATTTAAAAAAACATAGATTAAAGGACCGGATGACCCCACATGTCAACTTTTTCCAATAAGTAGCAAAAGAAAGGCGAAGATGGGATGGGAAGAGCGGGAAAGTGAAAGGGGACGTGTGCAAGAGCTGTGTGTGACAGAGTTGTGCGTGAAAGATTCTTGCGTGAAAGGGATGTGGGATGTAGGTGAAAGAGTGTTTTAAGGGATGGAGAAGCCTGCCACACAAAGTGAAGGTTCATGTCACCAAGTGCCACGCCTGCCACACACAAAAGATCGCTAGCGGCGTCACAGCCGCGACCAAGCGCGCCACCAGAGCCAGCCCAGTGCCGTAAGTGCCACGCCTGCCACACAAACTGAAGGTCGATGTCGCCCAGTGCCACGCCTGCCACAAAGAACGGAGGTCGATGCGTCCGAATGCCACGCCTGCCACACAAACAGCTGCGGTGACCACGGCGCCAATGGGAACCAAGCCCAGTGCCATAAGTGCCACGTGTTGTGTGTGGGGGAGTAGTGTGTGTGTGAGAGTGTGTGGGAGAGTTGTGTGTGAGAGTGTGTGGGAGAGTTGTGTGTGAGAGTGTCGTGTGTGGGAGAGTTGTGTGTGTGAAAGAGTTGTGTGTGAGTAAGTTGAGAGTAGGTGGAAGGACACGGCGGGAGGAGCGGACGGGAGGAGGAGCGGACGGCAGCGCACAAACAAAAACAAGAACCCCACACAAAGACGTGGGGAATAAGCATGGTAAAAAAACACGGTTTTGTGGCGGGCTGAACATGTTCAAAACGTTGGGCTGGGTGTTGACACCGGCCGCCGAGGAATGGCCCAATGTCAATTTAATGACATCAATTTCGAGCCCCGGTGAGAACTGGGGCGCATGGTCCCAGAAGTGGTTGGAACATTTGCAGGGTGTTATCCCGATGAAACCGGTGTATTTTCTTTTGGGTACCCCAATTTATAGCATTTTTTTTGGGGACAACAATTACAAAACATAAGAGTTTGGGGGCTTACCACCAAATATTTGGGGGTAGTTTTTACCGCGGTTTCTTGCAACATTGGCATGAAACCCATAACTTACATGCTGCTTTGCCATTAAATCATGCATGGTCTGTGTGAAAATTCTGGAAAACTAGATCCCATGACTTTGAACCCATGTCCTCTTTACTTTTCAGGGCAATAACTGGGCGCCAGGTTCAGATCAGCTTGGCTATGCATGATATTTTCATCGGTAACATCTTGGGTGTTCCCCAAGCCATCAAAGGTCACCAAACGACCTTATATACTCATATGGGGTTTCCTAAAATGGGGGATCCTCAAAATGAATTGTTTATAATGGAAAATCCCATGAATTAAAATGGATGATTTAGGTGTCCCCCCATTTCAGCATTTTAGGAAATGCCCACATATGGATGTACATATATAATATATATATATACAGTAATGTTCTCCATTTAGCAGAAGTAAGGCATTCCTAGAGTTAATTTAAGAACTTGATGATCCACCAACTTCACAACATTGGTCCATCAGACAGGATTAATTCGTCGAAACTCTCACAATCTCGAGCTTTGGGGCATAGCAAGCTTTGAATTAGCACCACGCGGGGTATATATATATATTTATACATATACACATACTACATATGTAGTATATACATATACTGTATAACTATATATTTATATATAATATTGTATATATATATAATCTTGTATATTTATATGTAATGTTGTATATATATACACATATATGTATATATTATGCATTGTATACATCATATATTGTATTGTATTGTATCGTATCGTATCGTATTGTAAATTATATATATTGTATATTATATATTATATGTTATATATTATATACTATGTATGTAAATATTATATTATATATTATATCTTATATATCATATATTGTATTTTTTATTTTATATATTATATATTATATTTTATATATTATACATTATATATTATATAATATATATTATATAATATATATTATATATTATATATTATATATTATATATTGTATTGTATTGTATATTATATATGTATTTAGGTAATACTCTACATGCATATGTATTGTAATATGTACATATACATTGTCATTGTAATATATTATGATATTTTTGAGATTGTTGAAGGCACCAAGCAGACAAACACCTTGGTTTCCTTCAGGTCACTTTTGATACTAAATTTCTTTGCTCCAAAACACGTCCACCAAGCGGAACCAGGGAACTGAATCTCTGAGTTTGGCCAATTTTGGGTGAGATGTTGGTCAACTCGCATCAAATCCCACCCTTCAGAAAGGGTTTGTAAAATCATGGTCAATCCCGTCAAATTTATGCTTGTCGTTGAAAACAAAACTAGCAGACATTCCGAATGTTAAATCCATGGTACCCTAAGGTACACTAACATAGACGTGGAGTTTACCCACCATGAAAGTAGGTAATTTTCCGAGCTCCGGTTTAAACCAGTGGGTTTTCAACATCCATGTAACCGAATACTCTAGGGTAAATCCCAATATTTTTAAAACAGGTTTTTTCCCATTCAAAGTCTAAAGGATAAAATTCATGATTTTCCCATGAAATCCGCCGTTGAGACTGCTTTCCCCCTATATTTTCCCATAGTTTTCCTATGAACATCTCCTTTTTCACACATTTGCCATGGGATTTTGGCCTTCCTAGGAACCTGGCAGTGTCAGACATGGCCGCTCCTTTGGCCGAATGGTCAGTGGCAGCTCTGACACTCGGTGAATGGTGGGATTTCTGGGTCCCAGTTGGTGATGGGTAAACAAAAAATAAGTTTTTTTGGAGTATCTAAGTTTTACCATTCAAGGATGATGCTGTGAATTTAGCATGACCGCACGAGATGAATCTCTGGTCGGCTGAATGGAATTAATTGAATGGAAGAAAAATTTCCCATGATTTTTCGGGCAAAAAACCCGGGGAACCTATGAAATTACATGAAATGACTGGGGTTGATTCACAAACTATAGCGGCTATGACCTAGGGAACCATCCGGGGGTTTTGACTCATAGCCACCATTAGCCACCTATTTCATGGATATTTAACGCTTCAATGGTGGTTGAAAATGGGATATATAACTATCTGGTAATCAAACTTGGCGAAATCCCCAATCACTATCAATAAAATTCAATAAATGATGATTTATAGCTGGGAAATTCATTGAACTAAATGATGGATTTTCCAGCATGCCGTGTTTTGATTACTGGAGGGTACTGTATCCGTAAGGTAAAAAAACATACCTACAAATTTTTACCATCAAAAATGGACATTTCATCAACAAAATTGGTGGTATAATAGGATGCGATAATGGGGATGTAATGCGAATATCATGGAGATAATCTGGTTGGTTGCCGGTTTCAAACATGTTTATTTTCAACCCTAGAAATTGGATGGTATTGACAAGCCTATTTTAAGGGGTGGCTCAACCACCAATAGTTGCATTGTTTGTATGCACAGAAATATTTATTGTTTTCGAAATCCGTCATTTGTATGGGATTATCTAGGATAGGGTCCTGTTCATCTACCTGTAAGACAAGCAAACATAAACTAACGTGTGACTGCTCCTTGCCGTGGGGTTTTGGTACTTCATACGTTCCCAACATCCCAGCTGGGAACGATAATCAGCCATGAAATTGGGGGTGGGGGGACCCCATTCTCAGACAAAACCAACTGAAGAGAGTTTATACAACTATTTTGAAAGGTGAGCCAGTTGCTGGTTTGATGATTATGCTTAATCCAAAATTGACCAAGGGAACTTGCTGAGTTGCTGATGTTTTCATTTTCTGGTTTATGTGAATCCACCAGAACTGAACAATCCACAGTTATAAATGGGTTATAATCCCATTAACTATAGATATATATCATATCAATAATCAACCATAGTTATTGGACTTAAAAACCAACTTAGCTAACTATGGGGCATCACCCTGCTGGGAAGATAACTTTGATTTTGGGCCCTGGATCATGATTCCAACATGGGCAGCTGACCAGATGGAGAAAAAAACGTAAGACAATTTTTGCGCGGATTCAACCAACTCAAATGGGGGTTTCCATAAATGGGGATACCCCAATAGCTGGATGGTTTATAAGGGAAAATCCCAATCTAACATGGATGATAACTAGGGGTACCCCCATGGATTGGAAACCTCCAAATCGTGGATTTCATCAATGACGATAAGGATCTTATGGCCCCAGATGGAAAAAAAAGCCGGGAATTTAAAATCACTGCTTTGCTCTAAATGGAGGACTGTACGACTGTTTCTTCAAAGAAACACCCAGGTTTTTTCTGCCAGTTAGCAACTAGTAATTTGAGACAGTGAACATGGTCCATTTGCTTCGATAATACCAGAGATTTTGGCGCCATGGTTCCACCGAGAAATCATGTAAGCAATGTAAGCTATGAAGGACATTTTCCGTTGTGATTGGTTCGGAATGGGGGGTGACCTGCCAATTTTTCATGGGATGGGGCGTTTTAGGGCTATTGTTTCATCACCTGATTGCGAGAAATCCTGTGGCCAGGTGATTCTCATCATCAACCACGTTTTTAAATGTTTTTAATCACTAAATGGAACGTTTGGACAATCGATGTTTAGTTGTTTAATAGTCGAATCCACATTTTTATGTTTTTTTCTTCTGATAAGTCACATTTTTTGATAGTCACCTCCCATTTTTTGTTACTTGAACCCGAGCTTTGTGATGTGTCATATTATGATAGTTAAATCCACGGTCTTTGTGGCTTAACCCGAACTCGGATTATTTGACACTCAATATAATATATTATATTACTTATAGTAACTCCCAAAGAGATAGAAAAGAAGTCGGATATTACCATCCCCCAATTACCATAGACACTAAAGATAGCAATTTTTTAGTGAAAGCAAATCTTCCGAGCCCTGACTCGTGGGAGGGTGAGAGTAACTTTTCTACCCTCCGGTAGCCAAATATGGCTTGCTGGAACATTTCCCGTTTAGTTCGGAGATTTCCCAGCCAGGAAGCCGTTTGATGAAGCCGTTTCGGGGATATCAACATGTTGCTTTAAAAAATGCTTCTATTCCTATGGTATTCTCATTGGTAATGGTAAAATCCCACACATGTCCCATATATATATATATGTATATATTAATACACATAGTGTGAGATACCCACACATATGTATATATATATAATATCATATAACTACATTCATTATTGTGATTTCCCCCCAATATATATATATATACATATTGTGAGATACCCACACACATATATATATAAATACATTTATGTGATTTCCCCCCCAACAAATATATATATATACACATCAATTCATGGCTCATGGTTTTTTAGCACTTCACGGAGGTGAAACATCCGCTCGACAGGACATTGACAGCATGACGAGTTTGACTCCCATGAGTCGCACTGGAACGATGCAATCAGCGCCGCGGCGGACGTTATGGGAACGTTGGGGCTTTCCATAGGCAAAATGGGGGCTACCCCAATGGAAAATCACCATTTTTCATGGGAAAATCCACTAAATCACCATTTTTCATGGGAAAATCCACTATTTCTATGGTGATTTTCCATAGCTATTTTGACATAACCAGAGGGTAAAATGGATGACTAGGGTTTTTTTGTCCATTTTAGGAAAGCTCCAAACGGTTTAAAGCATGAAATGCTGGTTTTTCATTGATCTCCGTGGCGAAGTTGTTTTTCGACTTCAGGTTTGAAATTTTGAGAGTTCTGAAACTTCGTTTTCTGTATATATACACCTTTTTTTCCCCACCATAAATGATATGTGACACCGCAGAAAATGAGGGATTCCACCATGGATTTCACCATGGACCTGGATAAACCGGCGATGGCCATGGGCAATTCACCGATGAGACGATTGAAAAAAACCCAATGACTGGGGCATCAACACCGAGGTCCTGAGGATTTACTGATATGGGTATGGGTCAATACCTATAGATACCATTACTATAGTGGGTTATTCACATCCATTTTAACCCAGCTATTTTGATGTGAACAAAAAAGGGGTACTATTGGTTTTGACACACATAGCCATAGATTGTGATCAAATCCACTGTGGAATTTTTCTGATTTTTCACCGAGCCCCGTGGCCCATAGGTCATCAATCTGGCTTCCAATGCTGCATCACTTACCAAGATCATGGATGATATGCCATAGCTCATCTAGTGAATCTAGTTCAGAATTGGAACATTGATTTACTATCAAACATGAACTTATCCTAACTTACAGATTTACTGAGATCATCGATGCTTCATTCGTTTGGTTCGCTTTCCAGTTTTCGGCGCTTTGCCCAAATCTTTTTTTCTGGGCAATTTCCCAGCACTGGTTAAGGGAACCTGTTGATGGTATTTAATAGTCAAAACCAGGATTGCCTGAATCTTTTCCAACCTTTGCATTAAAGATTTACTTCTTTCAAATCTCTACATGGATTTGCTGCCTGATTTCATGGGTCCACAAATCCAACAGACGATGGCCACATATCTCCTGATATGCTTCACATCAATGGATGGTCACAGACTGGAGTACTGGACAACCCCCATGTTTTTGAACAAATCCGATTCCGTAAAATTCCGTGATTCATGGGTTAAATCACTCGCTTTGATGCTTAAATCCGCAATTTTGGCAAACATCAGTAGATGGGACATGTATGGGTCAAAATTATATATATATATATAATATATTATAATATAATATTATTATATATATATATATATGGATGATTAAATATCTTTGAATACTCAAAACTCGACCCATTTTGTGCCAAGCCAAACTCATTCGTGGTGCCAAACTCACAGATCTCCCAGGACCGGTGCATGAGGCAGCAAGCAATCTCTAAAGGCTGGCGGCTAGTGGCAGTCAGCCATGGCTACCCACCTACCATGGGGATGGTAACAGCCATAAAAATGAAGGTGATCTTGGGTCCTTGGGCTTGTGGCATTGGCTTTTACCACATTGCTGTCACAATACACATTCCAATTTGCTGATAAAAAACACATGTTTCCTCCTCAAATAGCTAAAATGGGGGTAATAGGGTATGCCTCAAAATTGTGATTTTAGTTGGGACAATTCAATTCCGAACCATTTTGGAGGTACAGGTAGCCTATTTTCACACAACGAAAGCACTCAGATTTCACCAAAACATGGTGATTTCAGCAAAAGAAAGTACGATTTAGGAAACAAAACGTGTGAATTAGGCACAAACGATGAGGATTTCAACAATCGGATTGACAAGAAATGAAAGCAAACAACAATTCTTTCAGGACCCTCTGGTTTTTTCTACACCGCAATTGAAACAAGGAAATTAAACATGGCAATATCCAGCAAAAATATGATTCCAAAGCTAATAAATCTGGGGTCCATTCTTTTTTTAAGGGGGTGCAGCTAAGGAAAAAAATGGGGGTTTCCTACAGATTCCTTGAGATTTTTCATCAGCGCTTCAGAGCCGCGCCTGATTTGCTGACTATGAGTGATGCCTTTGGGAATCGAACATGTCAGTTGAACAAACCCATCAAAAAGTGAGGTTTCTAGCTGGGAAATTCATCGAGGTTTATGGGCTTATTCATGGGAAATTCATCGAACCAAGACCAAACGATTTATTTTCCCATTTTGATTATCAAAATAAGCAAGCCAATAATCCAAATGGATATCAAAATAAGCAAGCCATATTTGATTCCCAGAGGCCACTTTGGTGGCCAAAAACTAGGCCTGGCTTCGAAAAAAACCGTGGCCAAGTCCGTCATGGCCGTGATTTTCATAATCTCTTCTGACCCATGTTTTCGGGTTCAGGTTTTTGTGGAGGTTTAGGATTTGGGGGTACCCCTAAATCCATCTAAATCCTCCATTTTTTTGATTGGGGTTTTTCTAATAAGCCATCCATTCAAACGGGTCAAACGGGTACCTTAGGACCTATTGGTACTTCTATGTTTCAGTTTCCGTTGAACTGGAAATTCCCCCCGATTTTTCATCCAAGTCATTCGACCCTGTTTTTGTAAAGATGTTGAAAGCCATTGCTTTGATGCAAAAAGCTGGTGGAAAAATCCAAGTGCTTGACGAATCGGTGGAGATCCCAAGTGTTTGTTTTAGTCACTGAGAAAACTTTTCACTTTTCTGTGCATGAATTTTCCATCATTTCATGGAATTCCCCAAGGTTTTTCATTAAAAAATCTAAATCCAGCATTTCTGTTGGTTGAATCGACATTTATTTTTTTGGCATAGCCATTTAATTTAAGTGCCAACGAGTCTTGACAGCCGCCTTGTTGGCTGGTTGAATCCTGCGACCTGCAATGTTTCCAATGGAAATCCATTGTTTAACTCCCTAATTCTTGGCACCTCAATTCCGTGACTACCGTGTGTATAGGTATAATTAGGTATGTATATATATATATATGTATGTAATATAATACACATCTATGTTCAGATTTGAGATTGATGATCTTAACAATCATGACAATGACAACACTAACAATAATAATAACAATAGCAGTAACAATGACGCACACAAAACTGCAATGCATAATTATTCAGAATGAGCAATCATACAAAAAACAATGATCATTAATAGAAATAGGTAATATGAAATCTAGTACGAATAATAGCGATAATGCTACTGAACTCAACAGAGGCAGTAGTAAACGAAGCACCCTTAAGTAATTCTTCACAAGACGAAAAATGGAAAAGTCACCATGAACATAGAAGTTCCCAAGGTTGTTGTTCGGATTGTTTTGTGAGTCAAATTACCAGAGGGTTCAACATGGTGCCCCCAAAACCTTATGTTTCACCATCATTAATCACCACCATTAGTCACCATTAGTCACCATTAATCACCATTAATCACCATTAATCACAATCATTAATCACAATCATTAATCACCATTATTAATCACTTTCAATACCCACCATTAATCACCATCATTAATCACCATGATTAATCACCATTAATCACCATCATTAATCACCATCATGAATCACCATCATGAATCACGATCATTACTCACCGTTAATCACCATCATTAATCACCATCATGAATCACCATCATTACTCACCATTACTCACCATTACTCACCACTACACACCATGAATAACCATTAATCACCATCATTACTCACCACCCTGAATCACCGTTAATCACCATCATGAATCACCACCGTTAATCACCATCATTAATCACCATCATGAATCACCATCATGAATCACCATCATGAATCACCATCATGGATCACCATCATTACTCACCATTACTCACCATTAATCACCATCAATCACCATTAATCACCATTAACAACAATTAATCACCATCATTAATCACCATCATTATTCACCACCATGAATCACCATTAATCACAATTAATCACCATAATTAATCACCATCAATAATCACTATCATTACGCACCATTACTGAGCATTAATCACCATTATTCACCATCATTAATCACCACAATTAATCACCATCATTAATCACCATCATTAATCACCATCATTACTCACCACCATAAATCACCATTAATCACCATCACAAATCACCATCATTAATCACCATTATTAATGACCATTAATCACCATCATTACTCACCATTAATCACCATTAATCACCATAAATCACCATTAATCACCATTAATCACCATTGTTCACCATCATTAATCACCACAATTCATCACCATCATTAATCACCATCATTACTCACCACCATAAATCAACATTAATCACCATGACAGATCACCATCATTAATCACCATTATTAATGACCATTAATCACCATCATTACTCACCATTAATCACCATTAATCACCATTAATCACCATAAATCACCATTAATCACCATAAATCACCATTAATCACCATTAATCACCATTTATCACCATAAATCCAGAGGGTTGAACATGGCGCCGCCAAAATCTTATGTTTCACCATCATTAATCACCAGCATGAATCACCATCATTAATCACGCTTAATCACCATTAATCACGATCATTAATCACCCTTAATCACCATCATTAATCACCACCATTAATCACCATTAATCATCATCATGAATCACCATCATTAATCACCATTACTCACCACCATAAATCACCATTAATCACCATTAGTCATCATCATGAATCACCATCATTACTCACCACCATGAATCACCATTAATCACCATTATTCACCATCATTACGCACCATCATTAATTAGCCTCAATCACCATTAGTGACGATCATGAATCACCATTAATCACCATCATTAAGCAACATTATTAATCACTATCATTAATCACCACCATTAATCACCATTAATCACCATCATTCATCACCATTATTAATCACCATCATTATATAATCACTATCAATAACCACCATCAATTACCATCAATAATCACCATTCTTAATCACCATCATTACTCACCATTACTCACCATTACTCACCATTACACACCATTAACAACGATTAATCACCATCATTACTCACCACCCTGAATCACCGTTAATCACCATCATGAATCACCACCGTTAATCACCATCATTAATCACCATCATGAATCACCATCATGGATCACCATCATGAATCACCATCATGAATCACCATCATTACTCACCATTACTCACCATTAATCACCATCAATCACCATTAATCACCATTAACCACCATTAATCACCATCATTAATCTCCATCATTGTTCACCACCATGAATCACCATTAATCACAATTAATCACCATAATTAATCACCATCAATAATCACCATCATTACGCACCATTACTGACCATTGATCACCATTATTAATCACCATTATTCATCATCATTACTCACCATCATTACTCACCATAAGTCACCAGTATTAATCACCATCGTTAATCACCATCATTTCTCACCATCATTACTCACCATTAATCACCATTAATCACCATAATTAATCACCATCAATAATCACCATCATTACGCACCATTACTGACCATTGATCACCATTATTAATCACCATTATTCACCATCATTACTCACCATCATTACTCACCATAAGTCACCAGTATTAATCACCATCGTTAATCACCATCATTACTCACCATCATTACTCACCATCATTACTCACCATTAATCACCATGGATGACCATCATTAATCACCATCATGAGGTCATTTAAACAGCAAAAAATCTCAGATTCCCCCCAGGCCTGCCCAAGCTCTCAGCAACAGCTCTGGCAGAGCTTGATCAGCGCCTTGGCGCCTGGGGGTTTCCATAGTCATGGGGGATCCCCAAAAAGATTGGTTCATTTCATGGAGAATGCTGTTAAAGTAACCTATGGTTAATCTATGGTTAATCTATGGTTAATCATTGAAATAACAATATATCTGGTTGGTGGTTTGGAACATTTATTTTTCCATCATATTCGGAATAATCATCCCAACTGACTTTCATATTTTTCAGAGGGGTTGAAACCACCAAGTAGGAACTAAACCATCAAACTTTGGAAGAACTTCGTAGTATCTGCTCAGCATAGTTAGACCTCATTGACAGATGCCGCAAGGGTCCCACTTCAGGGACCTACCGCCAGGCTCAGTCAGCATTTGCGATTCGTAGGATGCTAGTCAAAGTGGGACAGCAAATGTCGATTGGTTATAGGATGTTATAGGCGAACAAACAATTTCCGAACCATGAACATATGGGGATGGGTGAAGTTGCCATACGACTCGGGGAAGAACCATCCAGCTATACCAGCTATGAGGGTACCATCCGGGTACCAGGGTTTTGACCCATAACTGCCCATAACCATATGATCTTATCCTTTCACACAGCAATATGGGGCTTCCCCAAAAAACGACGAACCCCCACCTGCAAGGAGGACGCATGTCATGCTGTAAGTGGCACTTTTTCCATGCCTGCAAAGCGTCAAATACACCAAGGATGAGTTCTAAAATATTTTCTGAGTTTATTGGTTGTGACAAATATTGTGCCAAATATTATATTATGTACCTTGAATTGTATTTGATATATATATATATATACATACATACATATATACTCATATATATATATATTTATTTATTGGATGTGTAATGATCGCTTTGGATGTTTAACCCTCCTTGCATCCTTTGTTTGACCTCTGATGTTTGGCGACTCCTCAAATGGATGTGGCTGAAGATATGTACCTGTAAAAGGACAATATCGTAACTTTCTGAAAAAAACACACATTTATGTACATCCGTTTCAAATACATCCATTTATCGTAATTCTGCACCTCAAATTGCATGATTTCATACTACACACGGACCAGCCACAAATGTGCGGCTGTCCAATGGAAAAATGGTCGCCATCCCCTTCAATTGCTGGCGGACTTCTAACTTGATGAGATTGAATCCCCAATTCTCCTAATTTCTTATTTTTCACCCTCTGGTTATTTGACATAAGCTATGGAAAATGGATAAACCCGTCCCGTTTATAGATTATATAGCTATTGAAAATGGTCAGCTTCCGATCCCAGAGCTATGTTGAATTAACAGAGGGTATGTATATATAAAGAAATATAGATACATATATTATATCATTATACGGAGGTTTCCTAAAGTGGGGGGATCCACAAGTCACCATTGGTTTCAATACTAAAACTGGTCTAAAGACTTGCTATTTGGAGGTTCTATGACTTAGGAAACCTCCATATGGTTTTGGCAGCTATACATACACCTTGTGGCTCAACATGATGGACCCTCGTTTGTGGTGTTGGGATGTTTTTCAAATACAAACAACTCCACTGCTAGCCCATACCAAATGGGAACGGGTCAAGTTACCTCCGAAGTTACCATACTGGGGGTTTATTCACATCAAGCTATACCAACTATTGGGTGCTTAAGGTGCCTGGGGTTTGACTAGCCGAGCAAAGCAGTCATATCAAATCCTGATAATCAAAGTATTGCTCATTAGAAACACCGCTCTTGGACGCATCCCACTTTTTCATGGTGAACTCATGCATTCTTGGAAGTGCAGTTCCAGTTGGAATTGGAAGTAAAAAAAAAAACAGATTTATCGGGGCCCCATATCCCAACTGATCGGGGTTTACAGCCATGCTTATACATTGCAGCCCCATTTCAAACTCTTAAACTCCTATTACATCATATGAAATCCCAATTTTGAGTGGTTTTGTCGGCACATCATTTTTTGCGGGATGGGTCGAAATTCTTTATTCTTACCATATGACTTTTTTTTTCCATCCATAACCAGTTTTGTTTGTGTAGGCTACCAGGCTTTTGACCCAGCTACACCTCACGGAGGTTGCTCTACTCGGATTACCACCGCCACGTTGCTGTCCTCTTCACCGCCGCTCGGCCCGTTGTTTTCACCACGTTGTATATATCTATATATTGTATATATACATACAGTAGATGTATACATATGTATCTTTTTATCTATGGATCCATGTATCTATGTATCTACGTATCTATGACTGATCATGAACCGAACCAGCCAGAATTTGAGTCAAGTTTCTTAGCCAAGCCAAGCCGCGAAAAGCCTGCGGCCAGTGCATGCGATTGCAGCTGCGTAGATGTCCAATGGTAGGTGACAATATCGTGTACGGAACCGGATACAGTAAATATTATATCTTGGTAGCTCATATCGTCCTCACTGCGACGTCACTGGAATACTGGTTAGTAAGGGGACTTGTCCCAATATACCCGAACTATTCAGGTTAGTGAATTATGATAATTTACCCAGATTTATTTCAGGTACGACGTATGATTGATACACCAGATTCAAAATATATGGGATTTCTGGTGAGATCTTGATGGATTTTACTGGGGCATCCCAGTGGAGCCTTTTGCGCTCAGGACATTAAAGATTTCACCCCCCTTAGCGAGCAGAGGGGTCCAGCCGCGCGGGCTCTCAGATGGCTTCTCCCCATGGTGAATTGTAGGAAGAACTTTTTTCCCCAATGCCGAACCATTCGCGTGAGTGAATTATGATTGCAATTATCCAGCAATTAAGCAGCTGGATGTCAAAAGGATGCCAATGATACTAATACCATGGTTCAATTGATGTTTAATGAATGCTGCAATGTATGTCAAGAAAACAACCTTTGCCAAGTTGATTTAGAATTATATACTGTAGATTAAACTAGGTTATGGTGACTAACAAGACAAGAAACATAACTAGGCACCGCCAATTTCATGGGGATATCACGGGCATTTCCCAGAGATCTTAGGATTTCATAGGTATTTCATGGGATAACCAGCCACAGTATGGTGGCGAATGGAAGGGAACACAACTTGGAGTCCGGTTGTATCCAACTTTGACCCAAGGAAACAATGATCCTACTAGGTTTTTCCAGTTTACTTGAGGGCAGAAGCGACCAAAATACGAGGATAGGCTTCTTCCACAAAAACTTGGGGCTTTATCGTCAAAATGATCATCCCCCCAATATAAAAGACGGTTCAATACAAAAAACGGTTCCTGCGATCCATAAAGAGACGTTACAATAGGTTATAGGCCCTAAATGATGGTTGGTTGATGTTTGTTGTAATCCTATTCCACTAATATAAATACCGCCCAAAACCTTTTGATTTAGTATTGGATCTATTCGTATCTATTCATTTGCGGG